>JARHVA010001120.1:2347500-2472500 GCA_037957365.1 Torreya grandis
TCCCTTTTACAAATGTTAATACATGCCTTTATAGAAGGATTAGGCAATATACCAATTAGTTACAATATACATCTATACAAAAGATAAGGATAGTTGCCTTCTTAAGATGGTTCTAGAATACACTTGCTTTCTCCAATTAGACTGACCTAGGGGAAATATGCTAAAAACTAGCATATGCTTTATAATGGAATATTATATTTCAAAAAAACTACAAAATTCTACACAATTTAATATTATCTAATTTGCTAGTGGGGCCTCTACTTGTTTTTGTTGGAGGATGCTCATGGCTTTAACATGTTACTCATCAACTAGCTTTAGATTCACAACATGATTTAAGATATGTTCCTCCTCTTGATCTACCAAGTCCTTGAGATCTCTATCATTTCTATCCATGGATTCTTTAATTCTCCTATCTTCATTTATCCTCTCTCCAACAATGAATATCATGTCTAGGATCTTACTGTTATCAGCCCCAGATGTAGTAACCCTATGTTTTAATTCTTTATCACTTATGATTCCAAGGGTAATTGGTTTTTTAGGATATATAAGCATAGCCCCAAGAATATTTTCAATATTTTAAATTATCTCTTTATCATCTTCTAAGATTTTTTCCAAATTAGTATGCCATACACTCAAAATTTGAACCTTGTCAACCATAATCCCTAGAATTGTGCTCAAGTGTCCTAAACTGATGGTTTTGAAGCTTGGGATCTACTTACTTGCTTGGATGTTGATAATTTTGGATATTTTGTCTTCTAAGTATTATCATTGGGTGATCAAACCCTTGGCTAATGTACATTGTTATGCTAATACACTTACCTCAACTTTATTAGTTTGAGTGCCTCAAACATGTCATAAGATGACTTATCAATAATTTTGGTCATTGATTTAGGTACTGATAGAATTCCTTGTGTCTCCAAGTTTTATTTTTATTTTTCCAAATTATATATCCTTTGTTTCATTCCTTTGACCTTTTATTTTGCTTGTGCTAATTGAGCCTTAATTAAGCTTTCAATATCTTCTTCATGAATGGTAACTTTACCCAGTTATTGCCCCCCAAGTGGGGTTAATCCTAAAAATGGCTCCACCTTTTGGAAAGTGAATTCCTTTTCTTTTACCATGGTTTTCCTAGTGGTGACCCTCTCCAATCCATCCATCTCTTGTTTAAAGTGCAAGGTTGTGGATGACTCTATAAATTATAGAGGCTCTGAGACCTCTACACTGGTTTTGCTTAATGCTCTAGGGGGATCCATCTTCTTGATTTTTGGTCTTGGAGTGAGCACAATTCTTATTTATTTATTATATTTTACCATGGACCTAATCCATGGTTTCATTTCATCATACACTTTTACATTTGTCATGGTCCATAAATGGGAAAGACTAGGGATCTTTTGTAATTTCCCATAAATGAACTAGTCAAGAATGACTAGTCCATGAATTAAGAATTCATCATTGAATATATTGAATTCATTGGTGGGGTGAGTGAAGGTTAATCTTGGTCTCATCCTTGGTCCAACAGGAACTAATGTTAGCTCTACTTTCCTCTTCTCTTAGGATGCCATAGGGACAAGCTCCTTTCCTTTATCTTCTTTAAACTCTCTTACCTAGATTTTAGTCTCTTCAAATAGTTCCTCTTCCCTATTACTATTATATGCCTCTATAAGTTCCGTATGGGCACCCTCAAGTGTCACTTTTATATCTAAGGCTATCATATCTATGTACTACATTAGGGAAGGTGTCCTTTATGGGAGTGTTGAAGATGAGGGCCCCTCTCTAGGTATCTCTTCCAATTTTACCTCTCCCACTTTCTCCTTACCAAGTCCTTGTTCATCCTAGCCTTGCATAATTTTCCAATAAGGCTATGGTTATGTCTATTCCACTTGGGGTTGCTCTATGGCTATCCCAGATGGTCTAGGTAGTGAGTGATATTGTAAAGGATGCATTTTCCATTCTTCTCCAAATGGCTTGTCATCAATTATTCTATAGGATAATTCAAAAAAGATCTTAAAGTAGACTAAAACTTGTACCATCATGTAGGGACCATTTATACATTTCCAATGGTATGTAGAACATGACAAATGAAGCTCTTATGTTCTTTGTGTAGCCAATTAAAACAAGTGAATAAGAGGTTAAAGATGGTCAAACTATAAAAAGTAACCATCATGGAATGTTGTAAATCTAGTTTCATGGTATAGATATTATCACAAGCTTTTTGACACAATTTGAACAGACCAATTCAGATTCCATATGTGCAAGTTATGGCCAGTCAAAGTTGTGGTCAAACTTATTTAAAGTGATGATGTGGCAAAAAATGTGAACCAATCATGCATCAACATGTGGTAGCAAGTTCAATAAAAATATTAGTTTTTGTTTCTCATCTTCATCTTTAATAGGCATATTCAGCAAAAAGGCTAGTAGTGGGGGCCATAGCCAGTGGAGTCCATTTTTGTATCGAAGGAGGACCCTGCCACCGATAGAGTTTTGATGCATCCAGTTGGACGTTGACAAGTGTCAAATGGAGAGTGGTCCATGTGGTGGGTCCTTAAGCCACCACATGTCTTGACACCACTATTTTATTCCATGGTCAAATTTTATTCACATTTTGACTATAATTCACCATACCAATTATGCCTACATTAATGCCATGAATGGAACGTCATCCAAGGATAGCACATGGACCACCCAAGCTACCAATGTTCCAAGTTCAACATGCCATGAGTTAAAATGCCAACCAAATGCCTAGTATAAATCATTGCTAAGTCACCATAGGTTTAATATTGGTGAAAGGGCATAATAAAAGAGGTTATACATGGCTTAAGCTACAAGTTATATCATGGAGATAAGGCTATTTAAAGCCTTGTTCACATTATCACCTCCCAAATGTGGGTTATTATTTGTGATAAGAACTAATGCAATGCCATGGGAATCAAAGCATGCCATATTGGGTAAAATGATAAATTTTCCACCACTATGCCCATGGATTCTAATCACTATATAAGGTGCATGAAATTTTATTTGAAGACATGTATTTCATGGAGACAATGTAGACATAAGGACCTATTTTCATGCATCCTTAGTTTCAAGGTACTTGGAGGAATTTACAGACTTCAGAGTGAACTAGATATTTGTTTTAGATTCTGATATGGTTCCATCCATATGATTAGTGTCTATATTTGAGGTAATTTCATGTACTTCTTAATGCCTCAAAGTGAATAATAGAGCAGACTGTGTATAGTCCATAATAGACCAATTTATGAAGTCCCAAGTTTTGAGGAAATTGGAGAGATTTTTAGCTCTCGATGTAAACTAGGGAAATGTCCTTGATCTTGAGAAAATTTAAATGGTATGTTGAAAAACCTATGAATATTTTATTAAATCCATTTTATAAGTATTGTTTCAATACTTTTTAGCTTCAATCCACATCATTGCAAGATTGCATTGATGACAATAGGGGAAAGGTTTGTCTGTGGGTTCCAAGACTTTCTAAAGGTTTTTTACCAATTTTTATATAGTTTTATAGTATCCATTTGACAATTTTGGGGGTTGGCTATGTACTCACTTTTCAAAGAAATGGATTGGTTTGTATTATAAGTGAACTCAGAGATGTAAGCATTATCAAATTTAGTTATTAAGTGCTTGTCATGACTTGATTTTAGTCATGCATTATTTTTCTATAATTTAGATTAATTTTGTTATTTAATCATTATTTAATGCATAATTATTCAAATATGACATATTAACAAAAAATTAAGCATTTCATGGTTTGAGATAAAAATTTATTAAAAGGTCAAATTTAGTTCAAATTTCATTTCTTTGAGTGTTTTGGGAAATTATGTGATTTGAATAAAGGATCCAAGGCAAAAAATTTATGCACTAAATCTATTTAGAGTTTATAGATTAGGTTTAATGTAAAATAATTAGTGAGTTGGGGTAGCTTCTGATTGTGTGGATTTGCTATCAATTATTTTTAGTTTGGTTTCTAGTATTATTGTGGACTTTTTGGCCTTATTGATATTCCATTTGTAGTGTACAATTTGTGGGATTAGGTTGTTTTCATGAAACAATAATCCATGGTAAAAGCCTTAAAAAAAGAGAGGCTTGATGAGCTTCTAGTGATTAAATAATAGATCTAGGAAGATAATGCTTTCCTTAGAGCTCATTTTTACTCCTTAGAAGAGGAGATTACCCACTTAAAATCAGAGTTGCAAGCCAATGATAGGCTTTTGGCATAGATATAGGATGAAGAGAAACACTATCTTCATCAATTGCCTTTGATTATAGATGCAAACACTATGAATGATGAGTGCAATATAAGTTATTCATCTAGTAATTCCTTTAATTTAGTTTCAGATATTCCTTTTGGTAGTTTTAAAAAACACATTAAGGGAATTGGATCTAAACTACTATTGAAAATGGGATTTGATGGAATGGGCCTTGGAAAGAATGGCCAAAGTATTGCTAACCCAATACATTTAAATCATAGATCTTGCCATGCAATATTGGGTTATGTTAGTGAGAAAGTGGATGTTGGATAAAGTTCCTCCATTGCTAAAAGAGGACAAATTTCTGACAGCCAAGATCTAAGGCCACTAGCAGAGCAAAATTCCTCCCTACAAAGGAATGATGAGTGGTGTAAGAAATTAGGTAAAAGAGGTATTGAGATTCTACCTCCTCATTATTACAATAGAAAAATCACCAATAGGAATGTGAATTCCAATACTTTTGATTCATTTTTTCCATTTAAGAAATTTGGTTTTGATATTAAGAAGTTACATTCTTTTCCTTATTCATTTTATAGATTGAATAACCATTGTGCCTCATATTTTTGAAAAAGACAAGATTTACTAAAATAACTTGTAGGTGCTAAAGACCATTCTCATATTGTCAAAGCAAGAAATGGCAAATGGGTAACCTTTCCCACACAGAGGAACTATTGCGCTCATTGTCATGTGAGTGGACATCAGGTTGAGAAGTGCTATAAAATTAAAACATCCCACCATCTTAGTAGTGGTAAGAAGAAGATGGTTTATTGATAAGGTAATTAATGAAGTTTTTTTTCAATCAACCCATATAGATGTCAGTAAATCCACTAAGGAAATTAAACACCCTAAATAGGAGAATTTGATAACAAGGGTTAATAAATAGTTTTTGAATTTCATGATGTCATGATTAGTGGATTGATAATGCATTTATGTTTCAAAGAAATTTTGGGATCCTTGTTGTATGTTTACAAATGATATTTACCCATGCTTTGATATATGAATTTTTGGAGATACTATGGTGGGAACACTTCAAGATAGGTTTATCATGTGAATTTTTTAATTCTCACACTTGTATTTTGAAAATATCAATCTTTGGAATCTCTAGTGTTAGCTTTATGAGGGTCATGT
Source organism: Torreya grandis (assembly GCA_037957365.1). Lineage (NCBI taxonomy): Eukaryota > Viridiplantae > Streptophyta > Pinopsida > Cupressales > Taxaceae > Torreya > Torreya grandis. The sequence continues at coordinate 2,352,891 of JARHVA010001120.1, forward strand.
TGAATTATTAAGGATTTAACTCATTGATCAACTTGGGAGATTTGGGAGTAATTTCACAAGTTGATGGAATATGATACTGTTTAGTTTTATACTTAACTGTTATTTTGGATGCATTGTTAAGCCCCATTGGGGCAATGTATTATAACATGGTCACAACAAATATTTTATTTTGTTTACATTGACAAACTTGTCTTGTAATTACATTGGTGATTGTTTCAGTGTTAGGTAGTTTACCGCTTACATGATGTGACAGTGGTTAGATAATTTGATATATTATGGCCTTATTAATAGTTACAAAATTTAGTCTAACTCATGCCTTGTTTTAAGTCCTTTTAAAGTTTTGAGTTATGAATCATATATTAAAACTATTATTTCTATTCTATGATTGGGTTCTATACTTGATATGTTGTAGAGGACCATTTAACGGTAATAGAGGAGATCACTAGGCTTATCTATGTAGAGGCTCTTGTGAAGTTGTGCACTAGAGGAAGTCATCACATCCTAGTTATGTGTAGAGGCTTATGGTGGTCATGCAATATTAGGGTTTTTATAAGATGTGATCAATTAGTTTTTCCAATAATTTTATGTATAATTATGGAAACTTAGTAGATTGATAAAAGACCCATCAAAATTCTTCAAAATTGACTGGAATTTCATAGTATCAAGTTGGGTACCAACTTTTGGTGGACCAAAAGCCCTCCTAGTAGGGAAGATTGATCTAGAGGATAATTCAAAAAATATACTAAAGTAAAAAAGAATTGCACCATCACATAGGGCCTATTGAGAGATTTCCAACATTATGTAGAATGTGAGAAATGAAGCTCATATTCTCCTTGTGTATCTGGTCAAAGATCTAATCAAAATAAGTCAACAAGAGGTCAAATTTGGTCAAACTACAAAAAATGACCATCATGAAATGTTGAAAACCTAGTTTCATGGTGTAAATCTTGTTGTAAGATTTCAAATTCATTTTAATGGACCAATTCTAAGTTCATATGTGTAAGTTATGGCAAGTCAAAGTTGTGGTCAAACTTGGTCAAAGTGATGATGTGGCAAAAACATGAACCAGTGATGTAGTGACATGTGACAATAAGTTCATGAAAAATATTAGTTTTAGTTTCTCATCTTCATCTTTGACATGTGTATTTGGTAAGAATTCCAGCTATGGGGAATGTAGCCAGTGGAATCCAATTTTGTCTTGGAGGGGGACCCTATCATTGATAGAGATTTGGTGCATCTAGTTAGACATCGAAAAGTGTTGAATTGAGAGTGGTCCACATGGTGGATCCTCAAACCACCACATTTTTTTTCACCACTATTTAATTCCATTATCAAATTTCATTCACATATTGACTATAATTCACCATGTGAATTATGACCACATTAATGACATGAATGGATAATCATCCAAGGATAGCACATGGACCACCCAAGATACCAAGATTCCAAGTTTAACATGCTATGAGTTCAAATGGCCACTAAATGCTTCATCTAAATCACTACCAAGTCACCATGGGTCTAAGATTAGTGAGATGACATAATAAAAGAGGTGATACATGGCCTAAGCCACAAGTTATATCATGGAAATAAGGATATTTAAAGCCTTGTTCACATTATTACCTCCCAAATGTGGGATATTAGTTGTGAATATCACTAATGCAATGTCATGGGACTCAAACCATGCCATGTTGGGTAGAATGATAAGGTTTCCACTACTATTCCCATGGAGTTAAAGCACTATATAAGGTGCAAAAATTTTATTTGAAGACATGTTTTTTTGTGGAGACAAGGAAGACATAAGGACTTGTTTTCACTCATCTTTAGTTTCAAGGTACTTGGAGGCATTTCTAAACTTTAGAGTGAACACTAGAGATTTGTTATAGATTATTAGATGGTTCCATCCATATGCTGAGTATCTATATTTGAGGAAATTTGATGTACTTTTTAATGCCTCAAAGTCAATAATAGAGTATATTGTGTATAGGCCATAATAGACTAGTTTGTAAAATCCAAAGTCTTGAGGGACTTGGAGAGATTTTGATCTCTCAGTGTAAACTAGGGAAATGTCTCAGACTCTAAGATGATTTCAATGGTATGTTAAAAAACTATGATTATTTTATTAAATCCATTTTTAAAGTATATTTTCAAGAATTTTTAGCTTAAATCCATTGGATTAAAAGATTGCATTGATGATAGTAAGGTGGAAGGTCTGTCCATGGGTTCTGAGACTTTCTAAAAGTTTGTTGTTGATTTCTATGTAGTCTTAGAGTATCCATTTGACAATTGTGATGGTTGTCCATTTACTAAATTTTCAAGGAAATGGATCGGTTCATACTATAATCAAACCTGAAGATGCAAGCATTGTTGAACTCCATTATCAAGTGCTTGTCATGAGTTGATTTTATTCATGCATTCTTTTTTCATAATTCTAATTAATTTTATTATTTAATCATTATTGAATGTATATTTAGTCAAATATGAAATATTAATTGAAAATCAAACACTTTAAGGTTTGAGATAAAAATGTACTAAAAGGTCAAATTGAGCTCAAGTTTCATTTCCTTGAGTGTTTCAAGAAATTATGTGATTTGACTAAAGGATCAAAGGTAAACTTTTGGAGCAATAAATCAGTGTAGAGTTTATAATTCATCCTTGGTCAATCTATGTTTTAGTTTGATGTTCTGCACTTCTTCATAATTCTTATCTTTAATATATATGGTGTCATGAACACTGAGATGATGTATAAACTTAGGATTAGGGAACTTATTCTCCTTCAAATGGATACTCACTATGTTCTTAGGTTCCCACATCTTGAGTTTATCAAGATGAAATCCAAATGAATCTTTGTGCTTGGCCATGGTATCAACATATTTCTAATCCTAAAGTATAGTTATTTAAATGGTTAGAGGGAAGGGGTGGAAAATAAACTTCTTCTTTTCTTTGCAAATCCCATAAATGCCATTGATGAGCTAGGAGGTGATTTCTTGCTTAGTAAGCTTACTTAGAACATATATTGGCAATCTATAAAGTTGGGACATAATCCCCTCAATCATGATGATTATGTAGTCAGGGTAGTACTAGATGTCACCCATCATTTCAACATACTTCTTGATGAGTGGGTGGGCCCTAGGGATGGGAATACCTATGATAGCCTCTATTATGTCTGGGTTAACATAGTCACAAATACATTGCATATGGTTCTTATATTTAAAGATATGCAATTTGGAGAAATGGTGGGAAATGGTGGTTTTTCCTTAAGAGACCAATTTATAATCCGAGGGATGTTTATTGAGGAAATAAGGGCATATAGTAGGTATGGTGCCATATAAAATTGCTTAGATGTCTTCTTTTTGATGGTAGTAAATTACTTGGCCAAGAAGAAATTGATCAAATGTCCAATTAGAAGGGTGAACTTTTTTTCCACCATGAAATGTACATAGGGGACCCAAATTTTATTCACATAGGTGGTTGAGGGGGCTCCAAAGGCTAAGTTTAACATGGTCATTATAACTCTTATGCCCTCCCTAAATTGGATTATTAGGATCTTACCCTCAAAGTCCTTGAAGATATGGGGTCTTTGGTGAAGCTAGGGTCTAAAGATAAAGTCTAGGTCATGATTACTAGTCAATTATTTAATTTTAGATAAGTCCACATGTGGAAGAGGGAGCTTATAATATTTATCAAAAGCTATAAGAGAGATATAAGCTATTTTTTTGGAATTCCCTTCCCAAATGATCTATTCATTATCTATCCTATAGTCAACAAAGATGGGAGAAAGGATGTCTATACAATATGGTACCTCAAGTTTTATAGTAATGTGGTGGAGTCTAGCCATCTATAAAATAACTAGGTCATAATTCCTTCTACTCACCATATTAATCTTCTGCTTCTCCTTTGTAATGAGATTCAATCCCTCCACCATGAAAAAGAGTTCAGATCAATTCCTAATAATTGAAAAAATTAGGATTATAAGCTCTAATTTGGTGTCCTTAAAGATTCATCCTTCATTATCTATCAATAAGTATAGCTTGATCTCTTCCTTAAATTACTATCTATGAACTACCATGGTCTCTATTTCTTTAAATTATTCACATTAACTTAAAAATAAGTCTTTGTAAAAGATATTTTGTGATTAGAACATAATAAATCTCTCCTTGGATCAAATTATGACCAAATTAATTCAATTGGATCATTTTCATGAAGGTTTTAGGGTTTCATACCTATAATGGTATGATATATCAAACTTTGGCTTATATGTGCCTTGTATTTGATTTGGACCTTTACCTTTATACTTTTACATTTTCAATCCCTCAAGATCTTCTATTTTGTCTTTTTCTATTTGCATGGCACCTATGTGGCATTCATCGGGTTATTTTTTTGTATTTTTCATAAATGCCTTTGATCACTAGCTATTGGTATTTAAAAATGCCTTATTTATTTCACTATGTTGGAATAAAATCCTGGATTAGCAAGAGATGTTGATCATAATCCAGGCCCTTGTCTATGATTTTCTCCTTTTCAACTAAGCCCCCATGATCGTGACACTTGGCATCATTGTGTTCCTTCCCCATTCTTCATATCCTATGTGAATCCATTAACGGATGAGCATTTTCCACGTGACAATCTCATGGGCATTTGAAAATTCATGAGCACCTTTGCACCATTAGATCATCATCTAGTGATAAAAAAAATGAACCATCAGATCATATATCAGTTTTGCTTTGAAAGTGTTTTTTCCATGCATCAATCTCATGAGCTCATGAGATCTTGAGGCCTCATTAAAAACTTTATGGGAGCCTCACATCATTGGATCATCCTCCAGTGACAAAGTGTGAACCAATGATCTGTAGAGATGCCTAAACTAAAGTTAGTACATTATTAAAATGAGACTTAAGCTTAAATTTCTTAGGCTAAGGTTTATTATGTGTTTATTAAGCATGAAGTAAACCTTAGGCTAAGGTATTTATGTCTAAGTTTTTTGAATTGTATAAAGGGGACCATGGCTAAATGTTTCAAGCTAATGTTTATGTTGTGTTTAAATAAACATAATGTATGCATTGGTCTAGAATATTTATGCCAAGACTTAATGAAATATGCTCAAAGGGACTAAAAATAATATACTTGTCTAATAATGAATAGGAATTTATTATATTGACAAAACACATTAAAACCTTTAGCTATAAATAACTTGGTCAAATTCCTACGTAACAAAGATCTCATTTTTAAAATAAGACTTAGTATAAGTCTATAGTTTAAGGTTCATGATATTTAAACAAAATGCCATGGGGACCCTAAAACATAGATTTAGACTGAGTTTTATTTTAAAATATATTTAGAACATAAGACCATTTCCATATTTTGTAAGTCAGATTTTTTATGTTTGAGCATCTTTCAAGCATTTCCTTTAGCTTCTAAAATAATTTTTGAGCCTTCCATCAAGATTTTAGTGCATATTTTGATCTTGAGTTAGATAATTCATTAGCTTAAATTTGATTGTGATTTGAGAGTTTACTTATGATTGGATGCTTTGGTTAAGTAGGCCCCTTTAATTTTAATCCTTGAATGTAAGGGTGCCATCTGTTGATCATTCAAGCCTTCCATAATCCTTTAATCTTTAAACTGTGCTTCACTCTATTCGATCGGGCCCTCGTGATGAAGTGAGAACTATTGATTATGATATGAGGGCTTGGATATGATTGGTTTGAGAGGTTATGTATAAGATTCTATCAGTTTTCCTCATGATGTCTAATCAAAGGTCCATGAGGAAGTGTGAACCATTAGATCATCCAAGATGCATGTTGTTTAAGTCAAAGTTTAGGCTTTTCTCACTCCATTAGATAGAATGCCATGATAAAGCGAGGGTTGTTAGATCCTACAAGATGTAAGGAAGTTAAGTTAGGACTGTGGTGATATAAAAGACTTAGTCTAAGATGTTAAGACTAAGGTCCCAACTATATTAATAAATACACCAGGGCCTTAGGATTAAAACCTTAGGTTAAGGTATAAATCAAGGGATTGAGCTAACAAAAAAGTGGACTTGGGGAACCAAAACTTAAGCTAAGAAATTAAGACTAAGGTCCTGTTAGTATTAATAAATATAATGGGGTTTTAGGGTTAAAACCTTAGGTCAAGTTAAAAATATTAAAAGGGACCCTAGAAATTGAATGTTAGTTAGGCATACAAAGAAATTTAATGGGGGAATTAACAAAAGGGACTAAGCATTTTTAGGTTAAGTTTTAGTCATGTTAAAAAACATGACTATGCTTAAAACATGAAATTTATGCTTAAGTCTAAACTAAGTTTTAAAAGTTTCCTATAAATTTATCTCCCACCAATATTCAAATTTAAACTAAGGATTTTTCTAGGGTTTTGAAAAATGAATTTCTTAGGGGCAAACACCATGGAACCTGTAACTTAAAAATAGTAGATACCATTTATTAGCATTTTTAGTAAATAATTAAAGAAAAACATAACCAATTAAGCTTGATTTTGATAAATTGGATGATCTTCAAATTCTAAAAATTACCTTAACATGCTAAATTACTACATTTAATTCTTAGAGTTCACAAGGGTCCCAATTTTGAAAAATGGAGGTATGTTGGTCCCAATAAATGATGACTCATGGGGGAAACATAAAAATATTTAAGAACCTAAAGACTATAATTTAGACAAATAATTAGGTCATCTAATCCAATTTATCAATATCATCATCTGTATTAGGTCATGGTTGAAACAAACCTTGTACCTATAGACTTAGGGTCAAACACCAAGACATAGCCTTATTGTGTGTTCTTTGTTTCCACTTACTATTTGCCATGGGGTTCAAGAAGTAAATTTCAATTTTCTTGTCCTTGACCACTAACACTTGAATTAGGGAATGTTAAGATATCCATTAAGAACCATACCTTTATCTTATGGAAGGCTTGGGCATTACTTTGTTGTGAGCTAGGTGTCCATAGCCCTAACAGAGGTGCCTTTGGCTCCACTCAAGGCCTTGCTCCACTGCCAACTTGGCATCTATAGCCCTAATGGAGATTGCCAAAATTACATAGGCCTAAAATCTTTTGATTTTGAGTTACATCCTTATTTTTTATATTTTCTTTAGTTTTAGCAAGGTTAGGAACTAGAATAACCAAGTTTTAGGATTTGGTCAATTTTTTGATCTTCAAATAATCACCTATGGCTATAAAAATTATCCTAGGCAAGGATGTTGATTAAGTGTTAGTATGGATATACCATGATGGTTTGATTTATCATGCTATAAGTGTAAGTCTTCTTAAAACCAATATGAGGTCAAGACAATGGTCAAGTTCTCATGAAATAATTAACTTCTTCTATTGGTCTTTACCAGTTTTTGTAAATTACAACATTGTGCTTTACATTTTAGGACCATGGTCATCATATGCATAGGGTTCACATCTACACTTCTAAATAATTGTGATTATTTCCAACAAAATTTATCATTTTTAGCTCAAGATTGTCCAAAAGGACTTATTGGAACCTATGAATAAGGAAACAAGAAATAAACACACAACATAAATCAAGAAAGAAAGAAAGAAAAGGAAAGAAAATAAATATATACATGCTTGTGTACAAAAAAGGGACAAGAAGGAAAGAACTAAAAGGAAACTAACTAGCCTACCTACACCAAAATCTAACCATCTTACAATTTATTCCATGAAGACCTCATGAGGAGCAGTAGAGAAGTAGTGTTTGATGTAGTGGCAATTAGTGGGTAATGTAAACTATACTCCTTGTAGGTATTTGATCTTGAAGGTTTTATTTCCCAATGTTTTTAAAATATGATATGGGCCAATCCAAAAGGATGTGAATTTACCATGTTTTCCCTTAGGCTCAGATGCTTTGTCCCAAAGGAAAACTAGGTCTCCTTGTCTAAACACATTAATCTTTGATATTTTTTAAAACCACCTCTTGACTGTGGTTTGATGCCTACTAAAATTAATGAAGGATTTCTCCCTTGAATCTTCCATCTAAATGATTTCCAACAATCTAGATTTTGCTAACTCTTGACCCTCTTCCATATATTCCTACATAAATATGTATGTGGTAAACTTAATAGTGATATGCAAGATTGGTTATTTTCCATACACAAATAGAAATGGTTAGGATCTTAATATTTTCTTGATTATCATCCTATCTTCCCATAGTGTATATTTAAGGAGCTTATGTCAAGTCTTAGGCTTGTCTACAACAATTTTTTTGATTACCTTCATTAGGTTCTTGTTGGTAGATTTAGAGACTTTATTTCCTTAGGAATAATGGTTGGATGAAAACTTGAGAGTGATGCCATTATAAAAATCCCATTCAATCATCTCTAGATAGATAAATGTAGACCCATTATCACATAATAGAGAGACTAGATTTCCAAACCTATTATAGATGTTTTCCTCCAATAATTTGATCACTTATTCAATCTTGTATTTTTTAGTGGTTATAGCTTTAGTCCACCTTGTACAATAATCTATGTTTATCAAGACATAATTTTGAACTTTAGATGAATTGGGGTTGATTACCCCAATAAATTATAATCCCTATTATGCAAATGGTTTATTAACCATGACCAGTTATAGAGGCATTACTACCTTTGGCTATTTGGTGCTAAAAATTTGACATGAGTGACATTCCCTCACATGTTTATGAGCATCTTTAAATATAGTTGACCAATAATAACCATCTCTAAGAATTTTATGGGTTGTGGTTCTCCTAGATGGATGTCAACTTCCCATGTTTTCATGAAAGGTGCTCATGATCTAGGTGGCTTCTTATTATCATATGCATCTCAAGTAAATCCATTCAAAATTTCTTCTATACAGGACCCCATCCTTGATCAGGTATTGGGTTGCCTTCAATCTTATGGCACTTTTTTCTCCATAGATAATCTTTTATGACAAGTACCATTAATTTGTAAATATATGATTGAATCATAACTTTCACTAGATTTAAATTTTTGTTAATCCACTTGCATAATACTTAGGTTAGGGTTAGCATTAACAATAATTTGGATTAAACCTTGCCACCTCACCATTTTTTTTTTTCATTTCTAAGTTATACTCTTGAAAAATTGACATCCACTTACCTCTATGTTCTCCTACCTCATTCTAGATTAACATAAGTTTGGTGGTAGGGTTAGGTAAGATAACATGCACCTTATTTCTAAGGATATAATGCCTAAATTTATTGACTACCTTAACTAATGCATATGCTTTCTTATCAATCAATAAATAATTTAACTCAACATTCTTAAAATTAGTGATCATAAAAGCTATCAAGTGATCACACCCATCAATCTTTTGAGTTAACACTATAACCATAGTGTGGTCAGATGTAAAGGAATAGAGGTAGAAGTCCCTTTAGAAGTCATGACTTATAAGTATTGAAGCTTGACTAATGGCCTCCTTGATATCATTGAATGCCTTTCTTGATTATTAATTCCATGTAACTTTGACATCCTTCTTTAGCATGTCATTCAGTGGCTTCAAAATCTCTACAAATCTAGAAATAAACTTCCTTACAAAATTTATCTTACAAAAGAATGATTTTATCTCTATTTTACTATTTGGAGGTTATATTCTAGATATGGCCTCCACTATTTTAGGATCTATAGAGATACCATCCTTGGTTATAACATGACCCAATAATTTACCTTTTATAACACAAAAGATACTCTTCTTAGGGTTTCAGGAGATCCCATACCTTCTACATCTCTCAAAACTTGTTGCAAATGCGTGAAGTGATCTTCCCTATTTTTAGAAAAAAATATTAGATAATCCATGTAAATAATGATGCATTTACCTATCAATCCTTGGAAGGCTTGTTCCATAACTCTTTGAAAAGTAGCTCCTATATTGATTAGTCCAAAATGCATTCTCTTGTAAGCAAAGGTTCCCCATTTTATTGTGAATGTTGTTTTCATCCTATCATCTTTGTCAACTAATACCTAGTTGTAACCTAAAAAGTCATCAAGGAAAGACATCATATTTGAACCTGAGATAGATTGGATTACTTGGTCTAAAGAGGGAAGGAGATAGTTTTACTTTTATGATTATTTTTTTAAGTTTCTAAAGTATATACAAAGTCTAATCTCACCATTATTCTTCCTAATGAGTACTAAGTTAGCCACCTAAATATATTGTCTGATGGGGAAGATTATCCTAACATCTAGTAATATTTTAACCTCTTTAAAGATCATGGTTTCTAGGACATGGTTTACAAGCCTCTGCTTCTACTTGAATGGTTTTCAACTTTATTTAAGGGGTATAGTATGGGAAATGACTCTTGGATCAAATATCTTTAAGTTATCATAATACCGTGATCTGACATCCCCATATTGGGTAAAGAGCTCTTTAGCCTTCTTGTTTTCAATGTTTATACAGGATTTTCCAATGTTTACTAATTGGGGTTGATCTTGGAGGCCAAGATAAAAAACACTATAATATTTCCCACTTACCTTAGGAACCTTAAAAGCTCCAACCAATTTTTCTTGATCAAGCATTATCTCCAAAGAAATCATCCCTTTAGGGATATTTTTGTCATTCAACATAATGAATTTACCATTAAACTTATCTTCATTAGATGTAATTTCATCAGTATCATCAATAATATGAGCATCAAATGCTCTAGAATTGGTCATGAAATCCAATATCTATTGATCATCATTGACTAATTGAAAGTGGTTAACATTATTAGGTATTGAAGGATAAGGGATCAACTCAATACTAAAATTGGTGGAATCTTGGTTGGGCATGAGGTTGGCTATATAGATGCCAACTCATCAACAACTTGGTTTCCCTCTCTTAGGATGGAAGTGATACTAAAATAGTCAAAGGAATCAATCAAATCCTAAACCCTTGACTTATACATTTTAAGATATGAGATCTTGTATTAGTATTTGCTCCTTACTTGGTTGACCACTAGTTCTAAATCCCCACAAAATAGTAGTTTTTTAACCTTATTCTTCATATAAAGTTGTAATCCTAAGATAAGGGCTTCATATTCATCAAGGTTTTTAGCATAAGGTAATTGGAGCTTATAAGAAGCATGTTAATTTTTATTAGTAGCATCAGTTAAGACAACACCAACACCTGATCTAGTATTACACCTAGCCCCATCAAAATATTATCTCCAAAGTCCAAGAAAAACATGAGTTTTCTTGGGATCACATACCTTATCAATCTTTGGGTTGAAAACCCCTAAGTCTAAGTCAATTATGTTCACTCTCTCATTCATAACACTGTACTCAGTTATCATGTGTTTCATCCTTAGTTCTCTTTCAACCCTAATTTTATTAGGAACCCCCTTCCAATGTAGCATAGATGCAAGAAATATGTAGACATGTAACCATTCAAAGCCTTGGTCCATTCCATGTTCAATAAGATTACATAAGAATTAGGTATATCAATAAATTGAATATCAATGAATTGTTTCACCCTAGGTTTAGAAGCTAATTGCATGTGAACATTCATTATTTCCCTAGTTACCCTAACTCTAGATTTTGCTAATTGGGTGACAACCCTATTAGACTTAATAAGAGTCAAGCCTACTTATTTATATATACCTAAATGCATGATGTTGGTAGATGCACCTAATTCTAGTAATTAATTATGTAAGTTCTTACCAAACATCCTAAGGAGTAAGAAAGGAGGAGATTCAACTTTGGCTTTATATATAGTCACATTGGCGTTATCAGCCTTGGGTGTATTGTTGGACTTATTTGAGATAGATTCTAGTAGGAGGTCCCTTTTCTCTATGATCAATGTAAGTTAATGAAATGTAATATTATACTTTATCTTATTCATATCCTCAACTATGTTATATCTATTTTTATTAGAAGAACTAGGAATGTCAACATTAGTTTTAGAATAACTCCCTTTAGGTGGCTCTAGATTGTTGATTGAAGAGGTGTCTAGAAGATTTTGAAAATTATTTAGAGGTGTTAAGGTAGTCAAGGGCTTCCTCTATTCTCTTTTCCTTAATGGATAGGTCTTCTTTATTTTTTTTTGAAAGGCTTGGATCTCCTTAGTAATCTCATCAAGTTCATTTTCCTCTTGAAAAGGGAAATCAAAAGTATCAACCATGAAGGCTTGATCAGATTACTTAGATATAAAAACAACTACACCACTTTCCTTGCTGGGGACAACTTAAAATGTATCCAAATCCTCTTGAAATTCCTTAAAGTCTTTGAAAAACTCTATGTAATTAATTTTTCCATGCTTGGTTGTGTAATGCACTCTGTAATAATTAGATAATGTAATATCAATAAGGTTAATTTATGTATTCTTTCTATTAGAATATGGTTCATTAGCCTTGTTATTGGGAGAATTTTCATTATGAAACCTATTGTTTTGCCTATTATACCTTTGAAATGAGAATTCCTACTTGAAATTTTAGTAGTATTTCCAACTTGTTTTTATAGCTGAAGAAAATCAGTGCTCAACTTTTGGACCATTTTAAAGATAGAATCATTCTCATTTTTAGGATTTTTATAATTATGTACCTAGTTATTATTTGGACTAGTAGTTTTTACTAAAGACTTTTAATCATTTTCATTGAATTCATTATTAGGATGACTCAATAATCCTAAATTCTAATTGGGGGCTACATGACTTAAGGGCAAATTATTGAGGTTTGGTAGTTGGTTTAAGGCTAGGATATTTAGTTGTTGTTGGGGAATAAGTTCATCATAGGCATATGTGGGTTGATGTTTGGGATAGAGTAAGCCATTTCTCCTTGGGGTTGTATTTGATCATTAATGGTCACTGATTCAAAATAGGTCTAGGCTAATGAAGTTATAGCTGGAATAGATCTCTTCAAGAATATAGAGGTCATTGTATCTACTGCATCTTTATAGATTTATAAAGTTAAGACATCATTAAGATTATAAGGTTCTATGGTAAAACTATATATTTTATAAAATATATCATTACAGTACCTAATAGGCTTATTGACATCTCTTTTAATAATGATGAATTAATGGTAAATGACACAAGGACTAAAAATATTACCAAATTGATTTATAAAAACATTTTTGAAACTATCCTAACTTATGATATAGTTATTAAGAAAATTTAAAAACCATTCATAAGCTACATCCTTAAAGGTAAAATGGATTAACATGGAGGCCACATCTTCATGCACTGCATTTAACAATCTTAAGGCAGATTTAAAGACTTTATATGTTCTTAAGTAGTTACTATACCTATTAGGCTAAATGTAGGCAAATATTTATCAGGGTTTCATGGGAGGTCATGCACCACACCTGGTATATTAATTAGAGATTATCCTAACCAAGCCATACCTAGGTGAAATTTGAAAGTACAAGTACCTTGAAGAGGTGAAGTTGGTAGAGATTTGGATCTCTTGTGTTTATCTTTATCATGCTTTGCTTTTTTGTGAACTTCAAGCTCAGTTAAAGGTTCCCTAGTTTATGAGTGTGATCTTTTTATAATCCTAGGCGATTCTAGTTTGAAGCTTTAATATCTTACCTAAAATATGATGTATGAAGTTAAATTTTATAAAGAACAAGAGTTAGACCTACACATTGAGCTTATTTTTTAATGGTTGTATGAAAACTACAAAGGACATTGATCTTTGACTGAATTAGTTCAAATATGAATTCAATTACATGAATATGGACTATCTTAATAATGATAAGGCTCAAATAACTCAAATATATGAAAGATACACCAAGATTTGATCAAAATATGTCATCTTAACCTTAGATACTATGTATTTTCAAAATTTAAGCTAAATTTATCAAAAACAAGCATCGATATCTCAAATAACTTTAATATTTATCTAAGGAAGCATAAATATGTGTTACAAACAACACAAATAAATTATATTTATACTTATAAGAAAATAATTCACTCAAATACATAAAGATACACTGATCTTAGATCAAAACATGCTAAGATCAACATAGATTCAAAGGATTCATGGCCCTCCTTCTATCTCTAGTAGGAAACCACCTTGTTGATGCCTTTAAATGCACCATAGGGTTCATTAATTTTCAAAAAACACTTCAAATTTTAGAATTTAGAGAATTTAGAGCATGAGTAGTAGGTTGTGGAAAATTGATGTCACCTATGGTGAAATAACAACATAGATATTTATTGGTGTTCCATAAATTTATAATGAGTGATGGTTGGGATCTATCATGGTCCATTTATTGTGAATTTTAGAGAATTTATGTTAATACTTAGTGAATTATGATCTATATTTAAACTACAAGTTAATATAAATGGATATTTATAATGAAGTCTAAACTAAAATGATCTAGTGTTAAAGAAGAGCAAAGAGAAGGGTAAGGTGGAAAAGAGAGTGAGTGACTTCCCAATTTAGTCTCAAATATCATGACAAAGAATCAATTATAAATGAGTATGTATTTAAATAATATATAATGCAACATAAACTAAAATCAAATTCCATTATATATCAAGCAAACTTAAAAAGGATAATGTAAAGAGTCACAAGTAAGGACCAGATCTACTTTAAGGATTTACTACTATAATCAAATAGTATTTACACATTTGAATATAGAGTAAAATGAAATGAAGAAAAACCTAAGCTCTTCCAACTAATTTAACATATGCACAAATTAGAAACCATGTGATTAGAAAATGCAACTCAAAATTCAAAGACACCATTCAAACTCAAGACATAAACTAAGAATTGAGAGAAAAACTATATTAGTAATTGACATATCAAAATGTGGAAAATCTTTGGAAAAATCCTTGATTATATTAATTACTTCAAGTTTACAAAATTTGCTCAAAATTCTCTCCCTTTTAAAAATGGTAATACATGCCTTTATAGAAATATTAGTTACTATACCAATAAGCTACAATATATAGGTGTAGAAAAGACAAGGATAATTATGCTTCCTAAGATGGTTATAGAATATACTTATTATTTCTAATTAGACTGATTTAGGGGAAATATGATAACAAACTAGCATATTCATTTACAATGGAATATTCTATTTAAAAAAACTACAAAATTATACAAAATAGAATATTGTCTAATTTGATGGTGGGGGCTCTAATTTTGTTATTGGAGGATGCCCATGGCTCTAGTATGTTGCTCAATAACTAGATTTAGATCCATAACAAGATTCAAGATACACTCCTCTTGATCTACCAATCCTTTAGTTCTCTATCATTTCTATCCATGGCTTCTTTAATGATCCTAGCTTCATTTATCCATTCTCTAGCATTGAATATCATGTCTAGGATCTTATTGTTATCAATCGTACATGTGCCTTTGATCTTTCCTTTGATTTATTAAGTTACCAAAGTATTCCTATGTTTGAATTGTTTAGCACTTACGATTCAAAGGGTAGTGGGTTGTGTAGGATCTATAAGCATAGTCCCAAGAAATTATTTAATCCTTATAATTAACTCCTTATCATCTTCTAGGAGTCTTTCCATAATATTGTGCCATACACTCAAAATTTGAACCTTGTCAACCAAAATTCCCATAATTATGCTCAAGTGTCCTAAATTGATGGTTTTGAAGCTTGAGATCAACTTCCTTGCTTGGATGTTGAGAAGCTTGGATATTTTGTCTTTTGAGGCTTGCCATTAGGTGACTAGACCCTTAGCTAATACACCCTAATATGCTAATGAAATATGCCTCAAATTTATTATTTTGAGTACCTAAAACATGTCATAAAATGACTCGTCAATCATTTTCATCAGTACCTCAAGTAATGATAGAGTTAATTGTGTCTCCAAGTTTTATTTTTCTCTTTCCAAATTATAGATCCTTTGTTTCATTCCTTTAACCCTTTATTTTACTTATGCTAATTTAGCCTTAATTAATATCTTGACATTTTCTTCATGAATGGTAGATTCACCTAGTTGTTTCCCCCCAACTAGGGTTAATCCTATAAAGGGATCTACCTTTTGGAAGGTGAATTCCTCTACTCCCATCATAGTTGTCCTGGTGGTGAAATTCTATAATTTAGTTGTATTTAGATTAAATTTCATGGTTCTGGATGAATCTATAAATTTTAGAGGATTTGAGACCTCTACATCAGTACTACTTGATGCTCTAGGGGCATCTATCTTCTTACTTTCTAGTCATGGAGTGACCATAATTATCCTTTCTTCTTGCTCTTTTACCATGGCCCTAATCCATGGTTTCATTTCATCATGCACTTCCAAATTTGTCATGGCCCATGAATGGGAAAGAGTAGGAATCTTTTTCCATTTCCCATAAATGAAATAGTTAGGAATGATTGGTCCATGAAATTGGAATTCATCACTAAATAGATTGACTTCACTAGTGGGGTGAATGAAGGTCAATATTTGTCTCTTCTTTAGTCAAACAAGAAGTAATGATAGCTCTAATTTCCTCTTCTCTTGGGATGACATATTGATAATTTCCTTTCCTTTATCTTCTTTAAACTCTCCTTCTTAGATTTGAGTCTCTTCAAATAGTTCCTCTTCCCTGTCAGTATCATACACCTTTTCAAGTTCCTTGAGGGTACCCTCAAGTGTCTCTTTTAGATCTAAGGCTATCATATCTATGTGTTATACTAGGGAAGTTGACATTTGTTGGAGTGTTTAAGATGAGGGCCCCTCTCTAAGTCTCTCTTCAAATTTCACATCTCCCACTTTCTCCTTACCATGGCCTTGTTCATCCTAGCCTTGCATAATTTTCCCCTGAGGTTGTGGTTGTAGTTATTCCACTTGGGGTTACTCTTGGGCTATCCAAGATGGTCTAGGTAGTAAGTGATATTTTAAAGGATGTATTTTCCATGCTTCTTCATATGGTTTTTCATCCTTGGTTAATCTAAATTCCAATTTGATGTTTTTCCCTTGAATCTTGGCCAAAACTTATTCATAATTCTTAGCTTTAACATAAATGGTGTCATGAAAATTGATTTAATGTATATATTCAGTCTTGGGGAGCTTCTTCTCCTTCAAATGGATACTCATTATGTTCTTAGGATCCTACATCTTGAGTTCAAAAACCTAAAATCCAAATGAATCCCTATGATTGGCCATGTTATCAACCTATTTCCAATCTTGAAGTATAATTATTCTAATGGCTATAGAGAAGGGGTGGAAAAGACCCTTATTCTTTTCTTTGAAAATCCCATAAATGCCATTTATGAGCTAGGAGGTGATTTATTTATTGAAAATATTACTTAGAACATATACTAGAAATATGTAAGCCTGGGACATAATCCTATTAATCCTAATGACTATGTAGTCAATGTAGTACCAGATGTCACCCATCATTTTAAAATACTTCTTGATGAGTGGGTGGACCCTAAGAATGGGAAAACTTGTGATATCCTCTACTATGGATGGGTATATATAGTCACAAATTAATTTCATATGGATCCTATTATATCTAAATGTTGTACCCTAGAAGAGGGTTATTTAGGCCTCCTCCAGATTTGGGTAACATTGGGACATTTCTAGGCCTATGGGTGTGCCTATAAGCAGAAATGAAACTCTAGGTTGAAAGGGATAACTACCTGTATTAGCCTTTCTTGTAATAAAACTATTGAAATAGTTTTTATGAGTGAAAATAGTCAAAAATTTGCATAAATGAAAAGCTTAGTCTAAAATGGTGATACACCAAGAATTAATATCCACATGTATGCCCTATATGTATGCAAAATACAACATAATATAGTCTATAAATCAATCTATAGAAGATTAAAACATAATTATTTTAATATAGAGACAAAATGAATGAGATCACACAAGGTAAATAATTGGAAAAGACAACTTGTATAGTCCAGAAAAGGGTTACACACGTGAAAAATCTCATATAGCTAGAATACACTCTACATGACCTGTTGGATAAAATATTTGCTCAAAATCATGAAGGATAGAGAATAAAAGGATAAAAAATCACTTGATATCACTCTGTGTCTCTTGTATGCCTAGGTAAATGTCTAGAACTTAGATAGAAAATAGACTTATGCTTCTTTGCTCAAAGGCAAGAAAATGGCAAAACATTCCAGCAAGGCTTTGCCATACTATCTGTGGATGATAAAACAAGACCCCAAGGGTCTTATTTATATAAAAATATTGAGAGAAGAGATAAATATTAGGTGCCAAAATGGAATCCTCTAACATGGTTTATAGTCACCATCTTGGTTAACTGATTCTAGTTGTTCTCTCATTCAATTGGAGTTTGTCCTTCTCTTTGATTCACCCTCTTTAAATGACTAGGATCGCTACAAAATCAATGGTGACATGACCCTCCATAAGAAATGGATCAAATAACTATTGTGAACCTTATATTCTTCCTAAATACTCCCATGTTTTTTACTACATACCCATTTAGTCTTATGAATGTATTTACTTATAAACTTATAAGTCAAGCATGTTGGGAAACCTAATTTGCACTATCTTTTCCATTTTAGTTTTTTTGATTGTTTCTACTTATAAAATTCATAAGAAAATCTTGTTGGGAAACCTAATTTACACTATAGAGTCATTTAGGTCTTCCAAGTGACTTTACTTCTTACTTACTCCTTCAAGTTCTTCAATTGCTTCTACTTATAGAAGTCATAAGTAAAGCTTGTTGGGAAACACAATTTGTAATACAGAGTCATTTAGGTTTTCCAAGTGACTTTACTTCTTATTTAGACACTTTAGGCATGAATTTTATGTCCTATAACACATCACCTCTTTGAAACCCAATGGCTAATTGGCCACCCTAAATTTGATGTCCTACAACACATCACCTCTTTGAATCCCATTGACTATTTGTCCACCCTAGATTTGACATCTTGTGTCAAGTCACCTCTTTGAATCCCAATGTTTAGTTAGATGTATCAAATTTGACATCCTAATACACATCATGTGGATTCATTTGGGTTAGGATTATTGTTTTGAGTAATTTTCCTAAAGTAATTCCTTTAGACAATTTGTTCAAAGGAATTCTTCCAAGATTTTTTCTAGAAAGGCAACAACTAGTTCCTTCGAGAAATTTTCCCAAAGGATACTTAGGAAAGTGTCCTTAAAAAATGTTTTAAAGGACACTTGGAAAAGTGTCCTTTGAAAAATTTATGAAGGACACTTGGGGAAGGCACAAGGTCCCTTTGAAATTTTTTGAAGGGAATTTCCAAACGAAATGGCCCTTCAAAACTTTTTCGAAGGGAATTTCCAAAGATAAAGTGCCCTTCAAAAAAGTCTGAAGGGACACTTGGG
The DNA here is from genome assembly GCA_037957365.1 of Torreya grandis. Taxonomy (NCBI): domain Eukaryota; kingdom Viridiplantae; phylum Streptophyta; class Pinopsida; order Cupressales; family Taxaceae; genus Torreya; species Torreya grandis. The sequence continues at coordinate 2,372,093 of JARHVA010001120.1, forward strand.
AAGAAAAGTGCCCTTTGAAACTTTTATGAAGGGTCACTTTGACAACAAAGTGCCCTTCAAAAAATTTTGAAGGGACACCAGGGAAGAAAAGTACCCTTCAAATCTTTTTCAAAGGGTCACTTGGACAACAAAGTGCCCTTTATAAAAATTTGAAGGGACACTTGGGATGAAAAGTGCCCTTCAAATTTTTTTTGAAGGGTCACTTGGACAAGAAAGTGACCTTCATAAAATTTTGAAGGAACACTTGGGTTGAAAAGTGCCCTTTGAAAAAGTCCAAAGGGACACTTGGGGGGAAGGCAAGGCAAGGAAGGCCCTTCTATTAAGTTCTAAAGGTTACTTAGAAGAGAAGTGGCCCTTTGGAACATTTTTCGAAGGGCACTTTATTGTCCAAGTGACCCTTAAAAAAATTTCTAAAGGGTACTTTTCATTTATGCAAACTTTTGAGTCTTTTCACTCATACAAACTGGTTCAATAATTTGATTGCAAAAAAGGCTAATATAAGGAGCTAGCCCTTTGACCTAGTGGTTCATTTCCACTTATAGGTACACCCACAGGCTTGGAAATGTCCCAACATTTCCAAAATCTATAGGAGGCCTAAACAACCCTCTTCTAGGGTGCAAGATTTGGAGATAATAGTTCTAGCATGCCTGGTAGGACCTGAATTATTGCTTAGTCAAGGTGAATGTTGGTCTTGATAGGTCTAAAGTAGTAGAAATACCCTTAACCTAGCATTTGGTGATTATAAAAGCGTGTGAATCCTTAGTTATAGACCAAGTTTTATATAATATCCTACATGGTCCTCATAAGGTCCTTAATATTTTATGATCAAGCCCTTTAAGTTAAAACTCTTCCTGAAGAACAACACCCTAGACCACTCTTATTCCTATTAAATCCTTGGCAAGGAGGTTTTGGGGAAGAAGAGGAAGAAATATAAGATGTTAAAGGAGAGGAATAAGTTGAAAAAGAGGAAGAAATATAGGATTAAAGGGGAATAAGATAAATGGGGGAAAGGGGAGAGATAGATAGACATCAACATTTCACTAATTTAATACCTAAAACCTAATAGAGCTTCATGTATAAGACCCCATACTTCTAAATGATAGCAAAAATCTTACTAAGTTCAATGGGGAGGGTCCTATTACCCCATCTGAACATATTAGAGACATATCAAATTTATACAATTTCCATAATGTTACTAGGACCAACATAGCCATTCGATAGCTTGTTATGTCTATAAAAGGCAAAGCACTTGACTAGTATAAAATGTTGGAGGGGGTTTCATGACAAGTTGGGATGGATTTGGAGACCTATTGGTGACAATATTCAAAAACAAGAGTGATCATGCCTTCCTAATACATGAGCCAAATGTAATAAGAAGAGGTCCAAATGAATCCATAGGATATTTCAATGAGAGATTTCAAAGAACATGGTATAGGCTACCACCAATCATGAGACCTCCTCCTAGATTTTTGTTCCCAACATACCTCAAAGGGATTGGTACTGATGTTTCTATTATGTTGTAGTCAAATGGAAGATTCACTCTTCTAGGTGCATATGAGCTAGCAATTGAGGCCAAGAATAGCTTAATTTAGGTTGGAAGACTTCCTCAAAAATTCACCATGCCTTTGATTTCCCATAATTTTGTTAAAGCTCCAAGCATGTCACAAGTTACCAATGCCAATGTGAATCCAAGAGCCTTTACCAAGAAGGTGGATAACATTATGGACAAGGATGAAGAAATCAGATCATTAAGAGCTCAGCTTAATCAAGTTCAATATCAAGCAAGTACTCCTAATGAAAAAAACTATCCTCAATAAGGGTATAGAGTTCCATCCCAATATAATTATCAAGGGAGAGGAAAAATTCAACAAGGTTATACTACGCAACATAATGCATATAGTCCAATTTCTACTTCTCCCATAAAGGTTGTTGATCCAATTCATGTAAATTTGTAAGGAGAAGATCATGTGGACCAATGGGGGTAGCCTCAAGGTTAGTTTACACATGATTATGGAGGAACCAACTATACTTTTAATACACAAGAGGAATCTACTCCTTACATGACAACAAAATAATCATGTCCTAGGCAAAGGGATAGTCATGGAGAAGGTAGCAACCCAAGTGTGGAAATGATGAATTTTCAAGAAAAAGATGATTTTGTGTTGACTCAAGGCATGCCAACTAGAGATAATACAAGGTATAATAAGAGAGCCTTGGGATAAGGATAGGAACCACAAATAATTCTATGTAATGCCTCTCCAAGGCCACAAAACACTAATCAAAGTGTTGCGCCTTCTACAAGCCATGTTCCTAAAAAAAATTAGAATGTAAATGTAGCTACAAAGATTACAACATAGCATGCTACATATTCTTTATTACAATAAAAAATGTTAGATAAAGTGAATACACCATCTCTAAATATCATGGACTCATTAAATATCACTAAGACATGTATATCCCTTTGGGAGGCTCTACATATACCTAATTACAAGGAGCTTTTGCAAGAGCAGGTAGCAAGCATATAGGTGGTTCCTGAATCTTCAAGGCATCATAGTGTGGCTATCACAAATTCTCCAAATCATCTTTTTAATCCTTTCACTAAAGCTAAAAATCCTCCACCCTTCTACCTCACACTCATTATGGGAGACAAGTCGTTTCACAATTGTATTATGGATAGTGGAGCAAGCACTACTATTATGCCTAAAGTAGTGGTGGATAAGTTGGGTTTGAACTATGAGCCACATAATAAAGGAATTTTTTAGTTTTATGGAACCCTAAATAAGATTTTAGGATTGGTCAAAGGTCTGAAAGTGTTTTTTACATGGCTGCCCAAGATTCCCTATCATGTAAGATATTATGGTGGTGGACCTTCCAACACACTTTTCTATATGCTTATCTAGAGACTTTACGACCAAGATAGGAGGATACATTTCTACTAATTGGTCCTTTATAGCTTTCAATACAAGGTATGGAACTAATTTAACCATAATGACTTAACCCTTATCAAGGTTCCACATTAAGCCATACTTGGCGACAATGACAAATCAAAATTATCTTATTAGCAAAGAGGAAGAAATAGTCCTAAATAATGAAACATCATCTCCTCTTTAAGGTATTTTCATCCTCTATCTTGAAAAGTACAACACCAAAATACATCTACCTTATCCTTATATTTTCATTACGGAAACTAATTTGGGAGTTTAGTGCATGCATGAGGAGAACATCCCAATTCCTTCACTCACCAATGATGATCATGAGCTTGATGGTGTGTGGTAAATGTTATTTGATGGTGCAAGGAGAAAAGTAGGTGTAAGAGCTAGTGTGATGTTAGTTTCCACATCAAATAATCATTACTACTCTTATTATAGGTTTCACTTCAACCACACTTGTAATGTGATAGAATATGAAGGCTTAGTTCATGGTCTCCAATGGGAAAAGAAGAGAGGAATCAAGATTTTAAGTGTCTATGGAGATAGTGATATGGTCATTCATCAAGTGAGAATTCAATCTATAGCCAAGAACCCCTTGATCAAGTCTTATGGACATAGGGTATGGGATCTACTTGAGGATTTTGATGCTTTCAACATCCAACTAATATCAAGAGACTTAAACAAGCATGATGATAGATTGGTTGCAATAAGAGCACATTTTAACTTAGCTGCTGATGTTGAACAAGAGAAAGATCAATTCCATATCAATATCATTGTGAGGCATTCCATTTTGGATAATTAAGTTTCATGGAAAGTGTTTTAAAGTGATGAACACATTGCACACTTCTTACAAAATGAGGTAAGCTTCTCTTCAATAAATCAAAAGAAGTTGCATGATCATTATAAAGAGAAAATTATACAACTAAAGACAAATAAAATACCAAAGGTGATGATTACCTTGGAGAGTGTCTTCAATGAGGATGATCAAAAAAAAAAACCAAAGAATGATCATGTCAAAAAAATAAGATAACTATGAGAGAGTTTTGATTTTCAAGGATAAACTTTTAAAGATTGGCAAGGCTTATTCTTAGTTAGAAAGGCAAGCTTTTATTTCATCATGTAAAGAGTTTCATGACATATTTACCTAGGAATACAAGGACTCAAATGGATTTGACCCAATTCTATCTCATCACACCATTGAATTGGAATATGGAGCTAAACTTGTAAGCCAAAATCAAAGGCCTATCAAACCCAAGGTGGAAGAACTCATGAAGAAAGAGCTGACCAAATTGATTGAGTCTAGGATCAAGCACTCAACTTGGGTAGTCAACCTTATGCTAATTCAAAATAAGAATGGATAAATTAGACTTTATGTGTATTTTTGTGATCTAAACAAAGTGTCTCAAGGATCATTACCCACTCCCTTCTATGGAACAAATTCTACAAGATATTTCAGGTTCTCAACGTTTCTCACTTCTTGATGGTTATTTAGGTTATAATGAAATATTGATAAATGAAGGGGACCAATTCAAGACAAACTTCACCACCAAGTGGGGGACCTTTTCCTAAAATGAGATGCCATTTAATTTATCCAATGCTAGAGCTACATTTCAAAGGGCAATGGACATGGCTTTCAAAGGTTTAATCAGTAAGTTTTTGCTAGTTTACCTTGATGATATAACCATTTTTTCAAAGGATGCTACTGATCATATGGGACATCTAAGGTAAGTGTTTGAGAAATGTGGAGAGTATTTCATATACCTCAATACAAATAAGTACATCTTTGTTGTCCATGAAGGTAAGCTTTTGGGTCATGTTATTTTAAAAGAAGGCTTATCTATTGACCTCGAAAGGATTAAATCTATTCTAGGCTTGTCTTTACCTTAACACAAGAATGGGATAAAACTTTTCTTGGGAAAAATAAAATTTGTATGGATTTTTATCTCAAACTTTGTAACTATGGTAAAGCCTATCACAACCATGCTAAAAAATAACTAAGTTTTAACTTGGACAAAGGAAGGTAAAGGTAGCTTTGAGGCAATCAAGCAAGCAATTGCAACATCCCCCACTCCTTTAAATCCTAATTTTTCTAAATATTTCATTATTTATACTTTTTATAACCTTGACATAATCTTAGCTATGCTTATGCAAAATAATGATGAAGATGTTGAGCAACCAATTGCTTTTTTTAGACAAGGCTTAGAAGACTACAAAGTGAGATATCATTTTATTGAGAATAAATATTTAAAAATTATTATAGGTTTGAAAAATTTTAGGCATATGGTTTCCAACAATGATATCTATATCATGGTCTCCCATCCTAGCACCAAGGATATTCTCCTAAGTAGGGATCTCAATGAGAAGAGAGCTAGATGGATCATAAAGGTGATGGAATATGACATTGACATCAAGATAACCAAACTTATAAGAGAAAGAGGTCTATGTGAGCACTTAGCATCCAAATTTCAAGAGCCAAAAGAGAAAGCCTTGGTAAAGCAAATTCTAGACCAGCCAGATGATCAAATGTAAAATCAAAGTTGGACACAAGACATCATTGGCTTTCTTAAAAATGGTGAGTGTCTGAATGGCTTGATCAAATCTCAAAGAAGGTATTTTAGGTTGAAAACTATTACTTATTGTCTTTTGGATGGAATTCTATTTAAGAAGGATGTGAGAAATGTATTGATAAGATGAATTAACAATGACCAATTTGATATGCTACTATAAAAGTTCTATAATGGTAAAAATGGTGGTCACTCCTCTCCTAGAACAATAGCTACAAAAATAATGAGGCTAGTTACTATTGGCCTAGTCTTTTTAAGGATTATTATCATTGGGCTCAATATTATCCTCAATGTGCTTTCTTTATTGGAAAAAAAAATCTTGTTGATCTTCAATTGAATCCTATCCAAGTGGATCAACCTTTCATGCAATGGAGCCTTGACTTCATTAGCGTGATCAACCCTTTATCAAGTTCTGGACACAAATGGATACTAACTGCTATAGACTACTTCAAAAGATGGGTAGAGGTTTTAGCTTTGAAAGAAGCAAATGAAAATGCCATCTTAGAGTTATATGACAACATTATAACAAGGTTTAGAGGTCCTCATGTCATCATCTCAGATGATTCACTTGCCTTCATAGGTGCTAAAACTTTTAATTGAGAATTAAAGAGTGGATTTTATTTGAATAGCTCATCCAACTACTACCCTAAAGGTAATGGATTGGCTGAGTCTACCAATAAGAACCTCATCAAGATCATCAAGAGGACATTGGAAACCAATCAAAGAACATAGCATAACAAGTTGAAGATAGCCTTATGGGCAGATAGAATCACTCCCAAGAAGTCAATTAGTAATTCTCCCTTTGTACTCATATATAGGAGAAAAACTAGGTTGTCCATATCATAGGAGTTCATTGCCTTGGAACTTACAAAACAACTAGAATTACTTGAAATCACTCCCATGGAGGTCAGATTGAAAGAATCAATGTAGCTACAAGAGGAAAGAGATGATATAAAAAAATCTTTGGAACACCATCGAGTTCTCATTAATAAATCCTTTGACAAAAGGGAAAGGGAAAGAGTATTCAAATAAGGTGACTTGAAGTGGGATGAAGATAGAGAAAAACTAGGAAAACATACAAAGTTTTATACTTTGTGGAGTGGTCCTTACATCATCATCAAGTGCAAGTAAAGAAACTACTTTTAGCTATCTAAAATGGATAGAGAAGAGCTACCTATTCTAGTGAGTGGAATCCATTTGAAGCCTTGATTCTAACCCTTGCTAGCCATGTCTTGTATATACCTTGTTTTGGTGTGTTTCATTTGTTATGTTTATTTTCCCTAAGTGCTTTGGAGCATAATGTTTCCTTTTCAAGTGTTTTTTTCCTTTTGTTGGTTGTGCATGTATCTCTCTAGCTTGTGTGTTTAGCCATGGATTATTATTTCAACTCTTGTTTACCTTTCATGACTCCATGCCCAATGGAAGGCTTTACGCGACTGGTCTTATGACATAGTAGGCATGTCTCCCCTAGAAATCACTAGAATGTTGACCATCTTTTGCATGACCAGTTTATGTTTTCCCTTGGATATTTTTATTTCTCCCTTGCTCATTTTATGTGTTTGATCACATGCTTTGTTATTTGTCTTTTTCCTTTGGCCTTTCCTAGTTTTGTCTCTTCTCCCTTGTATTTTTTTCCTTCCCTTCACCTTGTTTGCCTTAGCCTTTCTTGCTTTGTTTTGCCTCAAAGTGCCCTTCAAAAATGGTTCCAAAGGGCCACTTCCATTATAAGTTCCCTTCAAAACTTTTTAAAAGGGTCTTACTTACCTTGCCTTCCCCCTAAGTGTCCCTTTAGACTTTTTTAAGGGCACTTTTCAGCCCAAGTGTCCCTTCAAACTTTTTTGAAGGGCACTTTGTTATCCAAGTGACTGTTCAAAAAAGTTCCAAATGGAACTTTTTAGCCCAAGTGTGCCTTCAGACTTTTTTGAAGGCCACTTTATTATCCAAGTAACCCTTCAAAAAAAATTTAAGGGCACTTTTATTCCCAAGTGTTCCTTCAAACTTTTTCAAAGGGTACTTTTCTTCCCAAGTGTCCCTTTGGACTTTTTTGAAGGGCATTTTGTCTTCTGAAATGCCCTTTGGAAAAGTTCTAAAGGGCCATTTCCTTTAGAAATTTCCTTTAATTATTTTTCAAGGGACCTTGTGAATTCCCCAAGTGTCCTTCAAAAAATTTCTAAAGGACACTTTCCCAAGTGTCCTTCAAGAAAAGCTCCCAAAGGAACTAGTCATTGCCTTTCAAGAAAATTCCAAAAAGAATTCCTTCAAACAAATTATCTGAAGGAATTACTTTAGTAAAATTTCCCAAAATAGTAATCCCAACCCAAATGGATACTCATTATGTGTTTTAGGATGTAAAATTTGATACAACTAACTAGTCATTGGGATTCAAAGAGGTGATGTACTGCAGGATGCCAAATTTAGGGTGACCAACTAGCCATTAGGATTCAAAGATGTGACATGCTTTTGGATGTAAAATTTAGGGTGGATAAATAGCCATTGGGATTCAAAGAGGTGATGTATTTCAAGATATCAAATTCATGCCTAAAGTCTCCAAATAAGAAGTAAAGTCACTTGGAAAACCTGAATGACTCTGCAATGCAAATTGGGTTTCCCAACAAGATTTGCTTATGACTTTTATAAATAGAAGAAATCAAAGAACTTGAAGGAGAAAGTAATAAGTAAAGTCACTTGGAAAACCTAAATGACTCTATAGTGAAAATCAAGTTTCCCAACAAGCTTTGCTTATGAATTTTATAATTAGAAGCAATCAAAAAACTTGAAAGGGCAAAGATAGTGCAAATCAGGTTTCCTAACATGCTTGACTTATAGGTTTATAAGTAAAGCCATTCAAAAATCCTGAATGGGTCTACAATGCAAAATACAAGATCTTTTAAGAGGATTCTAAGGTTTGCATTAGTGATCTGAGATATTTCTTATGGAGGGTCATCTCACCATTGATTTTGCAATGATCCTTGTCATTTTAAGAGGGTGAATCAAAGAGAAGGATAAACTCTAACTGAATGAGAGAACAACTGGAATTGGTTTCACTGAGATGGTGATTGAAAACCATTTTAGAAAATTCTATTTTAGTGCCTAAGATCTCTCTCTTATCTCCCTATTTTTATATAAATAAGACCCTTGGTCTTTATGCTTTATCATCCAAAAATATTACAATGAAGCCCCACTACAATGTTTTGCAATTTTATTACCTTTGAGTAAAGAAGCATAAGTCTATTTTCTTTCTAAGTTATAGACATTTTCCTAGGCATGTAAGATACATAGTGACAAAAGTGATGTTTTATCCTTCTATTCTCTATCCTTCATTATTTTGAGGAAAGATTTGATCCAATAGGTCATGTAGAGTGAATTCTAGTTGTATGAGATTTTGCACATGTAACCCTTTTCTTTACTATATAGCTTGTCTTTTATAGTTATTTATTTTATGTGATATCATTAATTTTGTCTCTACATTTAAATAATTATGTTGGAATATTCTAGAGATTGAGTTATAGACTATATTCTATTCTATTGTGCATAAGTATATGGCATATATGTGGATACTAATTCTTGGTGTATCACCATTTTAGACTAGGCTTTTCATTTATGCAAACTTTTGACTCTTTTCACTCATACAAATTGGTTCAATAGTTTTATTACAAAAAAGGCTAATACAAAGAGCTATTCCTTTCAACGTAGAGGTTTATTTCCATTTATAGGCACACCCACAGGCCTAGAAATGTCCCAACATTTCCCAAATCTAGAGGAGGCCTGAATAACCCTCTTCTAGGGTGCAAGATTTGGAGACAAAAATTCCTATATTTAAAGATATACAATTTGTAGTAATTGTGGGAAATGGTGGTTTTTCCCTTAGGAGACCAATTTATAATATCTAGGAAGTTGATTGAGGAAATAAGGGTTCCTAGTAAGTATGACATCATATAAAACTACTTAGATGTCTTTCTCTTGATGGCAGTGAATTGTTTGGCCAAGAAGACACTGATCAAATCTCCAATTGGAGGGGTGAGATTTTGTTCCACCATGAAATGTACATAAGGGACCCTAATTTTATTCACATAGGTGGATGAGGGGGATCCAAAGGTTTGGTTTAATAGGGTCATTATAATGCTGATTCCATCCCTAAATTGGAATATTGGGATCTTTCCCTCAAATTCCTTAAAGATATGGGGTCCTTGGTGTAGCCAAGGTCTAAGGACATAGTCTAAAACATGATTACTAGTAAATTATTTAATTTTAGATAAGACCACATGGGAAAGAGGGAGATTATTACATTTATAAAAATATACAAGAGAGATATAAAATATTTTCTTGGATTTCCATTCCTGAATGATCCATTTATCATCTACCCTATAGTAAAAAAAAATGGGACAAAGGATGTCTATACAATATAGTACCTTGGGTTTTATAGTATCATGTTGGAGTTTGGCCATCTAGACAATAACCAAGTCATAATGCCTTATTCTCACCATATAAATCCTCTACTCCTCCTTTGTAATGGGCTTCAATTTAAACACCATAAAAAAGAGTTCATACTAATTCCTAATACCTGAGACATTTAGTGATGTAAGGTTTAATTTAGTGTCCTTGAAGATTCATCCTTCATTATCTATCAATAATTAGAGTTCTATCTCTTCCTTCAATTATTATCTGCTTGCTACCATGGTCTATTTTTTTTAGATTATTCACATTGGTTTTCAAATAGGTCTATATGAAAGCTCTTTTGCACTTAAACACAATCAAGATTTCCTTAGATCAAATTATGACTAAATGAATTCAATTGGGTTGATTTTATGTAAGGTTTAGGGTTTCAAAGCTTTAATGGTAGGATATATCAGAATCTACCTTATATGTGCATTGGATTTGATTTAGAACTTTGCCTTTATACTTTTGCATTTTAGAGCACATAAGATCTTCTATTTTGTCTTTTTCTTCTTGCATGGTGCCTATGTGGAATTTTTTATAAATTATTTTAAACAATAGCCACTATTATTTAAAAGTGCCATCTTTATTTTTCTTTATTGGATTAAAATCCTAGATTAGCATGATCCATTTATCATAATTTGGGCCCTTACATGTGATTGGCTAATTTTTAGCCAAGCCCCATGGTTTTGATACTTGGTATCGTTGTGTGCCTTCCCCGTTCTTCATATCCTATGTCAGTCCTTTATCAAATGAGTATTGGCCATGTGGTGAGATCAAAGGCCTTTAAAAAATCATGAGTGCCTTCTTACCATTGGATCATCCTCTAGTGATAAAGTGTGAACCATCAGATCATTTGTCAGCTTTGCTTTGAATGTGCTTTTTCCATATGTCAAGCTCACGAGCTCTCGGGGCCTCATTTAAAAGTCTATAGGACCCTCGTATCATTAGATCATCCTCTAGTGATAAAGCACAAACCATTGATCTATAGATATGCCTGAACTTTAAGTTAGTACATTATTAAAATGGGACTTAGGCTTAAATTCCTTAGGCTAAGGTTTATTACATGTTTATTAAGAAAGAATCAAACCTTAGGATAAGGGATTAATGTATAAGGTTTTTGAATCATATAAAGGGGTCCATGGATAAATGTTTCAATCCATTTTTATGTTGTGTTTAAATAAACACAATGTATGTATTTTGCTAAAATATTTATGCCAAGGCTTAATGAAATATGCTCAAAGGGACTAAAAATGGTATATTGGTCTAATAATGAATAGGATTTTATTGTATTGACAAAACACATTAAAACCTTTAGCTAGAAATAACTTGGTCTAAGTAATATGTAACAAAGATATCCTTTTTGAAATAAGACTTAATATAAGTTTATAGTTTAAGGTTCATGATATTTAAAAAAAATGCCATGGGGACCCTAGAGTATAGATTTAGACTAAGTTTTATTTTAAAATATATTTAGACCATAAGATCATTTCCATATTTTGTAGGTCAAATATTTTTGAAGTTTTAGCATCTTTAGAGCATTTTCCTTAGCTTGTAAAGCAATTTATGAGCCTTCCAACAAGATTTTGGAGTATATTTTGATCTTGAGCTAGATAATTCATTATCTTAAATTTGACTGTCTCATAGACATCAAATACATTCTTGTGGACATCAAATGATGGTTGCATGAACATAAATTTTAAGCTCATCAAATTAATGTAACCTAATGTGAGGGTTCCTCTTAGCATCTTTGTAGGGTTTCTAAGGATCTTAGACTTGATTTGCTTTGTCAGATCAAATTTGATAATGAAGTGATAACCATAAGATCATGATCCAAGAGCTTGCTTATGATTGGCTACTTTAGTTAGGTGGGCCATTTTGATTTTAATTCTCATATGTAAGGGTGTCATGTGTTGATAATTTGGGTTTGACCTTTCAACTATGCTTTGCTCCATCTGATTAGGTCCTCGTAATGAAGTAAAAATTGTTGATTATGATCTGAGGGCTTGGATATGATTGGTCCAAGGGGTTGTGTAGGATTTTTTTACTTTGCCTCATGCCATTCAATCAAAGGACAATGAGGAAGAATGAACTATTCGATCATCTGAGATGCATTCTATTGAAGTCAAAGTTTAGGATTTTTTTGTTCCATTGGATCAAATGCCATGATAAAGTGAGGGTCATTATATCCTACAAGATGTAAGGAAGTTAAATTAGGATTACAATTATATAAAATACTTAGGCTAAGATTTTAAGACTAAGTTCCCAATTATATTAATAAATACATTGAGGCATTAGGGTTAAAACCTTAGGTTAAGGTATACATCAAGGGATCAAGATAACATAAAAGTAGACTCAAGGAACAAGAACTTAAGCTGGGACATTAAGACTAAGGTCCCATTAGTATTAATAAATACAATGGGGGTTTAGGGTTAAAACCTTAGGTTAAGCTAAGAAATATTAAAAGGGACCTTGTAAAATGAATATTAGTTAGGCATACAAGGAAATTTAAAGGGGGAAATAACAAAGGGGACCAAGCATTTTTAGGCTAAGTTTTAGTCATGTTAAAAAACATGACTATACTTAAAACATGAAATTTATGCTTAAGTCTAAGGTAAGCTTTAAAAAGTTCTCGCCAATTTAGCTCCCACTAATATTCAAATTTAAACTAAGGGTTCTATTAGGGTTTTGAAACATGAATTTCTTAAGGGAAAAAGCCATGCAACTTGTAACTTAAAATCAATAGAGACCATTTACTAACATGGTTAGTCAATAATTAAAGAAAAACATAACCAAGTAAGCTACTTTTGATAAAGTGGATGATCTTATAATCATACAAATGACCTTAACATGCTAAATTCCTACGTTTAATTCTCAAGGTTTTTCAAGGGTCCCAATTTTCAAAAATGGTGGTATGTTGGTCCCAGCACCTAGTATTAGCATTTAATTCTTGGTAGTAAATACAAATATGCCATTTTCCCCCTTTCTTAGGGGGGGAGAGCCACTGACTATCCAAAATAGGATAAACAAATCTTTCATCCAAGAGTTTTTACAACTAAGTTTTGATAATATCTTTAACCATAGGATTGTTTCATCACTAGGGTTGGTGAATAGGTTTACATTCTTCTTTAATTTAAATGTGATGCATGCATAAATATGAGGTTATTCCTCTCATGTCATGGTAATACCAAGAAAATGTTTTTGTGTTCTTTCTTAGCATTTTAAGTAACCAACTTCCTTATTGGGGTGTTAAAGAGGTGATGATGTTGAGACATTTGTTTGGTAGAATGTCTACTTGATTTGTTAAAGATAGCATGGTTTCTATGTTAGTGATTAAAGGAGCATAGTTATATTGATGGGGAAATAATCTATGGAATGTCCAAATGTCTCTTGTGCTTTCACAAAGATCATTCTTAAGAAAGGTATTCTAAAGAGGGGAAGGTGTACATTCCAACATGTTAGTGGCTATAGGATCCTGTTGATAGGTATTCTATAAGATACCAGTAAGGATAGTGTCTTCTTCATGTGACTATAGAGATGGAATCTAGTCGATTATGTAGAGAGTTTGCAAGGAGACAGCTTTCTCAAAGTCATCAATCTAAGGGGTTGGGCCATTATTTTGGGAAGGTTGAGTTGGTGGAAGCATAAGTAATTTATTGGTGTCATTTCCATTAGAAATTAGCATTTTTCCTAACCTATAGCCAATAAAAGCATCAATGGTGGCCAATCATAAGTATTCAAGGATGAGAGGATAACCCCACAAGTTTCTTTTTGGCTACATGATAATAAAGTTTGATGGATATTTTCAAGAGTTTACAATGATAACAAGGTCCTTAACAATCCCCTCAGGCTTAACAATTGATATTTCAGTCATTTAGAGGATGGTGGGTGTTGGATGGAGAGTGGTAAGTTTTAGTTATTGCATGGTCTCCATGGTCATCACATTAATAGTTGTGCTAAGTCAATTAAATTTTTGGAGATGGGTTTGAAATGGATGCTAACATTAACTACAAGACTTCCTAGATTAGAATATTTTAGGAGAACTATATTTCCCAACATAATATCTACTAGTTAGCTAGTGACTTGGACTATTTTAGGATCCTTATTATTTCTTATCAAAATTTTAACATATCTCTCTAACAACCTTATTATAGATATGATAATCCTTTATTTCTTGAAATAATGGATTTTTTTATGCACACATTCTTGAGTTGTCCTAAGATATCAAATTCAGGCTTTGGTTTAGGATGTGATATGTTCAATCTCTCTAGAAAATGAGGATTATCATATTGTTTTTTATTTTTAGAAGGAATTGGCTTAGGATTGGCCATGGATGGTTGTGGATTAGTATAGAGTGGGCCTAGTTTAAAATGTTCTATTATCATGGGTGAGGTGGGTTGTGGAAGAACATGACTTAAGTAAAGTTGTATGTTGGATATCTAAGGTATATTTTGGATATTTCATTATTTCAATGGATTGTGTTGGTTAAAATAACTTATTGGTAGGATTCAGGATGGGTTAGGTAGGTAATTGAGTGGTTTGAAATAGGTTACTAAGTGTTTGGCATTATGGTGTGTTATTGTTGTTATTTTGGTTATTAAATTTATTGGGGAAATCCTTGATTACCTCTCCATTACTATTGCCATGGATTAAAAAGATATAATCATTTCTAGTTTTAGAATTGCGTAGGTTAAGGTTGTTTCCCTTTTTGTTGTATTCATAACTAATTCTAAAGTAGTTGCCAATTTGTTTGAGACAAATTTTGATTGGGTATATTCATCCAAGAACCATACTGAGGATTATTTAAGAATTTAGAATTTGAAAACATAGCGTTTGATGACATACCTAGTCTTTTTACCCATGGTTTCCATTGAGCCATGAAAAGCACTTAATTCTCATCTTCTCCTATGGCATGCATCTCCACTATCTTAGGATTCTCTTCGATTATGCTGGATACTTGAGATTTCATAAAATGGCATGTGTAATCTACCTTCTTATTTTTATATTCAGGGCAATAGGTGGCCAAGGATTTCTTAGTTTATTCTTACTTTCTCTATATATGTAATGTATCAAGCTAAGTAGCTAGGTGGCTGATAATGTTCTGATTCATGTCCTAGAGTAGGTTATTAACTTCACCTTTACAAATTGATACTATAGATTCTATAGGAAGGGTTCTACCCCTACTTTTGTTCATGGTTGATCTGGAGTAGTTTGTACATATAACTATTAGTTCATCAAAGGGTAATGTAGAAACATCATCACTAGACATTAGATCTAGTGCTTCCAGACAATCATCTCTAATACCTTTTAGGAATATCAGCTAGACTAATTCCTTGTCCATTATAGTATTCTTTGAGTTTTTAAAGCTAAACATAAATCTTTCCATTTATTCTTCTAATGACTCATCATCATCTTGTGCCATTCAGAATATGTCATCTTTCTTATAGTTCCTACCCATACAATAGTCTTGGTATTTCATTAGAAACTTTTCCTTCATTTCTTCCCAAGTAGAAATGGTGTCCTTTCCAATTTCTATGACCCATATAAGTGTTGTATCTTTGACTGATGTTGGAAAAAAATTGATTTTTTGAGTGTCTTGATTATAACCATAGCTGCAACATAAGATGTTGAACTCAAAAAGAAATGTGTCTAGATCCTTAGATTCTTTTCTCCTAAAATTAGCAAGGGAAGAATGAGGGATATTCTTCATGGGTTCATTTTCATCATGATTAAGGATAATAAATTTGAAATTATTAGAATCATTGGTAGTGTTTTATTCCTGGTGATACCCCATGAATACTCTTTGTGTTGGTAGATTGGAGGTTGTTACTACCCACCACTTAAAATTCATATCAATTATTTTATTTCTTGGGGTGCAAAAGATGGAGACTTTAAATTTTTTCCTTAGGAATGTATGGATTCCTATATAATGGGGATGGTTTGGAGGTTTTATAAGATATATCTAGTATCTCAAAAAAGAGTCTCTCTAAATTGGAAGATTTTATTGGCTTGGTGTTTCTTCTATGAGCAAGAATAGCCTTGAATGCCTCCTTAGCAAGAAATTTGGGAAATGAAGGGAAGAAAAATTTAGATTCCTGAGTATGAGGTGATAATAAGGTGGGAATTCTCAAATTTATTACATGTGGGTCTCTTTTATGGGTATGAACCTCCTCAAGGTCTCTAGTTTGTACTACTAGTCCAACAAAAAACTCTTCCTTCTCTACCTCTTCTATTGACAATTGTGAGTGATATTCAAGAATTCCTTTGTGTTAATCAATTTTTTTAGGATGAATTTATGATATTGTAACAAAAATTTATGATTTAGGCAAAAATATTCCTATAGTCCCCTTTGCTTTGCATACATCAACCATTTTTTTAAGTTTTTACCCACCCTGCTTGCAAAGGGTTAGTAATATGGGTTTTTTTGAAAATCTCCATTATCCTACTTAAAAATAGGGAAATTTAAACTATTAAATAAAGAAATATTTAATATAAAAAACAATAAAATTTGGAAATAAAAACAATAAACATCTAGAAATAATTGCTATCAAGATTGAAGATTAAAAGTGTGTGACACCCTTCCCAATAATGACACCAAAGATGACTAGTAGCTGATTCACAATAAAATATACTTATCTTGATCAAAATGAGATAGGAGAGTTATCATAGACCTATAACTTTTACTTTATTTAAATTTTAAATTAAAGACATAGACTTGATAGGATGACATCACTATATGTGCACACTTAATCTTCTAATTTGACCTTATGATAATTGTTATCTAAGATGTTAAAGTCACACATTAAATGAAATTCTAGAATTTAAACATAAATAAAATATTTTGAAATAAATTCTTATGCATTGAAATCTTCCTTAAACAAATCTAAGCAATAATATAAAACACACCATTCAAAAATGAAACACATAATGCATAAAGAAATCAAATAACATGCTTAGCTAATTAAATGGGTTGGATTGTTATTGTAGACTTCCAAAGGGGGCCCTTCCTCCTTCTAACTTCAACTTCAATCCTTCTTCTTAGAACACTTAATTGAACTCATAAATGCTTATTCATATTAATAAAAAATGTAGTAATGAATTGCTACAAGAAATTACAATAATAGTTGCTTGAAAAAATGTACTTTTGATAATCTCTAATCAACATATACTATCGTAAACTCTATTTATACATATGTATATATCACAAAGGAGATTCTATTTTAAAAAAATATATATATTCTAATCTAAGAAACATTTGACTTAAGATAACCAAAATTGTCTCCTTTTGTTAAAGTCATCTTCATATGAATTTTATAACATTGTTGTAGGACAAACAAGATTTATCATTATTCAACCACTTCCTTATTGGGATATAGGGAGGTTATGGTTGTTTATATGAGTTGGTTAAAAGAGGAATCAAAATCTATTCATTCACTATTGTGGTCACATAGTGGCTATAGGATAGTTTGTATAATGAGATTATACTGTTGTAAGATGTTCCGTGATATATACCTATTTCTCAAAAACATATTTAAAACACATTATATAAAATGCATCCTAAAGTAATATATGATTATCATATATTTAATTCCAATACATAATTCTAACTATTTAAAGAGTATAGAAACATAATTCTATTTATAGGTTTATGGCTGCTTAAGGAAGGAAACTCTATGGAAAAGTACTCAAAAGCATGGTTAATAAGAAGGATGAGTGCAATAGATGAGGACAATAACATGAAATTTATGGGGCTCATCAGAATCTAAGTGCAATCCTAGCACAATCCCAATAGTGATTCAACCCCAAAAGTCTTGACCACTTAAAATGTCAATCAAACTCATTTATATAGGAAATTTTATAATCTCGTGGCCTCATCTTCTAGCTTATCCCACTAATAGGGTGGTTAAAAACATCAATGATGATTGGAATATATTAGTGTAGGTTTTTATTTTTCCCTATTTATTAATTAGAGAAATTGTATTTCTTGTGAATACATAGAGTCTTCCTACATTTTTGGGATAGGCTAGCTTATGTGGAGGTGTGTGTCATAGATGTGTCATAGGTGTCATAAGAATGTCATAAGTAACTCCCTTGATGGGAGTTACTTCTCTATTCTTAGCACCTTGTCACCACCTTTCATGGAGGAGTTACAGTCTATTCTTGGGGTGCCTTGTCCACCTTTTATGGATGAGTTACTTACGTACTCTCCTATATGTATTCCTCACTTTGTCCATCTCATGTTAATAAAATTTTAGTTTTCTCCATTTTGTCTTGTGTAATTTATCTTCTTGTGTTATTTTCAAATTGCTTTAGCATCTATGTGGTGTGCACTTGCTTCAACTCGTGTGATCACATCTCCATTACACTCGCATTATCCAAATTCTAGAAACAACTCCGATATGGTATCAGAGCAAGAATGGTAATCATGTGTATGGTTATGCTTTTATTTCATTTTGAAATCAAGAGGAGTGGAGTTCTCTTTGTTTTTTTATTTTCTAGATCTGATATAAAATAAAATATATATATCATTTCTAGTATCTTGCATATTGGAATCCTTGGCCTTTAGGTGTCTTGGCTGTCTTCACTTCAAGGGCTAGTTTAGTAGTTAGCTTGGGCACCATTGTTGTGTGGAGTAGCAGAGGGAAGAGTAGCAACTCCAAACAGTAGTCCTTCCAGCATCCTTCTACAGCCACGCCATCAGTTGTACGATGTTTAGCTTACTATGACATAATTTTTTTGAAAATGGTGCATCCTTTCTGCTAGGTCTACTATTATTCTTCCAGCAAGGCACCTTCAGCAATGCCAAGCTTC
Organism: Torreya grandis; assembly: GCA_037957365.1. Taxonomy (NCBI): domain Eukaryota; kingdom Viridiplantae; phylum Streptophyta; class Pinopsida; order Cupressales; family Taxaceae; genus Torreya; species Torreya grandis. Next base: position 2,390,832 of record JARHVA010001120.1, read on the forward strand.
TACGCCTAGCTTTTGGTCTTCTGTTCTGCCATACAAGCAGGTCGTACAGTGTCCAGGTCTATTTTTCTGAAAATGGCACATTTTTTTGGTAAAACTGTTGTGCGTTGAAGTCTAGAACTCTCTAACCTTTTCTTTCCCAACAAATTAGAAATGTGCCCTTGTTTTTGGTGAAAACATACTACCACATATGTTGTTCTTTTGTTTTTTCTTCAAGTATAATCTGGACTATTTGTTTTTGGCACCCCTTCCTTACTTGGCATCCCATGTGGCACCCCTTGGACACGTGGCATCCATCAATTCTATCTTTACTTCATTATTTTTAGTTTAAAATTTATTTTTAAAACAAAAATTAGTCAATTTGATTGAATATTTAGTTTTTTAGATAGTTTTGTAATTTGGGGGTTTTCATTTAAATTTGTATCTTTGCCTATCGAAGATGAAGGGTGAGGCCCAGGTTGGCAAGAGGCTAATTCCCCCTCACACAAACCTCCTTTAGATTCTTCATTTTGTGTTGAATCTAATGAGTGGTTGAAAGACCACTTTCTATTTCATAACAAGCATTTTTTTAATGTTTTAGTGCTTTTTTTGTAAAAACACTAGTTTACGAGAAAATTAAACCTTTAATATATTGCAAAGTGTAGCTCAGATTTGGGTGCCATTTTTTTCAAAAATATTTGTAATTTAATTATCCACAGTGTAGGCTTATTAATTTTCAAAAATGCACTAGTTTATAAAGTGCCAAAATTTTGGGTATCTCGAGACACATTTTCGACTGAGTCTGACGTCCTGTTTGCTTTAGTCTTGCACTGATTGCTCTAAGACGCATTCTCGACTAAGTTTGACATATTTTGAGTGTGCACTTGCATATTTTGGGAGGGCTCAATATTTTAGGGGGGTGTGATTGTTTTTCACAACTTGCAAATCTTTGCTTTCATTCTCCTTTCTCCATAATTTTACAACTTGAAATCAACACAACTTCACCTAAATTTAGCTAAAAATAGATTATTTTCAACTTAAACCCCTAACACCCTTCAACTATCATGAATGGAAGGTTAAAATGTCAATCATTCTTAGAAGCAAAGGGTTGTATAGGATCACCATGGATACTGAAGTAAAACCTAACACTGATGTTGAAAATGTCAAGTGGTACAACTGTAGTGATGAAGCCTATAGATTACTGAGCTTGTATATGCATCCAGAACATCTCTTCCATTTAGAATCCTCCCAGACTCCTAATGACATATGGTTCACCTTAGAAAAGTTATTTGGGAAATGAACTCATAAGTCTAAGTCTTAGCAACTTTGACACCCTACATGACTTCTTCACTAAGTTTAAGGCCCTTAGATTGCAATTGAAAGAATGAGAGATAGAGAAGAAAGATGATCAACTCATACTTTCTATTCTCACAAAGTTAGGTCTAAGTTATTTAGTTTTTGTCTCCACTTTCCATGCCACAAAAAGTGCCCTTGGCACTACATAGAAAATGCCTTCTTTGGATTCATTCATTACCAACTTGACTAGGGAGAAAGATAAGCTAACTCAAATGGGCATAATGAATTCTACTCAACCCCAAGCTTTGATAGCTAGAAATGGTAAAGACAAGACTTCAACAAAGGAGAAGAAGAAAAAGAACAAGGACCAGGAGGAGAAGAAAGAAAACACCAATCCTACCAAAAACAACACTGAGTCTTCATCCTCTGATGCTAAACCTAAGAAGGAGACGGTTAAGTGTGCCTATTTAAAAAGATAGGGCATGATGAACACAAATGCATGAAGAAACAAATAGATCACCTAACTCATCTTCTAGAGAAGAACAACATAGGTGTTCTAGAGTCCATCAAGTAGAATTCATCTACCCAAGATTCTACTAAAGCAAAAGGCAAGGGTAAGGAGAAAGAAAAGGGCAAGGCTCTTGTAGCTACAATAGATTTTACATCTTCATGGGTCATTAACTCAGGTGCTTCTCACCACATGGACTCTTCACTAGTTGAGTTTTCATCTTTAGAGCCTTGTAGCATGACTTTAACTAGTTTGGGTGATGACACATCAGTTTTCATTGTAGGGAGAGGGTTAGTTGAAATGGAAGGAGGAACATTCAATAATGTTCTAAGTGTTCCTTCTCTTTCAACCAATCTCCTATTAGTGTACCAAATCACTCACACTGGTCAGGGCATGAGAGTTGAGTTTTCACTAAATTCAGTGGCTATCAGGGAGTTACATAGTGATACTACAGTGGTAGTGGGTAGGGAAGATCACCAAGCCACGTTATACACCTCACATTTTGCATCAAATTCTTCTCCAACAACATTGCTAACTCATTTAGATGGAGTTATAAAATTATGGCATGAGTGGTTTGGCCACTTTAACTACCGCTATCTTGAGCAGCTTTGCAAAAATGACATGGTCATTGGCTTTCCTCGTGTCTAATTCTCAAAAGGACTTTGCGATGGGCGTTCCATTGGGAAGCATCTCGAAGCAAAATTTGACAAAGGCAAAGCTTAGAGGTCTTCACAACCTTTGGAGTTAGTCCACAGTGATGTATCAGGACCCTTTCCCAAACCATCTTTCACAAGGGCCAAGTACATCCTCACTTTCATTGATGATTTCTCTAAGTACACTTGGATATATTTTCTCAAAAAAAAGTCTAAAGTGTTTGAAAATTTTCTAGACTTCAAGGCTCTTATTGAGAAATAGAGTGAGAAATCCATCAAGATTCTTTGAACTGATAATGGAGGGGAGTATGTCAGCATCAGGTTTGAGTGGTTTTACACCACAGAGGGGATTGATTTATAGCTCATAGTCACTTATAGTCCATGGAATGGGGTTGCAAAACACAAAAATAGGTTCTTGAAAGAGATGGGTAGCTGTATGATTCACTCCAAATCCTTAGCACCACAATACTGGGCTGAAGCCATCAATTCTACTTGCTACATTCAAAACAAGGTTCCTCACAAAGCTTTGAAAGGGATAACACCCTTTAAATCTTGGCATAAAAGGAAACCTCATGTTGAGCACCTTAGGGCTTTTAGATCCCCAGCCATGGCCCACATTCTAAAGAAGAAATGTAAAGCTATGGAATATCAGTCTAAGCCTTACATCTTTGTAGGATATCTTGATGGTATTAAGGGATATCACCTTCTAGATCTAGTCACTCATGAGTTGTTCATTGAGAGAAGTGTCCATTTTCAAGAGAGTCCTAGAGACTCAACACTTGACACTTATTCTCCCTCATCAGATCTACTTCTTCATGATGATTCTTCATCAGATTCAGATCAGCCACAACATGTTCTTGAGCTAGAGACATCTTCTTCTTCTTTGAGTTCAGACAATGAGGATAGTGATGTAGAGTCATCCACCTCTAGTCAATCAGAGGATGAAGAGTTAACACCTGGCTTGCCCACTTTTGGGCCACTTTGGGCCAAACAGATGCTTGAGAGTGTTGGCACTTCGGCAGAAGATCCCACAGATGATAAACATATTAGGGGGGATTTTTAGAGAGATCCACATGCCTTCTTTGCTTTAGTTTTGGATCCACAAACTTTTTAAGAGGCATCTAGGGTACCTGAGTGAGATAGTGCTATGGAGGAAGAATATTCTTCCTTAATCAAAAATCACACTTGGGATTTGACTTCACTTCCTAAGGGAAGAAAGATGGTTTGATTTAGGTGGATATCTTAGACCAAGTTTGTAGTAGATGGGTCAGTTGATAAGTACAAGGTGCGATTGGTCACCAAGGGTTTCTCACAGGTGGCAGGCATTGACTACTCAGAGACATTTGCACCTATTTCAAAGATGACTTCTATCTAACTCACCTTGGCTATTACTGTAGCACATGGTTGGGATGTGCATCAGATGGATGTGAAGAGTGACTTTCTTCATGGAGACCTAGAGGAGGAGATCTACATGGAGCAACCGCCAGGATTTGTTCAAGATTCTTCCTTAGTATGTAGACTTAAAAAATCTATCTATGGCCTCAAATAGGCCCCTTGGGATTAGTATGCTGAGATGTATTCCTTCCTTCTCACAACAAGTTTCACTAGGTGTCATTCTGATCCCAATGTCTACTTCTTACAGGAGGATGATTCGCTCTTGATTTTGGATTTATATGTTGATGACCTTTTGATCACTGAGAGTTCTTCATCAGCTATTGTAGTGGTGAAGGCATCTCTTCAAGATAGATTTGACATGACAAACTTGGGTTTGTTTCACTAATTCCTTGGCATCGAGATCTCACATTCAGATTCATAGATTTCTCTTACACAACCTAAGTATGCTCTTGGTTTATTAGATCGGTTTCACATGGCTGATTTCAAGCTATCTTTGACTCCCTTTCTATCAGGATTCAAGCTTGAGGCTGATTGTTCTTCACCATTGGTTGATGCCACTCAGTATCGAAAACTTGTTGGTAGTCTCATCTACTTGACTCACACTAGGCCTAACATATCATATACAGTGGGACTTGTCTCCAAATTCATGCAGGAACCTCATGAGCTACATTGGAAAGTAGCTAAGAGGATCTTGCATTACATACAAGGTTCACATAGATACGGGATTCGTTATAGATTTGGCATAGAGGTTAACTTGGTTGGATATATAGATTCAGACTAGGCTGGTGATTCACAGACTCACAAGTCTACTTTTGGTTACAGTTTCTCTCTAGAATCTGGTCCTATCAGTTGGTCTAGCAAGAAACATAATGCTATTGCTATATCATCCATAGAGGCAGAGTACATGAGAGCTGTTAATGTAGCTACTGAGGCTATTTGGATTTAGGGGATACTTTCTGAGTTTGGCATTCCTATCAGGTAGCCCACCATCATTTATTGTGATAACTAGAGTACCATTCAGATTTGTAGGAATCCAGTTCAGCACCAGCAGACCAAGCACATAGAGATTCACATGCATTTCATTTAGGAACTTATTCATAGTCAGGTCATTGACTTGATATTTTTCTAGTCTTCAGAGCAGGTTGTAGACATCTTCACCAAACCTTTCACTGAGAGCAAGTTCATTCATCTAAGAGCTCTTCTTGGGGTGTGGACCACATTTGTAGTAACATCATCTTTAGGGGGGGCCTTCTAGCCTCTTATTTTCTTTTGTGTCTCTCTTATGGAGGGGAGTTTTTTCCTACAGGTTTTCTCCTTTTCTCTATCTTATGAGAGATTGCATTTGTACATGGATACCTCATCAGGCTTACTTGCCGGGACCCATTTTATATTTCCACACTACCCACCTAAGCTGTGCTTATGGGGGGTATTAGTGTAGGTTTTTATTTTTCCCTATTTATTAATTAGGGAAATTGTATTTCTTGTGCATACATGGAGTTTTCCTACATTTGTGGGATAGGCTAGCTTATGTGGAGGTGTGTATCATAGATGTGTCATAGGTGTCATAAGAATGTCATAAGTAACTCCCTTGATGGGAGTTACTTCTCTATTCTTAGTACCTTGTCACCACCTTTCATGTAGGAGTTATAGTCTATTATTGGGGTGCCTTGTCCACCTTTTGTGGAGGAGTTACTTACGTACTCTCTTATATGTATTCCTCACTTTGGCCATCTCATGTTAATTAGATTTTGGTTTTCTCCATTTTGTCTTGTGCATTTTATCTTCATGTGTTATTTTCAAATTGCTTTAGCATCTATGTGGTGTGCACTTGCTTCAACTTGTGTGATCACATCTCCATTACACTCACATTATCCGGATTCTGGAAACAACTCTGATAAAAGATGTATTTGATATTTTGATATATTTTTCATTTCAGCCATGCCTTGAAGTTAGAGTCTATGTTTGCTAAAGGTAGAACTTTTATCTTTTAGCTCTTCATTATCTCTCATTGGCCTTTTACCAAAGGCAATCTATATGAAAAATCACAGCATAATGAATAATTTTAATTTATTTTAGGTAGTTATAATAGTGATCATATTCAAATATTAATGGTGGTTTTTTTTTGGGACTGTTATTCCACCATGTCATATGTAAACTCCCACATTCAATTTTAGGGGATAATTAAATGAAAGATCCATCCCTAGATTGATTTTAAGGTATATTGGATCAAATAACTCCTTTAATAGCCTAAAATTTATTGGTCCATGTCCTTTTAGTTGGTAAGGAACTAACTACACTTCAACTATGCTTTTTAGTCTTGACACACAATCCTTTTTTGATTCTTGATGGTTCTGACATCCAGACATGACATCAATCTTAGTCCCATCATTTTTTTAATGTCATCACTACCACATGAATCATTCTTGTATTTTTTTTAATTTTTTTCCTTAACTAGGCTATTGGATTTGCCTACCATGTACCATTTTATCACTTGGTAGCTTCTTGTCATCCTTAGGCTTTACTCTTTTGTCTACCTTGGTCATTACCATAGCCATGTGGCTTATTCTCATCTTATTTGGATATTCATGCTTTGGAATAATGATTCCAGTTCCCCAAGCTCCTAGCTTAATGTTGTAATCACTATGAGATCTTGAGATTTTAATAGAGTGCCACATTGGACATTCTTAGAGCCTCAAGGCCATGGGCCTTTAATTATGTCAATCAACTCTTGGGATTCCTAGTTAATACATTAATTCCATTCAGGTTATAAGGTTCCAAGGTTATGATCCTTTTTAAATGCCTTCAACTATCCATTAGGTTGTGTTAGCAAGATTATGCCATGTGGTACAATCTCAAAGCCTTGGTTATTTAAAAAGATAATCATTTTTTTCAAAATATTTGGCTTCAAATCTATGTATCAACAATATTTGGACATGTGGGAGAATTTTGGGGGATTTGGGAATCTTTTAAAACCTAAAAGAAAAAAATAAAATTGAATAAATAAATATTTTCAAAAAAATAAGTTTTTTAAGTGAATTTTATGTGACAAGCAGTCATTCAATATAAGAATTGAAACCATTCATTCACATAAACTTAACATTAAATTCCAAGTATTCATAAGATAAAGTCTATTTAAAATGTGATAGAAATGATATAAAATATAGGAGTTATAGACTATGAAGAATATTATGATTATTGAAGATGTTGTTAAGAAGCATTTCAAATATTAAGCCAATTTTCTATGAAAAACATAATCATGAGATATATCGCCAAAAGTTAGATCAAAATTAAGAGGGTCCCTATTTTTATCTAGAAAAATGAGACATGTTTTTGATAAAGGTGGCAAACTAGGGGCCAAACCCTATACAGTCAAAAAAGAAAAGAAGGCAAACAAACAAAAAATGCCTTCAGAGAGATGACAACACAGCTGAGAACAATAGACAAAAACAAAACACAAGCCACAGGAAGACCAGAGTCAGAGAGGTTTACCCTTACATAACTATTGATTTGATAAGATCATTGAGTTTCTCATTCTCTGTGTTGTCAGCATACCCAATATTACCCACCACTTCCAGCATAGACATGTTTAGTAAAATTGTATTATGAAGCCCTTTGGTGAAGACCTTCTCTAGCTTATGAATGTGGTCCTTCAGGGCCCCAATTTTAATTTTCCAATTAGTCTCATTCTCAATTTCCTCACCAGCTTCCTCGACATACATTTTCCACTTATTGTTAGCAGTTCCCATAGTGTCAACACCCTACTCCTCAGTAATCTCAAAATTCCTAGTAGCCTGCTTCCCTCCAGTGTCCTCCAAAATTTCTTGGATTTCCAGATCCTTAGACTCTTCCTCCTAGGTTGCTTATTCTAAATCACTTTTTGAATAATCAATTAGTTTGGCCTTCAGGGTTGGTTTACCAGTAATCCACCCTGACCTTCACACTCTGGAGGGGAATCCTTCCTTATTAATTTTGGAAGGCTTGTGAGATTTTCCACCTTAGCCCCCCATGGCCATTCCTAGATTCTTGTGGGTCCCTTCTGTAGTCTCTTTAATATTTTATTCCTCTTCATCAACCTTCCTCTTCTTGCCCTTCTTGCTCGCATAGGAGCTGAGGGTAGTAACAATAGTCTTTTTAGGGTCATCAATACACCTCATTCCTGACAAGTCATCTCCTTTTGAATGATCTCACTAATGTTTAAGGGAATATGAACACCTTGTCGCCACACCCTCCAACCTAAAAATTGCTGCCCAAGGTTAGCACAAGCATCAACGACCCTGTTGCCTTCTCTGTAGGTATGGGAAATCTCAACTTTGAAAAACTTTTGTAAAATAAATTGGATATCAGTAATGATGTATTTTAGCTTGATTCCCACATTTGAAGCTTTATTAACAAAATATATGACAATCTTAGAGTCTCCTTGTATATTCAAGTTCCTTATTCCTAGGGATATAGCTAACTTTAATCCCCATAGTAAAGTCATTGCTTTAGCATAGTTATTACTCTGGCATCCAATTCCACCAACATAGATAGTAGACATCCATCCTTTATCAATCCTTATAATTCCTCCTCCACTAGCTTTACCATCCAACTTGGATGCCCCATCAAAGTTGAGTTTCATCTAGTTAGGTTTAGGGGGGATCCATTTAATATTAAGTCTTTGTAGTATTTTGGAGTTATTATACCCAGGGATTTGGTTTAAAACCTTCCATTTGGCTACAAATTGGATTTCAATTTGAGATAGAGTTTTCTCTGCAACATGAATATGAGTTGTTGTAACACTTTCCATAATGGTCTTAGCAAAGGAGTTAAACACCTGAGAAGCATTTCTAGCAGTGTCCCTAAAAATTCTATGATTACGCTCTTTCCATAAAGTCCAACTCAAACATGGCAAAGCTTTCTTCCATAATTCCATAAGCCAGGGATGTGTGAAGGTTGGGTTCTAACTAAGAATTACCTCTTTAAGGTTAGAATTACAGACCCATTCAATACCAAAGTTGTTAAGTATTGTGCCCCATAATTCTTGGGCAAACTCACAGTGGATAAAGAGGTGTGAAACTAATTCCTCTTTTGAACCACATAAGAAATATCTGTTAACCAAAGTAAACCCTCTTTTTTGAAGGTTATCCTGGGTAAGGATTTTGTTATGAGTAGCAGCCCACCAAAACATGTTAATTTTTGGAATAAGTTTATGATTCCAAACCTTTTTCCATACATCTTTATTCTGAGCTTCATGAATGAGCAGATGGTAAGGAGATTTGATAGAGAATGATCCATTCTTATTTCACCACCAGTATTGTTCATCCTCCTAGGGAAAGGGAGGGATTATGATCTCATGAATGCACTGCTAGATCTCCCAAACTCTTGAGAAAAGCTCAAGTTGGTGCACGTAGCAATCCAAAAGATTTTTCTAGCTCCTCATCCCATTGTTATTTTCCATATAATCACTGACCCTATCTCTAAAAAATTGGGTAGTCAATTCAAAAATATCTCAATAGTTTCATTGTGTGATGAGGGCCTTGTCCTTTAACCAAATATCATCCTAAAATTTAATATGCTAGCCATTTCCAAGTTTCCATCTAATTACCTATTTGAGAAGGCTTCTACTTTTTAGCATTTTATTCCATATCACATATCCCTGGGGTAATCCCTTCTGTTGAAGAAAGTTGTAATCATAAATGCTATGCATGTATATGGCATTCATTATTTCCCCCCAATCATTGTTTTTATGGATCAGGTTCCAACTAACTTTTGAGAGGAGGGCTTTGTTCATGTTCCTGATGGACCTAATATTAAGTCCACCATGAGATTTTGGAAGACACACTTTTTCCCATCTGGCTAAAGACATTCTCTATTTGTCTTCCACTCCCATCCATAAAAATTTCCTTTGGATCTATTCTATTTTCTCAGCAAAATATGTAGGAATTTTAAAAAGAGACAAGAAGTATGTAGGAATACCTTGTAGTGAAGCTCGAAGAAGTTATAATTTACCAGGACTGCTGAGTAGTTTCCCCTTCCAACCAAGAAGTTTCCTCTGCATTCTTTCCATAATTCCATTCCAAAATATAGGAGATAGCTCTTTGATCAAGAGTGGGAGACCCAGGTAGGTAGCTAGTATGATAGCTTCAGCACATTATAATATATCAATGATTATATGTCTAAGTTCATTAGGAGTGTTGAAGAAATACACATTGCTTTTCTAAAAATTTATCCTTTGTCCCGACTCTCTGGCATAATTATTTAAGATATTCTTCCATATTATAGCTTCAATCACTGATGATATGCCAAATAAGATGGTGTCATCCATAAACTATTGTACCACCATAGGATGAAGGGAGGAGGCAGGTTTGATGCCCACTAGCTTTTTTGAGGCTATATCTGGTTGTATGTATCTTCCCAGTGCCTCAGCCATAATGATGAATAAGTATGGGGAGAGAGGGTCTCCCTAATGAATTCCTCTCTAGGATGAGAAAAACCCTCTAGGAACACCATTAACTAGCACTAAGAATTTTGTAGAAGAGACCGCATTCCATAACAAGCGAGACATTGTATCATTAAACCCAATTTTTTTGATCACTTAGAATAGAAAAGTCCATGAGACTCTATCATAAAATTTAGAAATATCAAGCTTGAGAGCCATCCTAGGGATTCTTCTCTTATCCATGTAGTGAATAGTCTCATGTGTGGTGATCATAGCATCAAGAATCTGCCTGCCTGAGATAAAACCTTTTTGAGCAAGAGAAATAATTTTGTCTAGCAAAGGTTGAATCCTCATGACTAGCATTTTAGTACATAACTTATACATAGTGTTACATAGACTAACGGGCCTGAAATTAGTGAGGTGTGAAGGTTTTTTTTTTAGGAACAAGTACTATGAAGGTATTATTTACTTGTTTCAAAAATTTACCTGATCTGAAAAAATCATGCACAACAATCGTGAGGTTTGCTCCTACTATGTCCCAATATTCCTAAAAGAATATAGGAGGAAAGCCATCAAGACCCAGGGCTTTAAAATCACCCATGGAGAATAAAACATGGACTTCTTTCTTAGATATAGGCTTTAACATCTCCAGATTATCTTCTTCCATTATCAAATAGGGGATTTTATCAATAAATTGATTCATAGGTCTATCGATTCTATCATTATTATTTTCTTTCGCAAGCAGATTATGAAAGAAAGCCCTAGCTTGTTCTCTTATTTCATTATCCTTAGTAATAATGTTGCCATTATCTAGGAAAATCTTAGTTATTGAGTTGGCTTTCCTATGTTTCATAGTTGAGAGATGAAAAAAGGTAGTGTTCCTATCCCCCTCTTTAAGCCACTGAACACGAGATTTCTATTTTTAGAAATCATATTCTATTTCCATAAGATTCTTCCATTTTGAAGATAGGATATTCTCTTCTTCTAAAGTGTCCTTAGAGTCATCCCCTTGATCTATCAGTTGTTGTATATCCTTGAGTTTTCCCACTATATTTTTCTCTTGCTGGAAGACCTGCCTAAAGCTGTATCTTTTCCATCTATAAATTTCTTGTTTAATGTGTTGGAGTTTCTTGACTATTATTAACATAGGAGTACCTTGAATAGGAATTTTCCACCATTGGGCCACCATTTGTCTAAATTATTTGTGTTTGATCCACATAGCTTCAAAACAGAATGGGGAAGGTCTGGAATGTCCCTATTCTCTCAAACTGAGGAAGATCGGGCAATGGTCAGACATGGTTCTAGGGAAAGCCTGTGCCTACATATTATGATAATCCTTCTAGTTTTTTGATATAAGAAATCTATCTAGTTTAACCTGAATCATTTGATCTCCTCTTATTCTATTGGTCCAAGTAAAATTTTGGTTTTGTAGCTCTATGTCCAATAATCCCCAATCATTGATGAATTCAGCAAAGTTGAAAATGTTATCTGAGTAATCCATAATTCCACCCTATTTTTCAAAAGGGTATAGAGGAGTGTTAAAATCTTTGGATAACATCCATCTAATGTTTTGGGGATTATTCCTGAAACTGCTCAGGTCTATCCATAATTTATGTCTCAAAGCTCTGTTATTCGGTCCATAGACATTGATCAATGACTAGTTCAAAGATTTCATAGAAAAATTGGTAATCAAGAAGTGCTTATTATAAGCCATAAGAGACCCCTATATTTTAGCACTATTCCACATAGTGACAATCCCCCTTGAAGCCCCTTTAGTAGGACTAATGCAAAAAGCCGCCTTAGGCCATATATAGGTAGTAATTTTTGTAAAATTCTCCTCATTCATCTTGACTTCTTGAAGTAATAAAATATCTAATTTATTATCTGAAATGCAATTTTTAACCTTAAACTACTTTGAGGGACTGTTAAATCCCCTCAGGTTCCAAGATAATATTCTCATTTAGATGGTTTGGGGGGTTGGGTCTCTAGTGTATTCTGTTTACCACTGACAATCTCCCTAGCAATCTCTCTTTGTCTTGTTTCTCTTAGGGTTGGCCTCCCTTATTTGGTATTAGTGCCAACATCTACAATTTTTTTACCTTTTCAGTTCTTTTTCTTTGGGGTAACCCATTCCTCCTGTTCATTACTGCCACTTTGTCCTGTTACACCTATTACTAAGTAGTTTCTTACTTAGTCTCTGACTTCCAGAGCATGGAAAATGTCTGTATTTAGCTGTGGGTTTGCTTCTCCTTTAGTGGGACTTTTTGGAGTTACTTCTTCCTATCCAACTCTTGGAACTTTTTCTTCATTGACTTCCTCTATCAAAAGGTTACCTCTTTCTCCTTCCTTAGACATATTAGTCTATTTTTCTAGAGGGTTGGCTATGTTAAATATAGCCTTCTGACTATCATCTGATACTATATTTTCCTTTAGGATAGCTTTTCCCTCACTACTAGTGATATCCTCCTTTCCCATCTCCTCCTCTCCCTTTTATGTGTTGTCAAGATTTTCCACATTACTCTCCATTTCCTGCTTGTTGTTCTTTCTGTAATTGAGAGCCTGATCCTCCCCTTCAATCTGGGAACCATCTTTCCTCCCCTTTTTCTTTGTTGTGCATTGTGTCATTAAATGTCCCTTTCTCTTAAATATTTGACAGAAAGTGGAAGAATTTTCATAAGTGATTGGCTGAGTCCAGGTCCCATATTTAGAGTTTAGCTCTATGGTCATAGGGAGAGTCTTATTTATTTCAACATTGACACAAAGTCTAGCGTATAGACATCTAGATTTTTTTTTGGTTGTATGATATGTAGTGACATATTGGCTAATAGAATTGACAATAGCTGTGAAAATTTTTTCATCCCAAAATTCCAAAGGGAACCCTAACAGTCTTACCCAAGTTGGAGTAGACTTATTAAGGTCTGAGTTAGGATCAAAACCTAGTTTCCACAAGCATAGGTTAAGAGAATGTGGGCCATACAGCCATGGTACTCTAGCAAGAGTAGCAATCATGTCCTCCCTATTTGTAATAATTTTCCACCTAGACAGAACCCATTTCCTAATCATTTCGATACTAGGATGGAAAGAAAAAAATTACCTACCAATGTAAGGTCCATGGATGCCACGATTTCCTCCACTAGATTGTCTGGGATATGTAGGGACATGCCCTCTGAGATAATAGAGAGGCTTGGCATGCTTTTCAAGGGGCACATATTTTCACCTGTAAGTGCCTTCTTCCATCCGTTGGATGGACTATCCACTACCAGATTTCTGAACTGATCCCCAGAGGCACTGCCACCAATAGTGTCCTCCATTGGATCTGTGATCCTACCAGTCACACTCAGGGGGCCCAAATTGGTGGGAAAAAACTAGTTTAAAATGTTGTCCAAGTTTTTAAGGTTAAAACATCCATCAAAGTCACCAAAAAATGAGACATGTTGTGTAAGCTCACAAAAAAATATAGTGGAGAACCCACTCCAATACATGACATTTTCCTAAATATACAAAGGTGGATCAACCTATACACTTCCCAAGTGTTTCATATTCCCATTTAATATTTTTTATTCATCACAAATTCAATGAATGCCAAGAGTCAAATAAAATTGTCTACCTATAGGTAGACCAAACTCAAAGAAAAAAGAAGACTTTAAGATATGTTTTGAATTATTTGTGACCTTATCAAGATCTTTAGGTGAAATTTACAAATTTTGAGACCCAATTGATCTCTTATCATGGAACCATAATAATTTTACTAATGTTAAGGCCCAATATGTCTTGTACCCTATGTAATATGCTATGAAATAACTAATCTTCACTTATGACTTGTCATGTTTGGTTTACTATTTACCACTATATTCCTTCACTCTAATATCTAGTTAACACTTAATAAAACAAATATTTTTTTCAAATACAAATTCATGATTCATTCTCTAGAATCAAGATTAGGAATAACAAAGTGAATACTATTACTTATCAAGTTTTTAGTCTTGCATAGCACAAGCCATGGGAAATGGAGATTGCCACAAACCAATCAGAAGAATGGCACTAATAAACAAATAAATATAACATATATCCCATATAAGACCCATGAAATCTCTGAATATCATTGTTAATAATGAAAAATAAAAGTTTATAAAAAGAAAAATCATAGTTCCAATTATGGAAATAGGACCCAAATAGCAAAGGCAATTAACACAATGTTTCTCTAATGACCAATCAATCATTTCAATAAATATAACAAGGTACAAGTAAATATACCTCACCAAAGAACCAATCAATGAATATAGTTCCAAATAACACTAAAACATTGAAAATTCATAAAATCAAGACTAAATTGGAAAGTAGAAATCTGATTACAATTGTGAAAGGCATGAAACTTCTATGAAGACCAAATCAAAGATGTGAATTCCAATTACAACTGAGGTTCATCTAACATGAAAGGATGAATTATTTAGCTTGCATGAATACCCAAAAAAGTGACCACTAAAATATGGATGTTGTAAAAAAAGGTTGATTTCACCATCATGAACTTACCAATTATAATAACAAGCATAAAATCCATGAAAACTTCCTTCACACCAAAACATACCAAAACTAAGATATAGAAAAAATGACAAGAGAAAACTTGCACTCTATTTTTAGTTATACAAGATTTTTAGTGACCTTATATTATCCTACATTAGAGTCTAGAGGTTAAAAAATGTGAGTTATAGCTCACATGGATAGGATAAGTATAAAATCTACTCTTTTATTCATGAGGCATAGTGGCCATGGTATCCACTTCAAACACACCAAGTATCTTAAATGTATTTCTTTTTTTTTTTGCATTTTTTTCACCATTTCCATCTCTTACATATGGTTTCAAATCTATTTTATTCTCATTTATGCTTTATCTCTAACTCTTTTTGGGATTTGACCCAACATAATCTCTTTTTTGTTGGATTGAACCCATCAGGATTTGTCCTCCTCTACTAAATTCTTAACAAATGTTATTTCAACTTACTTGTGGTCTAAACCTCACTCTTATATGATCACCACCACAAAGATGCTCTTTCACACATTTCACTTTCCCATGTGGGCTTAAACCCATTATATAGTAAACACCTCCTCTTAAATCCCTCTTGGATTTATTCACACATTTTACAACATGTTTTTGGATCCTTCTTAACATCTCATATCAATATTTTTATCTTTTCATTCATGGCTTACATCTTATCTATCATCCCAAATAGCACTAGAACTAAATTAATTAACACCTGGGCATCTATGTGATAACCCGTGACATCTAAAATCACTTCAATAAAAAAATTACCTTCACATACTTCAATATATGTATTTATATAAAAATTAATATTTACATCTTGGCTACAACATCAACTTATTCACATGCTTGGATTGTTATACACATTAGTAACTTATTCTTCCATTTGGTGAACTCAAGAGACTCACTATCCATACCTAAAACATCACATAATTTAGTTGATATCAAACTTAGATACTCCAATTCCATTTCCATGATATAATCTTGTTCCATGTCAGTATTTAAATTTTGAAATATTTCTCCATCATTCAACTATTCTAGGGAAAAATTCCTCATGTTACTGCTAATGAACATTCAACTATGCATCTCCTTGAGAACCAATTTTATTCTATTCTTTATCACCATCTCTTGTCTCCATATAAAATTTAATACACTCCTATATTATTGTAACATCAACTCCAATAAAATATTCATCCACCATTTCTATATTAATTACTTGGTTGGCTTCTTCACTTTGCTTATAATATAAATGAGCATGCTTGATTGCATCATATTTAGTCCTATTTTTAGCTACTTTATCTATGAATAGACTGACATATTTCATAAACACATGAGGTAATATAAGATTAACACCATCACATTAACCAATTCATCATGATCCAAGGTATGTTGTCCAACTCCTCTCCAACTCTAGCATGATGCTCATGTTTTTCACCCTCATAATGGACTACCAATGGCCTATTCTCAATAGCTCTCATGGTTATTTTCTACTCATCTACAACTATGACTTTATATATTTCACATAGTTGATCCTATAGTATCATATTCATGTGTGAATTAGATTGCAAAACATACATATTTAATGTTTCTTTCAAAAAAACATGTAATTCTTCTTGGATGCAATCTTCACTCACCTACAACTTTACATGGATGCAATTTCAATCCACATATATTGTTTAACTCATGGAACATTTATCATTTCTTGGTTATCCTAAACCCTTGTAACCATAAACAAATAATTGAAAATAAATTTCCATTGTGAACCAAGGATAATTCAACACTTTCCCACTCATGGGACTTCGTAATCACTTGCACATCATCACAAAATGGGTATCCATCTTATGGTCAACAATATATCACCTTTATATCCTTTTGCATGAGTATTTATTCACCTGTGATATAATAATATATCTTATACACCTCACTATTCTAAACATTTAAAATTAGGCTCTACATATACAAGCCTCTCCTCTGTGTTGAATTCTAAAATAACCTACTCTTTGGTGCACCTATGCACCTCCTTAATACTTCTCAAAGTAGTCCTTGTATGATCACATGATAGCTTCCCATACTTACCTTCTCTCCTCAAAATCATATTCTCATCTCTCTCAAGCATCTTCACACAAATCATTTTCAATAAATATGACTACAATTTTGGGTCCATAAAATGACCCAACATCTTAAAAACCATTTTTTCCCAATCACATATCTTCTACTTACCTTTCTATTATCTCCTCACATGGAGATATTTTTAATATTTTTTCAAAACTCTAAAAAACTAATTATATGCAACCTTCACCCTCATGGGGTCTAAAACATTCAGATTATCAAAATAAATTTCTTGGTCAACTATCTAATTCATGAGTTGTTTCATAATTTCATTTCCATAAAATTAAAAAATATCAACAATAGATATACCTTTTCCTTTCACCATAACCTAGACTGGTCTCTTCTATTAGTTGGAATATTTTACTCCACTTGATTGGCCTCTATTTAAACCATTCATTCTCATTTACATGGAAATTAATCTCACCATTATCTCTTTTTCAACACCATCACATGTAGTTGAAAAAACATCACTTTGTGAAAACATTCCCATCATGTCTAGTATTTCTTAGAACACTTTAAACATCTTTTTTAACTCATCCATCTCACGTGATCTTATATTCTATACCATCACTCACTAAAAATCATCAAAATACTTTTTAATAACCTATAATAGACTCTAAATTGAGACTCTTAGAAATTCCCTCATAGTTTTTCAATATGTCTCTCACATCTAAAACCACATATGCAACATTTTCTTTCAAAACCTAAAATACTCTATGCATACTTCTCTTTCATATCGTGTAACTACATTCAAGAGTTTTTCACACACACACTTTAAAGGACACTACATTAATATGATAAAACTTGGTGGAATGATAAGGAGGGGAGACTAATTAATGTTTTTCATTAATTCCCATGTTTTAGGAGCTTACCAAATCAAATAGACACATAAACATTTCATCAAATAATTTACATATAACCAATGAATATTCTATTTATTTCATTAACATGATGGAAATACAACTCAAATCATGCCACTGTTGGGATTATTCAATAGTCAAATACATGGAGGAAAATAAAAACTATACCCTTGCAAGGCTCACACAAACATTTGCATTTGAATTTGTAGCATAACACATCTATTTCAACAAAAAGATGAGAAATTAAAAATCTAATCACTAACTATAGTAAAGAACCCACACAAATATAAGCCATTTGCCCATATAGGTAGAGATTAATTAAATTGTACACTTCCCAAAATTTTCATATTCCCATTTATGAATTTACATTCACCCATGTCTTGAGATAAGGCCAAAAACCATAAATATAAGTGTTTACCTATAGATAAATAAAAATTAGATACAAAATAAGACTTTAGGACATTTTTGTCTTATTTTTGACCCTATCATGCTCTTTAGGTATAATTTACAAGTGTTGATACCCACTCAGGCTCTTCCCATGGTGTCATAATAGTTTTAATAATGTTAATACCCAATTGATCCTACACTCTATGAAATAGACTATGTAATAACTAAGCTTTGTTCATGACATGTTGAGTTTGGTTTACCATTTACCAATGTATTATTTTTATCCAATATGTTGGGTGAATATTTTGTTGTCAACTAACTGATGACAAAATGGGTATATCAACAACAACATAGGGAGATTTATGCCACAAAAAGTGTGGGTTTACCAAATCTGGATGAGGTAAATCTCTCCTCTCATCAAGGGGAGGTTCCCTATGAATATTTATATGCTATATGTGAATATAATTAAGCAAAAAATAATACTCGGGGTGGTATAACAACATCCACCTCTCTTTTTTTAGAGGTGATGTACAAGGAACAAGAGAGAGAAATCTTGGTCATTGGCCAACAACATTCCTCTTCTTTCAGGAATGGTATCTAGCATAGAGTAGAAAATCACCTGAAGTAACAAAGTTCACAAGGAAACTTGCGTAAGCACAAAGTCTTCCATAGCCTCCTTCATTGATTCGAAACAAGCGTAATCATAGAGTGAAACAAAGCAAAAAGTCTTCGCCTAAAACTACAAAATATAAAAGGATCACAAAGATAAAAGTAGCTCAAAGTCTCTCTTATATCTTTTAGAAATGCCCTCAGATAATATCAACACACCCCACTTTGCTTATTAAATCAAAAAAATAAGAGATTATCAGGAAAGAGGACATAAGAACTGTTTCTTAAATAACATAGATAACTTCAACAGAAAATTCTGAAATAAACTTGCTTCTCATTCATTCAACAAAATATGATTTACAAGTTGAGCACAAAGTCTCAAAAAGTGTCTTAATTTCAGCAGAGTTTTTGCTCTCAATTATCAGAGATACATTTATAAAAGAGGTCTCCACTATATATAGGGAGAAACCTTCAAAAATAAAAATATTATAATATAAAAATATCTAAGTCAAAGATGAGTCATCTTTGACTTTTTGAGATATTTTTCTAGATTTTTTACATGTAATTACACATTACAAAATTGCATGCACTTTTACATGAAAGAAGTGCATGAGAAGAGAAGAAGAAGAGAGAAGGGGAAAAAGGTTCAGCTCTTGCCACCGGACTTCTTCAGATGAGCATTATACATGGTGATAGATGCCTGATTTAGTTCTTTTTATGAACTCAGCCATATCCATGTGCCCAATATCTATATCCTTAATGTCATCAACATTTAGAAGCAACTGAGGTGATTGGAAAAACATCTTAATGCTTGTACTTCATTGTCTTCAACTTCTTCAGGGAAACTTCAGTGATCTGGAAGAACTTCTGTTGAAAGGATGCTGATGAAGGGGGATCCTTAGAGAAACTGCAACATGAATCATGATTGTGAAATTAGGGGAAGAAAGTAGCAAGCTAGGAAAAATGCATATTTGATGGTCATGATTAGGGAAATGTGCTTGAAAGGGATGAGACGTGAATAGGTCAAAAAGCGGAGGAAAAGGGGAGTGGGTACGAAAAATGGGAAAATGAAAATTTTCCAAAGATAGCAAAAATGAGGGGAAAATATGCAATGGTGGCAAAATTTGCTGCCCGTGCATATTTGCTAAAAAATATACAGTGGTGGAAAATTTTTCCACCCATGCATATTTGTTGAAAAATATGCAGTGGTTGCAAAATTTTCTGCTTGTGCATATTTGCTAAAAAATATGCAATGGCGACAAAATTTGCCACCCATGCATATTTGCTAAAAAATATGCAGTGGTGACAAAATTTGCCACCTATGCATATTTTCTAAATAATATGCAGTGGCGGCAAAATTTGCCACCCATGCATATTTGCTAAAAAATATGCAATGGCGGCAAAATTTGCTGCCCATGCATATTTGCTAAAAAATATGGTGAACTCTTTGAAATTTATCAAAAATTTGGGCATTCTGATCACATTAAAAACAAAATGAATTTCACGTTTGCTAAGAAATCACAACTAAGAAAGGTCATAAACTTTTCAAAGAAGTCAGTTGACAAAAACTCGAGATCAAGAGAAACTTGCCTTGAAAGATGAACCTAGAGAGAAAACATGAAATAGACAAGTTTGATAGGGGTTGTTCCAAAAAATGAACTAAGCTAATTTTGGAAACAACAACAGGCTCCCATTGAGGAACTGCCTTCTATTGCAAAAAGCAATTGAAGGGGGCAGAACCCAGAATCTCCAGTGCCTTGAAGTGTGCCATTGGGCTATGGAGTCATGCTACCCAAAAAGAAAGGCTCCAAAAATGAAAAAGAAACAAACAAAACAAAGTAAAAGGCTAAACAAATATACATATGTATAGGGGGACTCATCTGATATTTCAAGAATTGAAGTACTTCAGACGCTGCTCCCTGAGAGGTAGTGACAATGGCGTTTTATCCTAATAAACTAGAAAGAGGCCATTTTCTCCCCACAATTGATGATGTGTGAATGGAACTCTCCACCAGGAAACCAATTTCTTGTGCCTTCCATTTTGTTTTCTCCTCTTACCCCACAACAAGACTTATCTTTTGATTTGAAAACCATGAATCCTTGTTTTCTTGGAGAAGAGTTCTTTTTCCTGATCATGACATGCAACAACATGGTCAGCTACCATAATCGATTGCTCTTTTGGTTCCATCCAACACCTAATTTGATCATCTTCATTTGACACCCACCACTGATTGGCACTATCAAGCCCACTTGTCGTTATTTCATTTGAACCAAATTTTTGGTTGGCATTCTCAAGGGCTTTAATAGGCCCTTCATGAACCTCTTCTATGGTCAGAAAATAATTACCCCTGCCAGAGGACTCAAACAAAATTTGAGCTGCAGGGGCTGACATTTGGGTGACCACGTACTTTGCCTCTCCCTTAGGAAGTAACCTCTACATCACACCTTTCACAAGGATTCTTGCCTAGGACAAGTCCATGCTCAATTATCCTCTGACATCCTTGCAAAATTTTTGTCTAAGCAGAATGCCATATGAGGTTGGGACGTCAGCTACCAGAACTGTCATCTTGATCCTCTTATCAGGGAATGCTACAAATGCAAATTGGGCATCTTTGATTTGCCCAAGGAGTGGGACTTGCTTGTTTTCCATAGAGAAGCATCTCCCAAATGTTTTAGTCAATGTGAGACCAGGAGATTCTACCACTTTAGCAGGCATGACGTTGTCAGATGCACCATAATCGATGATGTAGTTGCTCAGCTTGTGACCATTTATTAATAGGGAAACATAAAAAGGTTATATTTTCTTGAGAGCAACAAGAGGAGTCAAAACAAGATTATTCTAGATAGATACATTCTTTGGGGGATCATGAGTTACCCTTAGAAATTCTTGTCCTACAGGGATGATTGTACCTTTCACACATTCTACCAACCTGTCCAACTATTCAAGATGGGCTTGTAGAAATTCAAATTTAGACATTTGAATTTTAGTCTTTTTGACATGCTCAATTATGTCAAATGTCTGAATTGGACTAGGCACAGAGGATGGGAATTTACTCTTTTGGGTTTTGAGAGGGGGAGGGCTAGTTTGCAAATTTGAAGTAGAGGGTACAGAGATGCTTGGGGTACGTACCTTTTCAACAGTCACTGGGTCCTTTGGTTGGAAGGGCAGAGTCATTCCCTGCTTGGCAATTGAAACTATTGGCTGAGGTTGCTCCTCTATCTTCTCTTTATTAGCTTGT
Organism: Torreya grandis; assembly: GCA_037957365.1. Taxonomy (NCBI): domain Eukaryota; kingdom Viridiplantae; phylum Streptophyta; class Pinopsida; order Cupressales; family Taxaceae; genus Torreya; species Torreya grandis. The sequence goes on from JARHVA010001120.1 coordinate 2,412,819, forward strand.
CGAGCTAACTGATTATAGGACTGGGTGAATATGGCATATGATCCCTCAGCTGCATTCCCCTCACTTTTGGGTTCATCCTAATAACTCAAGTAACCAATGACAGAGTCGCCAGCTAATTCTTCTTCTTGCTCTTTGAAGAGATTAGCATCATCTTGTTGGTCCAACTCAGGTTGGAAATGGGAAGCGTGTTCCATTTCCAGATATCCAACCACTGAGTTGGTTGGAGGGGCTTCAAGGGTGAGGTTCCTCTGTGGGGGAGGAATATGATTTGGTTGCCCTTTATTCCTAGCAGCATTGCCTTAGTACACTTGATTTTGAAATGTCTTCCTTGGCATATCCTGATTAGGAGAAGTAGACATAACTTGGGTCATTTGTCTTCTAAGAGATATCAATTTATTTGTCAATTTTTGCACCATAGGATCTATAGTGCCTGTAGAAGAGCTTTTAGCAGATGAAGAGAATCTATTTTTACTAGGGTCTTTTCTGATCTTACCTACCAAGATAAGATCATCCTCAATCTCAGTAGCCAAATTTTGAACCAATGCAAGATCCATAGGGCCAGCTTGCCTCAACAGTAAACTTACTTTAGGAAGCTGTGAGTTGATAAAAAATCACTTGAGATTCTCTAGCATGGGCTGAGAAACAGTTGGAATCTAGTTTCTTAACTTATTGAATTTGGCTATGAAATCCCTCATGGGTTCTTGGGATTCTTTTTTCATTTGTGTTAGCTGAGCTAACAAGGTATGTGCATCTTTAACATGTTTAAATCTAGCTTCAGATATGGACTTTAGTGTATTCCAGTTAGTTATAGTTTGAGCTTGAAGGTGGTAAAACCAATCCACAGCAGTGCCTTGCAGAGTTTCTACAAAAAGTCTCACTACTACATCCTCAAATTCCACACTGATTATGTCACATGCTATGGATAAAGAGGCAATATGCTCATCGGGATGAACCTTCTCGTCCCCAAAAAACTTAGGAAAATTTTTCCTAGAACTACGAGGTAGTTCATGCAAGGGTGGGGTCAAATTAAGAGGACCAAAGGAATTGCCCCACGAACCTTGAGCCATTATATTAGGATGATTAAATGGTGGGCCAATAAATCTGGGTGGAGTGTTAATAGGCAGGGCACTATTAACAGTAGGAAAAGAAGCTCTACCTTATGTTAGTGACCTGATAAGGTCAGGAGGAAGACTTCTAGATCATTGGAGGAAAGGTGGTGTAGAGAACAGATCAAAGTTGCTCTACTGTGCCAACTCAAACATAGGGTCAAAAACACCTTTATATCTCTAGCTTCTTGTGTAGCATGGAGTTTCTAGATTTCAAAATAAAAATGGAAAAGAGTAGGATCTACTTTAGTTTAAAGTTTGGGACTTCAAAATGTGCACTCTTCCCTAGTGGCTCTAGTTTTGCAGACTAGATAATATAATGGAGATGGAGGAAGATGGTAAGGCTATAATAATAATGGGTAAGACATGGAATGGAGTCACCAGACTATGTAATAGATAAGGGTAGGGACTGCTTTAATCTAAAACTTGATGTTTCAGACTGCACATTCAATCCCTAGTAGAGTCACCAAAAATTGTTGGGTGAATATTTTGTCATCAACTAACTAATGAAAAAATGGGTATATCAACCATAACATAGGGAGATTTACACCACAAAAAGTGTGGGTTTACCAGATCTAGATGAGGTAAATCTCTCCTCTCATCAAGGGGAGGTTCCTATGAATTTTTATATGCTATATGTAAATATAATTAAGCAAAAAATAATACTCAGGGTGGTATAACAACATCCACCTCTCTTTTTTCAGAGGTGATGTACAAGGAATAAGAGAGAGAAATCCTGGTCATTGGCCAACAACATTCCTCTTCTTTCAGGAATGGTATCCAATGTAGAGCATAAAATCACCTGAAGTAACAAAGTTCACAAGGAAACTTGCATAAGCACAAAGTCTTCCGTAGCCTCCTTCACTGATTCAAAACAAGTGTAACCGTAGAGTGAAATGAAGCACAAAGTCTTTGCCTGAAACTACAAAAGATAAAAGGATCACAAAGATAAAAGTAGCTCAAAGTCTCCTATCTTTTAGAAATGCCCTCAGATAATATCAACACACCCACTTTGCTTATTAAATCAAACAAATAAGAGATTATCAGGAAAGAGGACATAAGAAGTATTTCCTAAATAACATAGATAACTTCAACACAAAGTCTGAAATAAACCTGCTTCTCATTCATTCAACAAAATATAATTTACAAGTTGAGCACAAAGTCTCAAAAAGTGTCTCAATTTTAGCAGAGTTTTTGCTCTCAATTATCAGAGATACATTTACAAAAGAGGTCTCCACTATATATAGGAAGAAACCTTCAAAAATAAAAAGATTATAATATAAAAATATCTAAGTCAAAGATGAGTCATCTTTGACTTTTTGAGATATTTTTCTAGATTTTTTACATGTAATTACACATTACAAAATTGCATGCACTTTTACATGAAAGAAGTGCATGAGAAGAGAAGAAGAAGAGAGAAGGGGAAAAAGGTTCAGCTCTTGCCACCGGACTTCTTCAGATGAGCATTATACATGGTGATAGATGCCTGATTTAGTTCTTTTTATGAACTCAGCCATATCCACGTGCCCAATATCTATATCCTTAATGTCATCAACATTTAGAAGCAACTGAGGTGATTGGAAAAACACCTTGATGTTTGTACTTCATTATCTTTGACTTCTTTAGGGAAAATTTAGTGATCTAGAAGAACTTCGGTTGAAAGGACACCAATGAAGGGGGATCCTTTAGAGAAACTACAGCATGAATCATGATTCTGTAATTAGGGGAAGAAAGTAGCAAGCTGGGAAAACTACATATTTGATGGTCATGATTATGGAAATGTGCTTGAAAGGGATGAGATGTGAATAGGTCAAAAAGTGGAGGAAAAGGGGAGTGGGCACAAAAAATGGGAAAATGAAAATTTTCCAAAGATAGCAAAAATGAGGAGAAAATATGTAGTGGCGGCAAAATTTGCTGCCTGTGCATATTTGTTGAAAAATATGCAGTGGTGGCAAAATTTGCCACCCATGCATATTTGTTGAAAAATATGTAGTGGCAACAAAATTTGTCACCCATGCATATTTGCTAAAAAATATGCAGTGGCGGCAAAATTTATCGCCTGTGCATATTTGCTTAAAAATATGCAGTAGTGGCAAAATTTGCTGCCCATGCATATTTGATGAAAAATATGGTGAAATTTTTGAAATTTATCAAAAATTTGGGAATTTTGATCACATTAACAACAAAATGAATTTCACGTTTGCTGGGAAATCAAAACTAAGAAAGGTCACAAACTTTTCAAAGAAGTCAGTTGACAAAAACCCGAGATCAAGAGAAACTTGCCTCGAAAGATGAACCTAGAGAGAAAACATGAAACAGACAAGTTTCATAGGGGTTGTTCCAAAAAATGAGCTAATCTAATTTTGGAAACAACACAATATATGGTTAAAACTAAATGAAACAATCATTTCAATAAAATACCAATTCTTATTTCACTATTTGGAATCAAGGTGATAATGATAAAATTGAATACTATCACTAGTTAGTATTTTATTCGCACACAACACAAGCCATGGGAAATGGAGATTACCATGATCCAGTCAGAAGAATTTCTATAAAAAAACAAAGAAACATAACACCATGGATTATTTAAAATATAAAATTATACAAGTAAATACTATAGTTCAAATTAATGATATAGTTCCAATTGATGAAACATGACCCAAATAACAAAGGAAATGAACACAATGTTTCTCCAATGACCAAATCGGTCATTTTAATCTGAATAAAAAATCCATGAGTTGAAACATCTCACCAAAATCCCAATAAGGGAATAGAGTTATATATAATAATAAAACATTGAATAGTCCTTAAGGTACTAAATTAGAAAGTATAAACCTTATTAAAACTATGAAAAGCATGAAACCTCCATGATGACCAAATCAGAGATTTGAAGTCCAATTACAACTAAGGTTTTGCCAACATAAAAATGTGAAGTATATGTATTACATGAATACTAAGGTAAATGACACTGTCAATATGAATGTTGTAAATTAAGGTAGATGTCATCAATATCAACCTACTAGTCATAATAAGAACCCAACACAAAAACTAAGAAAAATTCTTCCACACCAAAATACACCAAAATTGAGACAAATAAGAAAAGCATGGAAAGTCAAAATTTGTACTTAGTTTTTGGTGATTTAATATTTTGAAGGCAGTTGTATTCTCCTTCATCACATTGTAAACTATTTTCAATAAAATCATATTAATGATTTAATGTGTGCATTCTTTTGAGGATTAAAGTGATGAAAATTTTAAGGAATCTAAGTAGTCTGAAAAGGATGGTTGGGATATCTTGGAATCCTTAGATTAATACCTCTTTGATATTGACAACATATCCCATAAAATCAATAACTTTATTTAATTCATATCCATTGGTAAAACTAAATAATGTGAAGTAAAATACACCATGTAGTCCAAGGGAGAAAAAGTAAAAAATGACGAGGAATATCAAAAGAAGACTTCAAAATCCTCCCTAAAATAAGTAAATGGAAAGACAAAGAATATTGTGAAAGATAAGGTTAATGATGAGGAGAAAAAACATGATATTGTGGATTTTCTCATGACTAGTTCTATTAAATCACTTGATTTGAAATTTAAAATGGATAAATTTGGATTCAAAATTATCTCAAAAATGGAATATTTGAATGAAGTTAAATATAAAATTGAATCCTTAAAAAAATATTTGACCTTTTTAAAGAATGAAGGTATTATAAAACAAGGTAAGGACGGGGCTAAAACCCATAATCAACCTATTTAATCTAAACCTAGAAAAAGAACCTGAAATAAAAAAATGTTCTCTTAATGGGTGAGAAAAAAAATAAGGAGGTAATATTCAAAGTGAACAAGAAGAAAGAAACTAAATCTAATAATACAATTAAGAGTACATCAATCAAGATGAATTATGTGGAGTCTTTTTGATAAGTACTGAGTAAAAGAACTAGGGGCCATCTAACAAAATAAGAAACCAAGAAGCCCAAAGAAAGTATAGAGGTTTTTAAAATTGTGGAATACTTTGAATCTTAGGATTCAGATCCTTAATACCTATTTATTTCCATTATGTTAGGTTTATTTCCTATATTTTGGTTTTTGGAAGAAGATTGCCATAGTTTTAGTGGTTTAGTGGTGGAAGACTAGTAGAAATTTCTTAATTTTTGGTTTAGCCTTAGTGGTTTTTCTCACATTTTGAAATCTTCTAATTTGAAATTATTATATTTTAAATTTGTCTTAGGTAACATTTTTCACCCAATCAAATAAAAAATCATCCCCTAATAGAATATTTTAATGTCATCATGTAATCTATCATATGCCAAAATAAGATCATTTCAAGATGTTTAAAAAAATAGGGGTATTAAAATTGACTATAATATACCCATAAAGATAATTATAATTTATAAAATGATCATTTATTGGAACACAAATAAGTATTTTAGGTTTGAATGGAAATTGAAATCTAAAGGCATCTGAGTATGTTTGGAGGTGTCTAAAAAATAAGAATATTAATCTTGAGAGATTTTAAGAAATATATTAAGCAACTTGGGCATATATTATGAAATTCCTATAGGTGAATGATATAAATTTAGTAATTTCATGCCCATTGAATGAAAATGGATAGGATAAAAATGTCTACAAGATCCATATGTGAATGAACAATTCATGTATGGTAAAGCTAGGTCAATAAAAACATTTTCAAGTGTCTAATAACAAATTTTAGAATCTAAAATAGTTATTATTGGTAATATATTATATCAAAATATAATAAATTTATATCATGCAAATTTATAAAGAATAATAAGCATAAAATTAACAAATTAAAGAGCACCCTTGAGGTCTATGTAGACACAAATAAATGAAAAGTGAAAAAAACACTAGTCGGGCCTAGAAGGTGTACAAGGGCCAAAATAAGAAGAAATAAAATGATGATAAGGATACTATTTTGGGATTATAAATAAATAAATATTCATGTCCGTGAATAATAACTAGTTTCTAATTTCATATAGGATTAGGGTCATCTGTGAAGTGGAGCTCTATGTTATGTTGATGATTAAAATTTGATCTTATGCTTATAATTTGATGATGTTTTATATGTTTGTTTTCTAGCATATGTTGGTAGTAGGTTTTATTTTTTCTATTTATTTGTTTGGTTTCTTATTTTTCATCATTTTTATTTTGAATATGTTATGGGTTCCTTTCAAAACCTAAATTTTACCCTAATCAAAAAATTATATATCGCATTAATAAATATTATATTATTATTAATATTAATAATGTATTACATGAATATATTATATGTTAATATTAATATATACCATATATATTTAATTTATATAACATAGTATAGTTCATTGATATACCATTATTATATGTATATAATATTAATAAATATTATAAACTTTAATCTTATAATGTGTGTATGTGTGTGTACAATATACATTCATTCAAAGTGACACACATGGAAGTTTCTTACTATCTCACATTCTCAAAGTCATGGAGTGCCTCCAAAATTTGACATTCCTATATGTTAGTTTGCATGTCCATTGAACCTTTTTCCAAATTTTCTCATGTTTGAGAATGCCTTGCACCTATTTTCAAATATGGATACTAATTCATCAAACTTACTACACTAAACTACTATTCTATTCACTTGAATTAATGACAATTGATCAAAATTAAATATTTATATAATTTGAATCAATGTGGTTTTATTTATATTTTAATTCATAACTTTAGTCACTTATAATAATTTTGGTTGACTGTGTGCATTAATCATGCATCCTTATGTTCATGTAGTCATGTGGTTACAAAGTTCACAGTTTATGTTCAATTCATATTTTATAGACTCTGAAAATGTGTTGAATTTATGGTTCTATTTTTCAACTATTTCTCAACCATGTAGTTAAATCTTATACAATATGTTATCATCTAGTTCCAATCCTTCATTGTCTTTTGCATTTTTCATTTTCATCCAATGTGACATACATGGTAGTCTCTCATTATCTCATAATCATAGAGTTACAAAGTGACCCCAAAAAATTGATATGTATTTTTTCATAGTCAATGGATTTGTTGAATCTATCTCCTTTGTTTTCAAGTTTGATACTTTTTTCAAGTGTGTAAATAGATGTATCATGATGAACAATTATTTTTTTCACTATGATTTAATGGTAGGTCATCAACAATTGAATATTCTCAAAATTTTAGAATGGTATATCTCCTATTATCAAGTGTTATACTATTTCTCTCCATGTTTTTAATTACCTCATTTATCATTGTATGATTGATTAATATAAATTTTCCCAATTCAAATCACCATGATTACATTATTTAAAAATATGATTTTAACAAGTTATTCTTTTTTGGACTTGACTATATTACTTAATCTGATTTTTTTTAAACTAATGGTTTAATTTTATGAAATAATGAATGTTGTTGGGCACACCCCATTTAGAGATATTTTAGTTATAGAATATTCAAATGACTGAGAAACAAAATAGATGAAGAGTGTTTTATTGAGATCTACTCTCTTAAAAATTATCATAATGACATTTGGTTGTTTAAATATGTATTAATATAAAATCATGATGTTGGGATTGTGTTGAGCATGAAATGCAATGTTGATGATATATTGATATTTTAGGTGAAGCATAATATGTTGAGCATGAAATGTATTGTTGATGTTATAATAATTTTTTAGGTGAATCCTATAAACAACACTGAACACACATGCCATATTATCCATATGTAACCTTAGGTTCCATTATATAAAATAAGTGACCTAGATAATTGATAAAAATGACGAAAATATTTGTGTCATTATTCTGATTAAAAAATAGAATTGTATATAAATGGTGATAATAGTCACAAGGAAATTATCCAAAGTATTCGTAGTGAGATAATAATTTCCTTAAAAAAATAGTGTGAATTTACATCATATATCACCCACTATTTCAATATGGATAAATAATTATGAAAATGATTTTTCATTCAAAAATGTTTATTATGATGTAGAATAAAATATTACTCAATAAGAAAAAATAGGAAGCATCATTGTCACAATTATATGAGATGAGGCCATGTACAAGGGATACAAGAATCTTAAATCAAGTTGAAAAAGAATTAAAAATGTAATTATTAAACATTTCTTGATATTCAGCTTTTTTTTTATACAAAATCATTTATTATTGGAGTTGAACATTGCCATCCAACACTTACTAAATACTAGTGTCAATATATTTATAAAACCATTTTCAATATATTAGTTAGTTAAATGTTCCATAATCTTGTTCCTCTACAATATGATGTTAAATTTATCCCCTTCAATAAAAATGGGTGATATCTTAGATATAGAGTTCAAAAATGAATTTAAATATGCCAAGATTCTATTCTAAATTATCAATGGATAACATAGCATCAAATCTAAAAAAAATATTATCAAACAATTATTTTATTAGTAATCATTATATAATTAAATATTTTTCCCCTTATTCTATCCAAAAAGGCCATAACATAATAAATACTCAATATATTCAAATAAAAAATTATGGTGAGCAAGACATGGGTTAGCATTAAGATTATTGACCATCTTAACAAAATAAAGTCAACCTAGGTTAGGGAGAGAAGTCTAAAATTTCATAATAGTGGCCATGAGAATGCAAATAATTAGAAGGTACTTGAAAAAATTCTTTCAACTAAACTAATAATAAAAAAATAAAATACATTTATTTATATTCTTTTAATGAATATTCTTCATTCATCCTCAAGTTTTATACTATTTTTAATCATTTGTTTGGGAATGTGAGGTCCTACACTCTAAATTATAGCTCTAATGCATCACTTTATCAAAGCATTGAATTCTTATGTCTACTTTTATTTTCAAATATTTCATGACCACATAGTGAAATCTTATGTAATATGTTATTTAATGTCTTCAATTATTTATCATATTTTATCTTTATCATATTTATTCAAAGTTATTTAAATTACTACAATAAAGTAATCAAAAAACCATAGTCATGAAGTTCCTCAAAACTTTGAAAAGCCTATATTTGTAGTATGTTCATCTGTTTAATATTTCACCTTTATCTATCTCTTATTTACGTCTAAAATTTTTACTATTTCATTTATCATGTCATAAAATCCCATGAAACATGTCCTTCTCAAATTACAAATATTCATCTCTCCTTTCTTTATCTCATCCACTATAAACATAGCTTAGGTTTTAAAGTAAAATAGGCATTTAGGGACACATTAAAATTTTAAATTATCTTTAGACTATGGTCAGGTCAATTTTTAATAAATAAGTGTATGTGTCAAAATAAAGTGTGAATATTTTGACTTAGGATATGTGAAGGTGATCACTATTCTTAAGCATGATTTTATTTTTATCTCCAATAGACATCCATTTTAAAAAATAATTATAATAGTATTCCAATTTAAATATTTATTTCAATTTAGCTAATAATAAAAAATTAAATTTTATATATTTCTAAATAATTAAAAATATTTTTATATTATGATATAGGCCTTCAAAAAATATGTTCTAGATATTTTTGAAAAATAAAAATTTGACAACTTAAATGATAAGTTCTAATTTCTCCTACTTCTAAATAACATATGGCAAAAATTGGTGTCATTATTTTATTTTTAAATAAATGGTGGAATTTCATGTTGTAAAAAAAGGTATATACTAATAATATTTATATAAACAATCATTAGATAGTCTAACAATAATGTTTATTAAAGCAACAAGTTCTACGTATACAAATGAGTCTTTTATACTTGTAGATAAAATCATAAATGGATACTTTTGGATGATGACTAATCTTGAACCTAGTGTGAAAGAATAAAAATTAGATTCATATTGTAAAATAATTAAAGACAATAAAATTTTAATGGATAAAACACTAGACTATTTGAAATGAATAATTCCAGAAGACATAGCTATGATGAGATGCACTACAAACAATATTGTTGAAAATATTAATATTCATGAAATGCACTTTGTTTAGATTTGAGATTAATTCATTTATGACAATTTAAAATAGAAAATAAATAATGGAAGAAGTTATAAAAAATATAAGAATAAATAGTGATGTTAAAGGAAGATAGGGATATCCTATAAATTTATATATCATATTTTAAAAATAATACCTAAGAAATGGTTAAGGACACATATGAGTTCACAAGTACACATGATTTTGATTTTTATTTAAGCATAAAATATTTAGGACTAAAATAACATCTTATGCCACTTAGTATAGAGTTTTACATTGTTGATTTTTGAAATCTTGTGATAAACATTACTAATGCTGATAATATAGACCTACTCTCATGGATTAGATATGAAAAATTGAGTTACATTTTCATCTTAATTTTTTTACACTTTGATTTATTTTTCATAAATACATAATAATATACATGAAAAGGATAAAAACATGAATAAAAGTATTTATGAAGGATGTTATAGGATTTTGAAATAGGAAAGTGGGTTTTAAGGAGCGTTAGTTTTTTTTGGCATATATGTTGTCCAAATTTAAAATTAAATGGTAGACAAATAGAAGACCATATAAATTGAGTATTTCATAGAGTTTTTTGTAATGTTGTGTGCCCAATAGCTATTGGGATATTTTTAATGAAACACTCATTAATGTTTGAAATATTTTTGCATTTTAAGGGAAAATGGTTTTAATATAAAGTATGGACTCATCACCCATTATAATACTTTATATAAACACAAATTTAATTAAATAAAATATATATTTAAATAGAAATCCTTTGATATTAATAGTTACAAATACAAACTAGGAGATGATATTAAAAAACTGTTAGAAATATCTCATTGTTTTAACTATTTAGGACTTAGTAGATTTAAATCTTAAGTTATTAAAGGGATGAGTATATAAATAACTTGAAATAAATATAGGAAATAGTTAGTTTGACAATTTATTCCCTAAATAGTAAATATGGTGAGAAAGTGTATTTATCTAGAGTAAAACAAGTGTTTTTATGACTCAAGAGTTAAGAATAGAATTGGAGATCATCCAAACATATTTTATTTTATGATTGTAACTAAAAACAAGTTTTATAAAATAATGCCTTTATGAGGACAATAACACCATGTGGCATTAGTGTCCAATTATGGCACTACAGTACTTCTTAGAAGAGCTACCTAAAACTTTTAGAGGTGTTGAGGGAGATTTTGATGGGCTTGTAGGTGACTATGTGAATTTCATAAGTTCATCTACATCATTTTTTTTATTGAATCTCTTTAAAAACCATAATGAATAGCTACACAAATGAAACAAAAACTAGATCAAATGTAAAAGAAATGGAAAAATTAGGTTTTGGGATATTACAATCACATAGGACATAACCCCTATTGTTCTGACTTCTATCTACATTAACCCCAATTATATGGGTCTCAAATCATATGTAGTTATCCCTTATAGAATGCGTATAATTAATTTATAGGGTATGCTAGAATGACTATCACTTAAGCCCTTATTTGATCAAACATGCAAGTATAGATGTAACAACTGAGTAATATGCAATGTACTAAGCTATACTATTAATTAATTTTATGTATTTATGTGACAAGATAGTAAGTGTTAGATATAAAATACCTTGTGAGGTTATTTATATATTAAGAAATTTGATTTGAATTTAATACCTTGTTCATTAGCTGACAAGACACAAAAGAGGGATACAAATAAAAGATAAGGATCAAGGGAGGGTTATGACCCAAAACATGGGAGAAAATGATTATTAGACATTAACATTAATGGTGTTATTTATAGATAAGGGAACTACTATATTAATTTCCCAAAATAGAGCAAAGACTAGGCACAATAGGCTAAGGGCACCTATGACTAGTAGGGGATGACTTAAGACCATTGCAGGTGAAAAAATAGGGAAAACAAGACATATGAAAGAACAAAAGACCCAAAATGACCATGTGAACAAGAGATACAATCAACACTAAGACCTTCATATGAAAGAGTAACAAAAGACATAGTAATTATGGTTTCTTGAACAAATCAAGGTGTATACATTTTCCCCCATTTTGTTTCAATAATGTAATAAAATGAAAGTACTAGAGTAAAATAAAAATAGGAACACATACATATACTTAACTATGTGGATGTGCTTTGGACTTGGCCCCTTTCTTGGGTAAATAAGTGGATATGAGATGGAATGAAGTTTGTGAAGAGAAAATCCATAATGTGGGTTCCCCCTGTACTAAATATAAATAGTGAACTGAATTGTAAGGAAAAAAACCTTATTTTCCCCACCCTAATATCCAGACTGAATATGAGAATGCAAACTAAAAATGTGGAGAAATAAGGCATGTTTGCCTCCACTCTAATATCTAGATTGAATATGATTATGTAAAATGAAAATGTGGACAAACAAGGATTGATTACCCCCACTCTAATATATGGACTGAATCTGAGTATGTAATCTAAAATTAGAGGTCAAAACTGTCACTCGACCTATATAATATGGGTCTAGTGAAAAGATTTGGATCAACCATTGAACATGGTCATGTGACCTAAACTAGTGAAATCTTGGTGACATCCTAAGAGGTAATGATCTGAGTGTAACCTAGTAATCTAAATAGAGTAATGTTATACCTTTCCATTCCACCTATATATCTAATGGATCCTATGGGATTGAGGATATGTTCCCTACATCGTACCCCCAAAGTTGATATCTGAGTCAAACTATGTAATTTATATATCTATGAATTGTTAGGAATATAGAAAACATAGCAATATTAATGAATTAAAAATAAAAATAAAATTTAGAAAACATAATACAATAGAGACACATATTTAATGTGGTTCACCCAATATGGGATACATCTAGACAAAAACAACTAGTCATTATTTAGTTCAACAAAAGAAGAGAAAAACCTATAATAAAACCACTATAATATCCTCTTCACTCACAGACAATATGTAACCATGATTACAATGCCCTCATATCAAAAGAGGGTTACATATTAGGTAAAAAATGCACAAACATAATTTATACCATTAGACCTATGACCTAATAGTGAATGGTCTAGATTTACTAAAAATTTATAATATTTACAATGCATTTAAAAAAAATTGCTTACTCTATTAGATCTTCTAATTATACTTCTAGGATTTTGAGGTACTTGTTATTGTATTTATTTCACATTATGATTTTCTATCACTTTTGGAATTTCATTTCTAGTGATGTCATCAAGTATTGCATATTGAGTATTTGACTTTTCTTATCTCTTTCCCTTCAACTGATCTCTGCATATGACCTTCTTGTTAAAGATCACATCTCTACTCCTAATGATTTTACATGTTTCAAAATCCAATAAATGGTAACCAAAATCATTAACTCCATATCCAATAAAAATACATTTTTTGGAGTTTGCTTTAAGCTTGGTTCTATTTTATTTATCAATATGGACAAATGCTTCACAATCTAAAGTCTTTAAAAAGGCATAATCTAAATTTTTACCTATCCATGCTTCTTCTGGAATGCCACCATCCAAAGAACTTGAAGGCCCTTTATTTATCAAGAAAATAACAATATCCATAGCATATACCTAAAAATATTATTAAGCATAAGCTTATATTGAGAGGGGGGTTGAATCAATATAAGATATTTTTTTGCTTTTGACTATTAATCTTAAATCCAAAACCTCAAATTACTCCATAATTAATATATTCAAAGAAATCAAAGAATACAAAGCAAAACCACACAATGCAAATAGACACAAATTTGCATGGAAACCCTTTCGAGAGAAAACCATGGAGAAATTCTCTTAATATAAATATTCATTGGCACCAACCTATTAGAGCACCAACCCCAAAAATAATTTTGTAGGCACCAACCTATAGGAGCACCAAACCCTTTCATTGAGCACCAACTCAACAAGAGACACTAATCTCTTCAAAATGAAGGCACCAACCTTCTCATAAAAAATCACTCTTCTATCTCAAATCTATTGTCAAAACAATGGATGATAAAGCACTTGATTTATCTCCTTTAGATTCGATCTACACTTGAGTATTTTAGCTTCTATACTCTTCCTTATACTTACCAATTTTTTATTTTTAATATTCTAAAAAAAAATTGCCTTTAAAAATTATGCTCTTCTTTTATATCTTCAACTTTCGAATCTAATTTTTTTACATTCGTTATGCACTCATTTATAACCCACAAAAAGCCACAAATTAAGGTCATGAATCTTCAAGTGAAAAAGTCCTTTCAAATGGTCACAACTTTTCCCAATCAGTCAGCCAAGGTTGACAGTTCTGTTGAGATTTCCATTCAATTTTATCGATAATTACATTCACTTTTAGAAACATTTCCATTCACTTCCATCAATAATTCCATTCACTTCCATCTACATTTCCATTCACTTCTATCCATAAATTTCATTCACTTACACCAATCAATTCCATTCACTTCTGGCAACAGTTCATTTGACATCAATGACAATATTCCAACAATCTCCCCCTTTGTCATTGATGGCAACCACATACTGAAATTGCTCCCCCTTGTTGCACTATCTTTGTTTTATAAATCCTTATTTTCTATAGCTCCCCCTTTATGTGTTACCCTCTTTCTATACTTATCCCCCTTTGACATCAATGGCAAAGGGTCTATCCAAGAGCTAGTACTTAACTCCCCCTGAGCTGATGCTTCCCTTCAGTCACAAGAAGCAAAATAAATTACTCCTAACTTTTGTCATAGGTACTCAAATGTTTCCTTTGGAAGTGTATTAGAGATGATATCTACCATCTATTCAAATTTGGAAACATATTCCAATTTTACTTGTTTTTCTACCACTTATTCTCTCAAGAAATGATACTATATAGGGATATGTTTAGTTATAGAATGCATAACTGGATTCTTTGAAATACTTATCACACTACTATTATCTCAGAATATGGAGATTGGATGATTATACTCTACTTTGATATCTTTCAAGGTTTTTTTCATCCATAGAAATTATGTACAACATATCACTACCACTATGTACTCTACTTTTGTTATGGATAGAGATACATAATTCTACTTCTTATTCAACCATGATACTAGGCTATCTCCAAGAAATAATGCTCCTCCACTTGTACTTTTTCTATCATCTACACAACCTACCCAATATGAATCCATGTATGCTACTCATGTGAAGTCTTTCCCTCTTGGGTACCACAACCCATAATCCAAGGTTCTCTTTAAATATCTGAATATACGTTTCATGGCTTGCACATGTGTTTCTTTTGGAGCTACTTGAAATCATGCAACCATACCTACTGCTTGCATGATATCTGGCCTAGATGTTATCACACATAGTAAACTCCTAATAATTGATTTGTAAAGATTTTGATCAGTATTTAGAGATTCATCATCTTTGCTCAACTTCATACCTATAGCCATGGGTGTGATAACATGGGCACACTCCTCCATATGGAATTTCTTCAACATCTCCTTCACATACTTGATTTGGGATATGAATATTCCTTTTTTAGAATGAGAGATTTGTAAACCAAGGAAAAATGACAACTCACCTAACATGGACATCTCAAATTACTTTTGCATATATTCAACAAATATCTTAGACTTTTCCTCATTATCTCTTCTAAATATTATATCATCTACATACACCACAATAATTAACTGGTTATCTCCTTTAGTTTGATGTAAAGATTACTATCAGCACATCCTCTCTTAAATCCCTGGTATTGTAGGTATTTATCAAGCTTAGCATACCATGCTCTAGGAGTTTGTTTCAATCTGTATAAAGCCTTCTTCAACTTACACACATAATCCTTGTTTTTTGATAAGAGAAATCCTTCTAGCTATTCTATGTAAAATTCCTCTTCTAGATTTCCATTTAGAAATGCTTATTTAACATCTGTTTGATAAACTTTGAAATTTTTGAATACTGAAAATGCAAGAAATATTTGAATTACTTCTAATCTAGTAAATAGAACACAAGTCTCTTCAAAATCTACACTTTCTACTTGAGCATACCCCTCACATACCAACCTTGCTTTGTTTCGAGTGACTTGGCCATTTTCATTCAATTTATTTTGAAAAACCTACTTAGTGCCAATCACATTCTGATCCATTGGCTTGGGCACAAGTTCCCAAGTTTCATTCTTCTCAATTTGATCTAACTCTTCTTCCATTGCTTTTACCTAATGTTTATCATGACTAGCTTCAGAAAAATTCTTAGGCTTTACCTTGGATAACAAACAAAAATTTACATTCTCAGGTATACTTACAATTCTTCTTCTGGTTTACACCCCAACATCAATGTTTCTAATGATCTAACTTTTAACATGATTCTTTTGAACAAAGTGAGATGGTGCTTTGGTATCTTGCCTTTTAGATTCACTCAATTTTTCTACATTTTCTTCCTCCCCTTCTTCTATAAGATTGGGTATTTCTAGAGGCTCTTCTGAAGGTTCTTTTTCCTTTTGATTCATGATCTCATATATTCTAATACTAGCACTTTCTACGATAGTTTGTATCCTTTTGTTATAACATCTATAGGATTTGCTTTTAATGGAGTAGCCAAGAAAAATTCCTTCATCAGCTCTTAAATCAATTTTTTCCAAGTTTTCTTCATTCTTGTTGATAAAACATTTACTTCCAAACACTTTGAAATGTTTGACCAAAGCTAGTTTTCATTTCAACAATTCATAAGGAATTTTGTCATTATTAACTCTAATTTTCCCTCTATTCAAGATACATATTGTTGTATTACTACTTCTCTCTAGAATCTATCTGATAGCTTAGATTCATTCAACATAATTCTAGCCATCTCTTGAATGGTTCAATTTTTCCTTTCCACCACTCCATTTTGTTATGGAGTACTTGCAGCTGAGTATTGTCTCTTAATTCCATGATCTTCACAAAACTTAATGAATTCATTTGAAATAAACTCACCTCCTTGATCTAACCTTAGGCATTTCATTTTTAGCTCTTTTTCATTTTCTACTAATGCCTTGAAAGCTTTAAACTTTTCAAATGCTTTTGATTTTTCTCTTAAAAAGGATACCCATATCATTCTAGTATAATCATCAATGAGCAATATAAAGTATCTCTCACTTTGCATGCTTTTAGTTTTGGTAGGACCACAAAGATCCATATGAATCAGCTCAAGTGGTTTGGTGGTCAAATATTCCTTCATTCTGAACCTTGCTCTGGTTTACTTCTTGTGTTGGCATTGCTTACATAGAGTGCTTGAAGGTTTCATTATTTTGGGCATATCTCACACAACCTATTTGTTATTGATTTTCACAAGATTATCAAAATTTATGTGCCCTAAAATTCTATGCCATATCCAACTCTCTTCAACTTGACTTAGAAAACATTTCTTTCCTCTCATTTTTCCAAACATGTATAGGTTGTTTGTGGTTCTATGAGCATCTGCAATTAGTTCTCCCGTGTCTCTTTTTCTGATATTGTAACCTTTAGAAAAGAACTTGAGTGTGTGTCCTTGATCACACATTTGGCTAACACTTAGAAAATTATGCCTTAACCCTTCCAAATATAACACATTTTCTAT
This sequence comes from Torreya grandis, assembly GCA_037957365.1. NCBI lineage: Eukaryota > Viridiplantae > Streptophyta > Pinopsida > Cupressales > Taxaceae > Torreya > Torreya grandis. The sequence goes on from JARHVA010001120.1 coordinate 2,430,498, forward strand.
TTTGGTTTTTCCATTACCAAGACTAAGTGTACCTTTTCTTGTTATTCTCATTGTAGTGTTGTCTCCAAAATTCAATGTGCCTTCATTGACCTTTTTTAATGAGATGAATTTACTTTTATCTCCAGTCATGTGTCTCAAACATCCACTATCAATGAACCATTATTATCCTTCATCTCTAGCATGGAATGTTGTTTGAATAATCATGGATTCTTCTTGCTTCTTCTTCCATGTCTTTTATGGTTCTCTTTTCTTTATCACTGGATCTTCAAACTTTTAATCTTGTCTTATAGATTCAAAAACACTTCTAAAATAGCATGCTATATGTCCATAGTTGTTGCACTTATAACAAACTATAGCTTCATCAAAGTTTGACAAGGGATAAAATGAATTGTAGTTTCTATTTGAAGCTCCATAGGTTCCTTTGTTTCTACTCCTAACTTCAATATCCTTGGCTCTCTTTCTTCAATCTAATTTCTTATGACAAAAATGATTGAAATAATAATAATATCTATTAAAATAATTACCAAACCTAGTTTTATTTGCATATCTTGGAGTAAATGGTCTTCTAAAGTTTTGTTCTCCTTTACTTTCTTTATTAATAGGGATAGTTTTTGTATTCTAGGCTTCTTCCTTCTTAGTCTCCTTTTTCACTGGTTTCTTAAGAGTTTTAGCATAGCTCTTAGCTTTCTCTTTTTCCTTCTCATACACAAAACCTAACTTGTTAGATGGTGATCTTTGACTCTCTATAATCTTATTGAAAACTTGAGTGCTTTTCTTAGATTTCAAGTCACTTACTATTTTAGAATTTGCCTTTTTTAGATCCCTTTTTAAAGCATCTATCTTAGATTCATACCTTTCACAGTCTTCTCCTTTCTTCTTTAGCTGATCCATTAGATATTCTTTAATTTTATTTGCTTCTTTTATTTGGAATTTTAGATCAACAATTACCTTGTTTGATTCCTCAGATACTTGTGTTATCTTCACTTTTAAGTCTCGATTCTCTTCTTCATATTTTTGGAGTTGTAACTTTAGTTTTTGATTCTTCTTCTTAAATACTTTCATTTCTTCCAATGCGCAAATAAGTTCTTCAAGGTTCACTTCACCTTCTTCCATATCTTTGTCTTCCTCCAAATTATCTTTGCTTATGGTGGCAATTTCTTCTATAGCCATGAACAAAATCTCTTCATTATCACTCTCAACATCACTTTCTTTGTTTTCTTCAGATGAGCTGCTATACCTCTTGGAGTATAGGATTTTCTTTTGTTTCTCAAATCTTTGATTTTATTTGCTTGGCTTGAATCCATTTTTGTACTTTGATTTATTTCTCTAATAATTGTTTCTTCTTTTATTTGGACATTTGGTTGCAAAATGACCTATTTTATCACAATTAAAACATTTAAATGGTAACTTTCCTTTATATTTTCCCAATCCTTTCTTTAGCTTCTAAATGAATAGAGCTTCATTTTCATCTTCTTCACTACTTGATTTTGGTTATTTGATCTTCTCTTGCTTCAAGACCTTGAATAATGCTTCCTTCTTCAACTGTCTCTCAGAGTTGGTTCTCATTTCATAAGCCATAATAATTCCATGGAGCTTGTCCATTTTCGTCATGTCTAAATCCTTCATTTATTCAATGGTGGAGACATTCGCATCAAATATCAATGGTATGGATTTTAGGACTTTTTGAATGATCATAGATTATTCAATTTCCTCTTTGAGTCCTTGAATGACATTAATAATCTCATTGACATGAAGAAGATAACTAGAAATTTTTTCATCATTCTTCATTTTTAAACTTTCAAACTACCTCCAATGGGTTTAGAGTTTTGCTTTTCTAACCTTACTATCACCTTCATAAATAGTGTTGAGTTTATCCCAAATATCTTTTGCAGATTCACAATGCATAACCTTAACAAACTCATTTCTGAAATCCCACATAAGATTGCATTCATAGCTTTTGCATTATTCTCACTAGCCTTTTTTTTGGTGGCATTCGTTGGTGTAATTTGTGGCATTGTGTATCCTATTACCACTACTTACCAAATATTAAAACCTAGGGCCATCAAGTAAGTCTTCATTATTATGATCCAAAATGTGTAATTCATTCCATCGAATAAAGGATCTTTGTTAGTGGAGAAACCATCTAGCACTTGAGATCCTGCCATATGTGCTTTCCAAGATCTACCTTCTAGTAGTTGTGTTAACACTGAAGGAACCAACTCTGATACCAATTGTTAAGCATAAGCTTATACTAAGAGTGGGGTGAATTAGCATAAGATATATTTTCTCTTTCAACTATTAATCTTAAATCCAAAACCTCAAATTACTCTACAATTAATATATTCAAAGTAATCAAAAGATACAAATCAAAACCACATAATGCAAATAGACACATATTTTCATGGAAACCCTTTCAGGAGAAAACCATAGAGAAATTATATTGATATAAATATTTGTAGGAACCAACCTACTGGACCACCAACTTGAAAAACAATTTTGTAGGCACCAACCTATAGGATCACCAACCCCTTTCATTGAGCACCAAATCAGCAAGAGACACCAATCTCTTCAAAACGAAGGCACCAACCTTATCATAAAAAATCACTCTTCTATCTCAAATTTTTTGTCAAAACAATAGATGATAGAACACTTGTTTTATCTCCTTTATATTCAATCTACACTTGAGTGTTTTCGCTACTATACTCTTCCTTATACTTGCTGATTTTTTCTTTTTAATATTCTCACAAAAATTTGCCCTTAAAAATTATGCTCTTGTTTTATATATCTTCAACTTTCAAATGTAAATTTTTGCCATTTGTTATGAACTTATTTATAACCCATGGAAAACCACAAATTAAGGCCATGACTCTTCAAGTAAAAAATTCCTTTCAAATGGTCACATCTTTCTTTCATATCCAATAAACCCATGTTTTTATGGTTGCATCATCAATAAAATTATCATAATAAGAAGAACCACAAAGGGATGATACTTGAGCTGATACCCATACATCTATATACATAAGCACTAACTCTTCATCCTTATTTATCTTCCCAACTCTAATAAATTTGAATCTCTTCTTTTTTCCATACACATATCACTCACAAAAATCCAAATCCACCTTCTTCAAATCTAGAAATAAATTCTTTGGGTAGAGAACTTGCATCCCCTTATCACTCATGTGCCTAAGTCAATGGTGCCATAATTTTGTATCCACTTCTATATAAGATAAATAAATAAAAGAGTCAACATTACCATTAGATAAATATAATGTACCTACCTTCTCTCCTTTTTCTATTACCAATGATCCTTTAGTGACCTTCCATGATTTTTCTACAAATATAACTATGTATCCCTCACTTCTCAACTGCGTTACTAAAATTAGATTTCTTCTCAACTCAAGAACATGCCTCACATCTTTTAGCAACCATTTGTTTCCATTCTATAATTTTTCATCTGTATCTTACCCTTTCCTATAATTTTATAGGGTTTACCATCACCCAAATAAACTTATCAAAAATCACCTTGAACATAGTCTTAAAAATATTTCTAATGGGGTGTAGCATAAGTCCCTAAATATAACACCTAAGAATAATTAATATTATATAAAAAAAGGATTAATGCATCTTATAACACATCACCTGGCACATTTTCTTCCTAATTTTTATCTTGTTGTCCATCTCCTTGTTTTTCTTTTCAAAACCAATAATCTTTCTTCAAGTGTCTTTTATTCCCACAAATATAACACACCAATATTCCTCTAGATTTTGATCTACCCTTCTTAGACATACAATAATTCCCTAGGCCCTTTCCTCTATCTTTTTATCTTCCCCTATTCTCCATATTTAATACATTATCTGATGTTTCACTGGTGTTTTTTCATCATATTTCCTCACTAAGAATAACACCAATAACATCATTAAACTTTAAATTATTTGAACTAGAGACATAATTACTCACAACCATGACCAAGCCTTTCCATATTTCTAGAAATGAGCACAGAATAAAAAGAACCCTAAATTCATCATCAAAATTTACTCATAGGAGCTTAACTAATTTGTGATTTGAACCAGAGACATAATTACTCACAACCATGACCAAGCCTTTCCATCTTTCTAGAAATGAGCATAGAATAAAAAGAACCCTAAATTCATCATCAAAATTTACTCATATAGAGCTTAACTAATTTTTGACCATGTTAAATTTATTTAAATGATCAACAACATACCTACCTTCTAACATTTCTAGATTAAATAAATGCTTTATAAAAAATACCTTGTTGGAGGCTGAGTATTTTTCATATACTCTATCTAATGCCTTTATCACATCCACTATTTTATTTTATTTTAAATTATTCAAGGCCACTAATGTTGTCAGGCATAGTCATATTATTCCTAGTGCCTTTTTATCAAGAATCTCCCATTATTAATCATTCATAGTCATCGACTTATTTGCTATTTTTCCCAATTATAGGAAAAGATCCATCTGATATATATATAGTCCTCTATTTACATCTTCCATAGCTGGTAGTTTTTTCCATTTAACTTCAAAACCTTAAACTCTCCTTCTACCATTATTCCTACTTGAACTAGGAACCCTATTTTCTTGCAAATTTATCTACCAAATAAACCTTCAACTTTGATACTAGTTGTTAGGAATATAAAACATAAATAAATATTAATGAATTAAAGATAAATAAAATGCAAAAAACACAACATAATAAAGACATAAATTTAACGTGGCTCACCCAATATTGGCTACGTCCACACAGAAACAACCAAACCTTCTTATTATCTAGTTCAACAAATGAAGGGAAAAAATTAAAATACAACTACTGTAATATCCTCTTCACTCACACACATTATACCACCATGATTAAAATTCCATCATATCATAATAGGGTTACATATTAATACAAACATACACAAACATAATTTCTACAATTAGATCTATGACCTAATAGTGAATGGTCCAAATTTACTATGAAATTACAATATTTTACAATGCATTTTTTAAAATTTTTTGCTTACTCTGGTAGGTATCCTAACTACACTTCCAAGATTTTTAGGTACTTGTTGTATTTGTTGCACATTCTAATTTTATGGCACTTTTGGAATTTCATTTATAGTGATTTCATCAAGTATTGCATATTCAGTATTTGGCTTTTCTTGTTTTTTTTGTGCAATTTATCTCTGTAAATGATCACATCTCTACTCATAATGTTTTTTTGATTTTCAAAATAACATGAATGGTAACTAAAATGAGTACATTTCTTAGATTTTGATTCAAGTTTGGTTCTATTTTCTTTATCAATATAAATAAATGCTTTACAACCGAAAGTCTTTAAAAAGGAATAATCTACCTTTTTACCTATCCATGCTTCTTTTGGAATGCCACCATCCAAAGAACTTGAAGGCCCTTTATTTATTAATTAAATAAAAGTATCCATAGCATCTACCTAAAACTTTAAGGGAAACCCTGCATGTAATCTCATGCTCCTCGTAGGATCCATGATTGTCTTGGTCAACCTTTCTGATACACCATTTTATTATGGTGTTCTTGGAACCATCTTCTCTTTATGAATCCCATGGTATGTATAGTAATTATAAAATTCCATCCTACATTATTCACCTCTAATATCTAATATGACACACTTCAACTTATTTCCTATCTCATTCTTAACCAAAGTTTTTCATTTCTTAAAAGTATCAAAAAGATCATATTTTTTCATATGCATTAAACCCAAGTTTTTCTAGTTACATCATCAATAAAAGTAACATAATAAGAGAGCCATAAAGGGATGATACTTGAGTCAATCCCCATACATATGTATGCAAAATATCTAACTTTTCATCCCTTTTTGTCTTCTTAACTATGATAAATCTAACTCTCTTCTATTTTCCATATACACAGTGCTCACAAAAATCCAAATCCACCTTCTTCAAATCTGGAAATAAATTCTTTGAGTGGAGAAATTGCATCCCCTTCTCACTCATGTGCCCAAGTATATGGTTCCATAATTTTGTGTCTACTTCTATAAAATCTAAAATAATATAAGAATCAACATTACCAATAGATAAATATAATGTACCTACCTTCTCTCCTTTTTCTATTACCAATGATCCTTTAGTGACCTTCCATGAATTTTAAGCAAATGTAACTATGTAGCCCTCACTTCCCAACCAACCTATTGAAATTAGATTTATTTTCAACTTAGAAACATGCCTCACCTCTTTTAGCAACCATTTATTTCTATTCTATAATTTTATCTATATCTTACCCTTTCTTACAATTTTATAGGGATCACCATCACCCAAATAAACCCATTGAAAATCACATTGAACATAGTCTTGAAAATGTTTATTATGGGGTGTAGCATGAAATCTATCCCCAGAAACTAACACCCAAAAATCATTAATATTGTATAAATAAAGTATTAAATCATATTTTAACACATCAACTACCACATTTACTTCATAATTTTTATCTTTTTGTCCATCTCATTATTTTCCTTTTTGAAACAAACAATCTTTCTTCAGGTGTCTTTTCTTCCCATGAATCCAACACACCAACATTCCTCTAGATTTGGATATACCCTTATTATACTTAACATTATTCCTTGGGCCCTTTCCTCTATCCTTTTGTCTTCCCCTATTATCTATAGTTAAAGCATTACATGATGTCTCAAATCTATTTTTTCATCACATTTCATTACTAAAAATAACACCAATAACATCATCAAAATTTAAAGTGTTTGAATCAGAGACAAAATTACTCACAACCATGATTACGTCATTCTAGTTTGCTAGAAATGAGCACAAAATCAAAAAATCCCTAACCTCATTATCAAAATTTACTCCTATAGAGCTTACCTCATTTTTTACCAATTAAATTCATTTAAATGATTAGTAATAGACCCACCTTTTGAAATATCTAGATTAAATAAATGCTTCATAAGAAATACCTTGTTGGAGGTTGGGGGTTTTTCATATACTCTATCCAATGCCTTGATCAAATCCATTATTGTATTTTATTTTAAAATATTTAAGGCCACCAATGTTGGCAAGCATAGCTATATAGTTTTGGTCATTGAATTTCTTGACCTTAAACATTCTTTCCTCTACCATTACTCCCAATCAAATTAGGGATCCTATTTTCCTATGAGTTTATCTATGAAATAAAATTTTAGTTTTGATACCAATTTTTAGGAATATAAAATATAAAACACTATTAATGAATTAAATATAGAAATAAAATGCATAAAACACAACAAAATAGAGACACAAATTTAATATGATTCTCTCAATATGGGCTACATCCACATAGAAATAACCAATCCTTATTATTTAGTGCAATAAATGAAGATAAAAACCTATAATACAACCATTGAAATATCCTCTTCACTCACACATAGTATGCCGCCATGATTACAATGCCCTCATATCAAAAGAGGGTTATATATTAGGACAAAAATGCATAAACATAATTTATACCATTAGATCTATGATCTAATAATGAATGGTCCAGATTTACTACAAAATTACAAAATTTTACAATGCATTTTAAACAAAATTTTACTTACACTGATAGGTATTCTAGCTACACTTCAAAAATTTTGAGGTAATTATTGTTGTATTTGTTGCACATTGTAATTTTCTAGCACTTTTGGAATTTCATTTTTAGTGATTTCATCAAGTATTGTAGATTCAATATTTGGCTTTTCTTTTTTCTTTCCCTACAATTGATCTCTATACATGACCTTCTCTTTAAAGATCACATCTCTACTCGTAATAATTTTGTGATTTAAAAAATCCCATAAATGGTAACCAAAATCATTAACTCCATATCCAATAAAATTACATTTCTTGAATTTCACTTTAAGCTTGGTTCTATTTTCTTTATCAATATGGAAAAATGCTTCACAACTAAAAGTATTTAAAAAGGAATAATATAGATTTTTAATTATCCATGCTTATTATAGAATAAAACCATCTAAAGGACTTGAAGGCCCTCTATTTATTAAGTAAATAATACTATCCATAACATCTACCCAAAGTTGTAATGGTAACCCTGCATGTAATCTCATGTTCCTTGGATGCTCCACAATATCTTATTCATCATTTATGACACACCATTTTGTTGTGGTGTTCTTAGAACCATATTCTCTCTATGAATGTCATGGGATGAATAGTAATTATCAAATTCCATACTATAATATTCACCTCTATTATCTGATCTGACACACTTTAACTTATTTCTTATCTCATTCTCAACCAAAGCTTTTCATTTCTTAAAAGTATAAAAAATATCAAATATTTTCATATTCAACAAACCCAAGTTTTTTTAGTTGCATCATTAATAAAATTAACATAATAAGGACAGCCACCAAGGGATGATACCTTAGCTAGTCCCCATACATCTGTATACACAAGATCTAACTTTTCATCCTTCTTTATCTTCGCAACTTGGATAAATTTGGATCTTTTATGTTTTCCATACACAAAGTGGTCACAAAAATCCAAATCCACCTTCTTCAAATCTAGAAAAAAAAAATTATAATGGAGAAATTACATCCCCTTCTCACTCATGTGCCCAAGTGTGTGTTGCCATAATTTTGTATCTAATTCTATAAAATCTAAAGCAATATAATAGTCAACATTACCATTAGATAAATTTAATGTACCTACCTTCTCTCCTTTTTATATTACTAGTGATCATTTAGTGACCTTCCATGAATTTTCTACAAATGTAACTATGCAACCATCACTTCCCAACTGCCCTGCTGAAGTTAAATTTCTTCTCAACTCAGGAACATGCCTCACCTTTTTTATCAACCATTTATTTTAATTCTATAATTTTATCTATATCTTAACCTTTCCTAAAATTTTATGGGTTTCACCATCACCCAAATAAACATGTCCAAAATCACCTTGAACATAGTCTTGAAAATATTTCTTGAGTTGTAGCATTAATGAAGCCACTGAATCTAACACCCAAGAATAATTAATATAATCTAAAGAAAGGATTAAAACATATTTTAACACATCACCTGCTATATTTGCTTCTTGATTTTTATATATTTGTCCATCTCCTTATTTTTCTTTTTAAAACCAACAATCTTTCTTTTGGTGTCCTTTCTTCCTAAAAATCCAACACACCAATGTTCCTCTAGATTTGGATTTTCTTAGACATACCGTGATTCTTTAATCCCTTTCCTTTGTAATTTTGTCTTCCCCTATTATCCATAGTAAAAGCATTACTTGATGTCTCACCTATGATTTTTTATCACATTTTCTTGATAAGAATAACACCAATATCATCATCAAACTTTAATGTGTTTGAACTAGAGACAAAATTACTCATAGCCATGACCAAGCCATTCTAGCTTTCTGGAAATAAGCACAAAATCAAAAGATCCCTAACCTCATCATAAAAATTTAATCCTATAGATCTTTACTTATTTGTGACCATGTTAAATTCATTTAAATAATTATCAATAGACCCACCTTATGACATTTCTAGATTAAATAAATGTTTCATAAGAAATACATTGTTAGAGGCTAAGGGTTTTTCATTTACTCTATCTAATGCCTTTATAAGATCCACTCTTGTATTTTCTTTTGATATGAATAGTAATTATCAAAATTTTTACTGTAGTATTCACCTCTATTATCAGATCTAACACACTTCAAAATATTTCCTATCTCATTCTCAACCAAAGCTTTCCATTTCCTAAAAGTATAAAAATATTTGATTTTTTCGTATGTAATAAACTAAAGTTTTTCTAGTTGCATCATCAATAAAATTAACATAATAAAAAGAGCTACAAAGGGATGATACCTAAGCTGGTCCCCATACATTTGTATGTACAAGCTATATCTTTTAATCTTTCTTTATCTTCCCAACTCTGATAAATTTGACTCTCTTCTATCTTCCATACACACAGTGCTCATAAAAATTCAAATGCACCTTCTTTAAATCTAGTAACAAATTCTTTGAGTGGAGAACTTGCATCCCCTTCTCACTCATGTGCCCAAGTCTATGGTGCCATAATTTTTATAAAAGCTAAATAAATAAAAAAGTCAACATTACCATTAGATAAATATAATGTACCTAAATTCTCTCCTTTTTTTATTACTAGTGATCCTTTAGTGACCTTCCACAAATTATTTGCAAATGTAACTATGAAACCCTCACTTCCCAACTACCCTACTGAAATTAGATATTTTCTCAATTCAAGAACATGCCTCACCTCTTTCAGTGACTATTTGTTTGCATTCTATAATTTTATCTATATCTTACCATTTTTTACAATTTTATAGGTTTCACCATCACCTAAATAAACCTATCCAAAATCACCTTGAACATAGTCTTGAAAATATTTCTTATTAGGTGTAGAATGAAATGAAGCCCCTAAATCTAACACCCAAGAATTGTTAGTATTATCTAAAAAAGGATTAAATCATCTTGTAACACATCACCTACTAGATTTTCTTCCTAAATTTTATCTTATTATCCATCTCCTTTTTTTCCTTTTCAAAACCTATAATCTTTCTTTAGTTGTCTTTTCTTCTCACAAGTCCATCACACCAACATTCTTATGGATTTAGATATATCTTTCTTAGACATACATAAATTCCTTAGGCATTTTGCTCTATCCTTTTATCTTCCCCTATTCTCCATATTTAAAACATTACGTGATATCTCACCTATGGTTTTTAACCACATTTCCTTGCTAAGAATAACACCAATAACATCATCAAACTTTAAAGTGTTTAAACTAGAGATATAATTATTTACAACCATGACCAAACCACTCTAGCATTTTAAAAAAGAGTACAAAATCAAAAGAGCCATAACCTCATCATCAAAATTTACTCCTACAAAGTTTAATTAATTTGTGATCATGTTAAATTCATTTAAATGATTTGTAATATACCAAATTTCTAACATTTTTAGATTAAATAAATAATTCATAAGAAATACCTTGTTAAAGTCTAAGGGGTTTTCATATACACTATGTAATACCTTTATCACATCTATTTTTATCTTTTATTTTGAAATATTGAAGGTCACTGATGCTTCCAAGCATGGTCATGTTGTTCCTAACGCCTTTCTATCAGGAACCTTCCAATCTTCATCCTTTATAATCATCAAATTCTTTTCTATTCTACCCAATGGTAGGAAAATATCTTTCTGATATAGATAGTCCTCCATTTTAATCTTCCATAGATGGTAGTTTTATCCATTAAACTTCTTGACCTTAAACTTTCCTTCTTTTTCCATTGCTCCCATTCAAACAAAAAACCCTCTTTTCCTATGATTTTATCTACCAAATAAACATTTGGATCTGATACAAGTTATTAGGAATATAGAACCTAGAGCAATATTAATAGATTTAATACATAAATAAAATTCAAAAAACAAAACACAATAAAGATATAAATTTAACATGGTTCACCTAATATGGGATAAATCCACATAGAAACAACCAGTCCTTATTATTATTCAGTCTAACAAATGAAGGAAAAAACTTGAAATACAACCACTACAATATCCTCTTCACTCACACATAGTATGCCATCATGATTACAATACCCTCATATCAAAAGAGTGTTACGTATTAAAGAAAAAAATCCCAAACATAATTTCTACCATTAGATATATGAACCAATAGTGAATAGTCTAGAGTTACTATGAAATTACAATATTTACAATGCATTTTAAAAAAAATTCTTAGTCTAGTAGATATTCTAACTACACTTCCAAGAGTTTGAGGTACTTCTAATATTTGTTACACATTCTAATTTTTTGGCACTTTTGGAATTTCATTTCTAGTGATTTCATCAAGTATTGCATATTCATTATTTGGTTTTCTTTTTTCTTTCCCTAGAACTAATATCTATACATGACCTTCTCATTAAATATCATATCTTTAATCCTAATTATTTTATGCTTTTTAAAATCCCATAAATGGTAACCAAAATCATTAACACCATATCCAATAACAATACATTTATTGTAATTTGATTCAAGCTTGGTTCTATTTTCTTTATCAATATGGACAAATGATTCACAACCAAAAGTCCTTAAAAAGGAATAATATATCTTTTTACCTATACATGCTTCTTATAGAATTCCACCATCCAAATAACTTGAAGGACCTCTATTTATTAAGTAAATAGAAGTATCCACAACATCTAGACAAAATAATAAGGGCAACCATACATGTAATCTCATGCTCCTTTCATGCTCCATGATTATCATGTTCATCCTTTCTGACACACCATTTTGTTGTGGTTTTCTTTGAATCACATTATCTTTATAAATCCCATGGGATGAACAATAATTATCAAATTCTTTGCTACAATATTTGCCTCTATTTTCTGGTTTGATATACTTCAACTTATTTCCTATTTCATTCTCAACCAAAGCTTTCTATTTCTTAAAAGTATCAAAACATTAATTTTTTTCATATGCAATAACCCAAGTTTTTCTAGTTGCATCATCAATAAAAGTAACATAATAAGGAGAACCACCAAGGGATAATACCTGATTCAATCCCCATACATATGTATGCACAAGCTCTAACTTTTTTATCATTCTTTATATTCCTATCTCTAATAAATCTGACTCTATTATGTTTCCCATACACTTAATACTCACAAAAATACAAATCCAATTTCTTCAAATTTGGTAATAAATTATTTGAGTGGAGAAGTTTCATCCCTTTCTCATTTATGTACCCAAGTCTATGGTGCCATAATTTTGTATCCACTTCTATGAATCTAAAGTAATAAAAGAGTCAATATTACCACTAGATAAATATAATATACCTACCTTATCTCATTTTACTATTACCAATGATCCTTTAATTACTTTCCACAATTTTTTTACAAATGTAACTATGCAACCCTCACTTCCCAATTAATATACTAAAATTATATATATTCTCAACTTAGGAACATGCCTCACCTCTTTTAGCAATCATTTTTTTCCATTTTATAATTTTATCTATATCTTACTCTTTCCTAAAAGTTTACAAGGCTCACCACACCCAAATAAACCTATCCAAAATCACCTTGAGCATTGTCTTGAAAATATTTCTTATGGGGTGTAGCATGAAATGAAGCCCCTAAATATAACACCCAAAAATCATTAATATTATCTAAATAAAGTATTAAAACATATTATAACACATCACTTGCTACATTTATAGATTTTTATCTTGTTGTCCATCTCCTTGTTTTCTTTTTTGAAACCAATAGTGTTTATTCAAGTATCCTTTCTTACCAAAAATTCAACACACCAACATTATTTTGCATTTGTATATACCCTTCTTAGACTTACCATGATTCCCTAGGCCCTTTTTTCTATCCTTTTATCTTCCCCTATTCTCCATAGTTAAATAATTACCTGATGTGTCACTTATGCTTTTTCATTATATTTCCTCTCTAAGAATAACACTAATAACCTCATCAAACTTTAAAGTGTTTGAACCCAGGACATAATTACTCACAACCATGACCAAGCCATTCTAGCTTTCTAGCAATGAGCATAAAATCAAAAGAGCCCTAACCTCATCATTAAAATTTACTCCTATAGAGCTTAACTAATTTTTGACCATGTTAAATTTATTTAAATGATCAACTATAGACCCACCTTCTGACATTTAAAAATTAAATAAATACTTCACAAGAAATACCTTATTGGAGGCTGAGGGTTTTTCATATACTCTATCCAATACTTTTTATCACATATATTATTATATTTTATTTTGAAATATTGAAGGCCACCAATGCTTCCAAGAATAGCCATATTATTCCTAATGCATTCTTGTCAATAACCCCCTAATATTCATCCTTCATAGTCATCGACTTTTTTGCTATTCTACCTAATGGTAGGAAAAGATCCCTCTGATATATAGAGTCCTCCATTTACTTTTTCCATAGCTAGTAGTTTTGTCCATTGAACTTCTTAACCTTAAAAATTCCTTCTTATACCATTACTCTCACTCAAACTAGGAGCCCTCTTCTCCTATGAGTTTATCTACCAAATAAACATTTGGCTCTGATACCAGTTATTAGGAATATAGAACATAGAGAAATATTAATGAATTAAAGATATAAATAAAATTTATAAACACATAACATAATAGAGACATAAATTTGACATGGTTTAAATAATATTGGATATGTCCACATAGAAATAACTAGTCCTTATTATTCAATCCAATAAATGAAGGGTAAAACTTGTAATACAACCACTACAATATCCTCTTCACTCACACATATCATGCCACCATGATTACAATGCATTCATATTTAAAGAGGGTTACATATTAGGTAAAAAATTCACAAACACAATTTCTACCATTAGATATGTGACCTAATAGTGAATGGTATAGATTTACTAAAAAATTACAATATTTTACAATGCTTTTTAACAAAAAATTTCTTGCTCTGGTAGATCTTTTAACTACACTTCCAACAGTTTTGAGGTATTTATTATTATATTTTTTACACATTCTAATTGTCTAACACCTTTGAAATTTCATTTTTAGTGATTTCATCAAGTATTACATATTCAGTATTTGGCTTTTCTTGTTTCTTTCCCTTGAACTAATCTCTATACATGACATTCTCATTAAAGATCACATCTCTACTCTTAATGATTTATGGTTTTCAAAATCCCATAAATGGTAACAAAAATCATTAACCCCATATCTAATAAAATTACATTTATTGGATTTTGATTCTACTTTCTTTATCAATATGGATAAACGCTTCACAATTGAAAGTTTCTAAAAATGAATATTCTACCTTTTTACCTATCTAAAATTATAATATTTTATAAAATTAAAATATTTGAGGTATAGATTTTATATGAAATTATAATATTTTACAATGTATTTTTAATAAAATTTTACTTCGGGGGCACTGCCTCCAAACCCCCACTAAAAGGGCTACAAATATGGTTAACTCACCTTGAACCCCCATGGTGACCCTAATTGGGGGTGTTAACCCCCCTCCCCCCCCCCATCCCCTATCAAGAATTGGTAATTATAATAAGATCAGGATCCAAGAATATATAATGCAAAGCAATGTTAATGAAATTAATATGGAAATAAAATGGATAAAATAACATAATAGAGACACATATTTAATATGGTTCACCCAATATAGGCTAGGCCCACATAGAAATAGTTAGTCCTTATTATTAGTTATAATAAATGAAGGGAAAAATCATGCAATACAACCACTACAATATCCTCTTAACTCACATATTATATGCTGTTGTGATTACAATGCCCTCATATCAAATGAGGGTTACATATTGGGGAAAAAATGCCTAAACCTAAGTTATACCATTAGATCTATGACCTACTAGTGAATAGTCTAAACTTACTATGAAAGTACAATATTTTACAATTATGACCCTAGTGGGGAGGTATTTCCTCTGCCCACCTCCCCCCCCCCACTTATCAAGAATTTGGTATTATAATAAGATCAAGATCCATCATCCAACATATATTTGAGTAGACTTGTGTGTCTAAATATTTATATATCTAAGTAAACCTATGTGTCTAAATATCTGTATATCTGAGTAAACCTATATGTGTGAATATATGTGTATCTAATTAAACCTATGTCCATATATATATATGCATGTAACTAAATATCTATATATCTGAGTAAACCTATGTGTTTGCATATCTATGTCTAAATCGATCTGTGTGTTTGCATGAATATGTAAAAATAGTGTGTATATGCTCCCTTTTGGTGAGAGAGCCAAAACTATGTTAAGGGTATCTAACCAAAAGTGATATCATCTAATATGTTAATGATATTTAGCTAGGGTAATGTTGATTAATTTATCAATTATAATGGATTTACTTGTTTTTGAATTGATAGTGGGATAAACCTTTGGCATATATTGATTTTGTTAAGGAAATATAGGTTTTTTCATTTTTTTGGAATTGATTATGATCAAGATATTAGTGTAAATAATATAGGGTGGTGTACGGTGAGGTCATGTCCCACCATAGATCATAAATTAGACTTACAATTCTCTAGATATCATGTTTCAAAGAAATTGGTATTAGTTGGCAAAATTAGAGTCTAAGGTCAACCTTAGTAAGGTGGTATTTTTAAAATGTGGTTTAAATAGGTTGGTTGATTTCTTTTGATATCTAATTTGAACCATTTGAATTAATATTAATTATTTATTTTGAGTTAGAGAGTATGTCAAAGAGACAAGGAGGGAGTGTGACTTGGTATGAAGAGGTAAAGGTGGTTATCTAGGCAAGAAAGGAGGTTACCCTAGTAAAGGATCTATCTTTTTTGCTTATTTTTGACATTTTTAGTGCATTTTTTTTATTATTTTCAATGAAAATTTGGTAGTTTATGGTGATCATTGGTGTGTTTTTGTATATTTATCAGATGTGATAGATAAAGCCAATTTAGGTCATGTGGCTTCATTAGCTCTAATGCCCTAGGAAAAACATATGATGACAACATTGTACAAGACATGGAACATAGACACTAGTACATTCTGGCTACCTACTAGAGAGATGACTCTCACCTTAGATGATGTCTATAAGATCCTAAGGTTGTTAATTACTAGATAGAGAATAATTCTATAATAGGCCACTAGTGATCGAGTTATAGAGCAGTCTATGAGGAATTTTTTAGCTATGTTTATGGGGACTCAGTAGGTAGGGAGCAATAGTGATGTATTATTGTCAATAATTTTCACAATGAATACTACTTAGTTGCATAAGATTTTATAAATTATTTTGGCTTCATTTATTTCTATAGATGGGATAACGTTATCTATTTCATATAAGATGCAAAGGGTAGTTTAGGATATAGAGGAGCATGACATCATGTACTCATGGGATCAGACTATGCTATCCCACTTGTATCAATATTTATATATCTTCACTCAGGGTATATGTGCATGTGGTATTGGGTCTTTTACACTAATACATTATTAGGTTTATGAGCATATAATAGTGAGCATATAAGTGTTACCTTGATGGGATAATTAGACTCATCCTTAGAAGTTTTTAAAGAGGTGGACTAGGATGACCCACATGCCTAAGAGGAGCATGATGAAGTGTCGATAGGTTCTAGATAGGTTGATAGATAGAGATATTATATAGATGCCCTATATAGGGTATGATGGATGGCTTAAGGATGGTATTCAAATGATATGGGTTTAAGTGAGTTGTTGGTTTCAATATCATTGGTTAAATGTATTTGAGAGATTTTAATATTGTGAGTGATGTAGAATTCTAGTGTTACTTAAGATGTGCCACTATCTCTATTGGTGTGTTCAAGGAGTTCTCAAGATGTAGTACAAATATGGATTAGGCCCATACCATTAGCCACAAAGTTAGCTATGATTTCACTGATAGATTGGGATCTAGTTATTGATATATTGGATGCGGATGATGTAGGAGTGATTGATGCCTATGTATCATGGTCGAGGGAGCATAGATGGGAACCATTATTCCTAGGAGGTGGTATCATAATGGAAGATGTGTTAGATGTTAAGCCCCTTAGGTTTATTGAGGGTAGGTTTGTATAGTATTTATATGTTCTATTTAATTCATTACTTATTTACTTGGGTAGGTATATGATGCATTGTATTGGTATGTGTAGGTATAGGTGATGATGAGTATTGGGAGACTACCATTGAGTCTACTCTCTAAGTACTAATATGACATATCCTTGATGATGTCATGGTTTATGGACTAGTGGAGATGTCCACATATGTTTTTGACATTCATGATCATTTGTTTGATCAAGCAATCATTATTACTATGGCATATATGTGAGTAGTTGTTGATAGGGATGAGGAAAGTGTGGAGATATAGAGATGAATATGCTTGCAACTGATAGTCTGGCTAGGGAAAGATGTCATATAGTGGATGGATATATAAATCTATAATATGATCATAAAGAGGTGCTAGTTAATTTGAGGGATTTGTAGGAGAGAGAGAGAAAGTAGATGCAGGTCTCAATCAATATCTTAGAGGGATGCTAGAACCTATAGTTCTAGTATGTATGTATTAGAGAGTGAGGGTGAGGGGGATGGTCCTAGTAACCAAGCCTAGATTATTGAATTACTTGTAGTATTGTACATAAATTATTTTTTGAGTTATAAATATATGTGGATGTTTTTTTATTATATGGGCATTGTGTATGTTGGTATATTGATTTGTTGTATCATTATTTTTCACATGTGTTTGATTATATTCACTATTTTAAATGGTGATATGGAAATATTTTATGTGTCTAAGTAATGGTAATGAATTGTTTATCTATTTATGAATGTTAAGGTAGGCATGTATAGTGAATTAAGAATGTTAGTTTTTAGTATTAGTGTTATAAGAGTATCATAGGATATCTAAGTGTGGACCATGTAACTATAGTATGTCTAAAATTGAATGGCATGGTAAACAAGTTTACCATAATACTCATGTTGTGTTGGTGTAGAAGTATATTATAAGACTAATATTTTTTATGGTATACTTTTATTATCTAGGTGTGTATAATTTGTAGCAAATAGCTTAATCAATTACTATACTAAAGTTGTGTTATGATATCTATGATCTATGGAAAATATCTTAATTGGTTGTTGAACTATGTTTTTATTTCTATGATCTTTGGTAAATATCTTAATTAGATGTTGACTTGTGTTCTAATTTCTATGATCTCTAGAAAACATCTTAATTAGTTATGGAATTATGTTTTGATTTATATCATTTTTGGAAAATATCTTAATTAGTTGTTAAATTATGTTCTAATTTATTTTATCTCTAGTGAATATATTAATCAACTATTTAAATTTAAGTAGGGATTGAATTACTTTCCATTTTTGTATCATGATATTATAATTAGATGGATATTTGTGAACTTTTTACCATCTCTAATTAATTTATGGTGTATGAGATCTCTCATAAGTAGGTGTATATAAATCACATGGCTCATACGATAAGTAACCAATGGATCCTTAAAATGAATGTCCTTGGATAACTCAATTATAGAGGAGTGTGATTTAGGATATTTTGGAGACTAAAATATCAATAGGCCCTATGTAAATTCTATAATGTCTCTATCGACATAGTAGTCAATATGATCTCAGAGTGCATAATAGTTTTTGTCTTAATGCCCATTTATATTATGAAAATTACAACATGGTTTATGTTGAGGTAAACATGCCCTCATTACTAAAAAATGGGGACCCTTGTGTTGAATTATGTAAATTTGTACCTAAAAATTAAAGGTTCACTTGATCAAAGTGTCACTAGTGTGTTTGTACAATATTTTTATTTGAAGATCATCCACACCTAGTTTTGTTAGCATATTTGCACATGATTCTAGTTTGACCTTGTGTAAATTTGCTAACATTGGATCTCTATGTTTTCTAACTGGAGGTCCAATGAAGTCTACTTGGAATGAATGATGCTTGGGTTTTATGATTTTAATGTTAAATTGACATTTTACTAGCGTTTGGTTGAATGAAAATCAAATTGAATTGTTAAACCCTTACTCTAAGTTTAGTCTAAGTACTTATTTTGAGTTCAAATTCAACAAGAGATTTTATTTAGATTTTATATGGGAACACTTTAAACATGTCATGGATTTGGTTTAATTTTTTATCATAAGGTTTAGTCTTATTTTGTTCAAGTATTTTATCTATCAAAATTTTCAAACTTTGCATTTTTGGCCCTTCAAAACTTTTGTTCCATGAAAATTTTCTCTTCAAAACATTTGTATAAAGATTTAGTTTTTAGGAGAAACGTGTCAGACATTTTATCCAGGACAATTTCCCCAAAAGAATACACCTTCAGACATTTTGGCTAGCACCATTTCCCCAAAAGAATACCCTTTAGACCTTTTGAAATTACCCTTCAATTTTTTTTTAAATTACCCTTTGGGTTTTTAGGGATTTTGTCATGGGAATTATGCCCTACAAAACATACCCTTTGGGTCCTTTTTTTGACCTGAGCTAATTCCTTTGAAATTTTTATCCCAAGCATTTTTCTTGATGAATAGACCTCATGGGATAATTTATTTGGACATTTTGTCTAATGAAATTGGTCTTTAGAAAAAATTCCATGGATAAAAATCTCGAAAAAATTCCCTTGATGATATACATGCTATGGACATTTTATCTGATTGTAAAATTTAATCTAAGATTTTTGCCTAAGTTTTATATCATTTTCATGCCCTAATTTTAATATTTGTTATTTTTCATAGGGAAAAAATAAAATTAAATTGCTCAGATCATAATCTATGACTTGCGTTTAATTAGGTGAAGTTAATCCAATGGAGCATAACAAACTTTGACAATTAAAAGACCTAAAATAGTGACAAGTGTCTCAAGTTCTTTAAAAGGATTTTAAGTAGCCAATGATGGTACATCCCTTAGATTTTGATCCAATGTTCTATGTTTTCTTAGACAAGATTAATCCAATGATGCGAGTGGACATTAAATTTTCAAAGCTTGAGAAAATACAAGATCACCAAGTGGCACATGCAAGAAGATGGACCTGGAAATAACAAGTGGTAAGATCAACAAAAATTCCTGAGGACATGTTTAAAATTTATTCTTGCATATATCTCAAAGATGTTCATGTGGACAT
The DNA here is from genome assembly GCA_037957365.1 of Torreya grandis. NCBI lineage: Eukaryota > Viridiplantae > Streptophyta > Pinopsida > Cupressales > Taxaceae > Torreya > Torreya grandis. Next base: position 2,451,155 of record JARHVA010001120.1, read on the forward strand.
CAAGTGACTATCATTTTGATGTCAATTTTAAGAAAATAAAATAGTGTCAAATATTTACTTAAAATTGACATTCATGTAGATGTCACAGATGGTCATGTGGACATCAAATGATGGTTGCAAGGATGCCAATTTTAAGATAGAAGAAATTATTGAGGATGAGTTTAATAATGGTCACATAGACATCAAATACATTCATGTAGATTTTAAATGATGGATACACTAATGTCAATTTTAAGATAGATTTATGGATCCAAAGAATCTAAAGATCTAGAATCCATGTTGATTCATACAAAAGGATTGGATGGTACAAGATTAAAGTAGAATTTATAAAGGAAATGGTCATATTTTTGAATAGTGATGAGCATGGGTGCCATGGTGATTCCACATAAGAAAAACATGATCATTCTAAGGATTTCATGGACCTGTAGGAGACAAAGGTATAAATAGGAAAACTTAAGGGCATGTTAAGGCATGAAGCTTGTGATTTGAGCTCATGATTATCATTTAAGCACTATTAAAACCTATAAGAATGCCCTAGAAAGGCATGAGGACCCTAACCAAACCCTATGAGTGTTATGATTAACTCAAAGGGAGATTAATTATCACTTATATGAAGATGGTTCAACCCATAATCCACTGGTAAGTAATTTAATTATATTTGTAGCAATGGCAATTATGAAAAATGTTCCAAAGACATGAGCAAATGGTCTTGTTAAATAATAAACCTCTCCATTCACCTCAAATAGTTTGAATATAAGACATTGTATGTATTAATAATCTTGGTCAAGGACCTTAATTTAATTAAATCCATAGGCCTCATCACTAATGGAGAGTTTAAGCACAGAGTTACCCTGGTCACATAATAAATGAGGAACAAGAACCAAAGAAACCCATGATACACTCAATAGGGTCATGTATATGATTCTATCTTGAAATGAAAATTCTAATGAAACAAGAAGCATCAAAATATAACATCATAAACAATGCATATTCTATCAACATAGAGGGTTCCCAAAGATTAAGTGACAAGAATATTCTTCCTATAGCTAAAATTTTGTCTATTTTGAAAGTAGAATATTTTTTTTATAAAGGCATAGGTGGTTTGTGAAACACATTTCCTATAGATCCATCTATTAGATAAGGTCTAGGGTATTTTAGAATATTATTATAAGGGACACCTAACCTATACACTTGTACTTTTATGATTAGATATGACTAACCAACATACTTCCTTGAATTCTATAAAAGGAGTATTGTCAATTGTAAAAGAGGATGGAATTTAAGAGCCAAAACTTGTGTAAACTTTTAAGCAACTAATGAAAGCAAGGAATTCTAAAAATATTATCTCATTTTTTTGTGTGAATTGCTATATAGTTTCTCTCAATTGTTTGTTCTGAATTCTATATTTGAATAGTTGTTATAGACACCTAAATCTGGCCACCAATAACCCCGAACCAGGGTTTTGGCCAATTTCCACTCAAAATGCACAATTTGTCTTAAAAACACTAAAACATGCTAAAAGATGTGAAACTAACATATTCAAATGCTGATTTTGGCTAAGGTATCCCTAAATGGGGCAATGCAATTTATGGGCTAGCTAACTTTGATTAGATCAATTTGATGCAAAATGCAAATTTTACACCTAGGTGCTCTAGATTGCTCTTCCCTATCAAATATATTACACAAGACACGTGACTTTGTTATTTTTATTTGGTAACTTCTTAAATGGGATTACATTTGTAACCTATCTAATATCACCTTCCAATTCTAATCTAATCAAATTTTAGTCCAATAACAAGGCATTCTGATCAATCTAAGTAATTTATACACAAAGTGCTTAATCATGCTTAACATCTAATTAACCCAAATCAAGGCCTAATTAAGAATTATATGGAACCTTGTTGAATAATTTGTTTTGGAAATGAATATTGAATATCTACATCATTAGGTGACCTCATTCTTAGGAAGACATCCCTAGGCCATAAGTGCCACAAATATGAGGATTCATGGCCTCCATGCCTCATTAATGCCCTCAATGCCTCTTAGTTACCCCTTATTCCAATTTCATGATGAGGATAATTACACACTTAATTCTAAAAATTAAATTAATCCTCAACTACACATCTAAATCTTGAGATGGATGGTTGAGGTTGATTTTGATCAAATCCAAAAATCTATAAATAGAGAGGCCAAGAACATCATTTGTAAGATATTTTATTGAAAAGTTATTATGCTCAAATATCTTCAAGGATTTGATTATGCAAAGTTATAATTCCAAATTTATTCCAAGCCACAAGCCAAAGGTGCCAAGGAGAGATGGAGGTAGCCAAGATTCCATTGCCAAGGACTTCATGAGCACAAGCTAAGTAAGCCACCACTACAAAGGAATTTGGAGCATACAAGGAAGGTGAAGGAATTATTATGTTTTCATTCCTTGATTTTTAGTTGTTTTTGTCATTTGATTTTGTTAACTAGGATTTCCCTAGTGTTTAGGCCTAGAGATTTTATGTTATTAGTTTGTTTATTTCACTTTGGAACTAACACCATACTAACCATCCTCTCTTGAGTCAAATTCCTAGGGCACATAATGACATGCCCAATGGGACTAGACACATCCCACATATGAAGAATATCATTTTACATCTTTAAAATATTCATTTGGATCATTAAAACTCCTAAAAATTGATTTTCTAACTTTGTTTTACTATTTTTTGTTTGTCATGGGTTTACATAGTAATTGATGGCAGTTCTTAAAACCATCATTGGTTGGCATAGGCATCATCGGTCACTATTTGTGTAACCGATGTCAATTAGATAACCATCATTAGTTAATAAGTGTAACTGATGTTGGTTATATAACTGATGTCAGTCACTGTGTTTTCTTAAAAACACAAACCTGAGGGCTATTTTAAAATGCTTGGTTTGGGGTCATATAGACTCCATTTTAGATGATTTTTTTTAAAACCATGTGTTTTCTCCTAAATTTTCATAATTTGGCATTACTTTAGCTTCAAGTTTCATATATATTTTTTAAAAAATTTATATATATTTAAAATTTTTCTAATCTAACATATTTTCTTTTGGGGTGATGTCTTGAGGGTAGACAAGTAACCAACAGATTTTAAATTTGATAAGCCATGTTTTAGACCACCTTTTAAATGATTTTAAAATGAATTAAGAACATTATTTTTGTGCTTAAAGTAATATTTAAGGTTCTAAAATATTTTTTTTAATCATTAGTTTTCAAATTTACAACTAAGACTAAGGGTTCAAATGAACACCACCAAATCTTTCATTTGGGCTTAAAATTGAAAACACTTGTCATTTTTGTCTTCAATAGTTGTTTGATATAAGTTTTTTTTGGAAAGAAGAGGGATGTTGAGTTTTTGATCTTCCATTTGTCCCCATTAGGGAACCCTTGGAATCAAAAGAACCATTCATATTGAAAATAGCCTAGTCTAAGGCTTAGAAATGAAGTTGTCTAAAGCACTCCCTAAAAACTTGTCAAAGTTTGGGTGACCTTGAAAATGACCCTAAAGTCTTTCAATTTCATGTTTTATTTATTTTCATGTAAAATTGGCTTGTGAGGGGGACATAATTACCTCCAATGAGTTATTTAGGGAAGATTTGACTAGGGGTTTCAACTCCAAGCATTGAATTTATTTGACTCTTTTGGAGTTGCACACAGGACACATCTGCATTTAGACATCACACTACACTAAGAAAACAATAAGATGTAGTGATTGTAAAAAGGACTAGACATTTTTACAACTATCTAATGTCATGGCCACCCAATTTTCATGTTTTTCTTTTGCATCATTTGACGTGAAAGTCATTATGTAATTGATTCCCTTAGAATGATCAAAACCTTGCTAGTTTTAGTCAACCCCATTTTTCCATACCCTTGCTAGGATTTAGATTATTATACTTAGTGTATTTTGGCCATTTTTGCTTGGTATGTTTTGAGACTAAAACTTGTTTTTTTGTTCATAAATCCATGCCAAAACCAATTTGTCTATACATCACTCTTTTATCTAAAGAGGCATTATGCTACCTATTTTACACCACACTTATACCGTGAAATTTTTCTAAACTTATTTGTGTGTGTGTGTCATTTGATTTGAAGAGGATAGTGTTATGCTGCCCAAATCATGTCAAAGCATTTTTGAGCCTTTTGAGTCTTTTACAAACATAACATTGAGCACATCATTTGAGCATGATTATGCCATTAGGTTACTCAATTTGTTTTAAGACTAGTTCCCATTATATCATAACCATTTGTTTCAAACCACTTTGTGTATACCATTTGGACCTCTGTCTTGTGTCATCATACTATCCAATTTGTCTAGATTATTTGGTCAAATGCTAGTTTTCAATGTTGAGTTTTCATTTTACCTTATCAATTTTGGATTCAAACATTGATTGATTTCTATTTAGGCCTTAATTCATGGGGTTAATACATATATATTTCTCTTTTAGGTTTCACAACTTTAGTTAATCGATTACCCAAATTTGAAAATTATCTATGTTTTATTTGTTCAATACCTATCCTTATCATTATTTATGCCTTTATTTGGTAAAACATAGTCTTTCTTCAAAGAGCCTTTTGTCCTATGCCTTATATCAACTGATCATGTTTATGTTTGATTCCATGTGCCAAGTTTATGTCAAAGTTATTCCCAAACTTTTCAAATTAAATCAAATCACATCATGCCTATTTGTTTGAGACTAGATTTTGACTTCACATTTGGATAAAAGACCTGGTAACTCAACTTTTTCCTTTCCTAGTTTAGACCTTGTTTAGAACACATTGACCTAGACCTTTGATATACTAGTTTTCATTCAGATGCTTGACCTTTTGTGCATATGAAATTTGGCATTAGACATTTGACGTTAGACTATTTTATGCCAAGTCTTAGCACAAACCATTTTGGAGATACAACTCTACTTTCAAACCACATTGGAGATACAACTCCACCCCTTCGACGAAGTTGGTCCAAGTTTGAACCATTTATCCTTTGGATCATTTTTTAGAGTTTGCAAAACTCTGAGCCTTTTTATTTTTGGAGATTTCATCATTTACATGGATTTCTCTTGCTACACTTATAGTGGAGTCATTTATGGACCAACTTATGATAGAATGGCCACACAAAATGACTTTTATGGCTTTTTTCAAGACCCCAATGATGCTAATATAGTTTGTGAGAAGATTTTTATCAACCTCATATTAATCATTCATGGGAAAAAAATAATGAAATAACTTATGATCTAACTCAAGGCCTTGATTGGTATGAAGAGGTTTGTGAAGAGGACTTTGAATACCCAACTATAGATAATGTTGTTTGGGATATGAATCCATAACCTATTTTCAAAACTAAATACATGGAACACAATCAAGAACTAGCTTATGATCAAACACATAACTGGGATGATATGGTTTATGAGGAAGACTTGGATGATTTACCTATGTAAGCAATAAAGTTTCACAATGCCCTTTTTCTATCTAATCATTAGCTACCTATAACCCTCCTTTGGATTATACAAGCTATCAAGCTCTACAATATCCAAGGAATACCATTATCATACCAAGACCTCATCCTTTGGTTTGTGTGAATAATAAGGCTCCACAACACCCCTTCATCATTTTAGGACCTAGTCATTTGGCTTGTATGGGAAATCAATCCCCATAACACCTTATTTTTACAATCTCAAGACTTTATCCATTGGCTCATGTGAGAAATCATTCACCCTAAGGCCCTACTATTATCCAACCATAGACCACTCCTCATCCAATACCAATCCCATCCAAACCTCAACCCATCCAATCATTTAAAGACCAAGTGATGTTCACAACTAGTATTTTATAACTCAATGCAAACCAAGGCCAAAATAACCAACCAATCTAATATGTTTTTCTTGAAATAACCATCTGTGATAAGTCAACCTATGATGAATCATCTATTGATCTTATACCATTTATTGAGGAGTTTCACTCTGATAATCTAGTCTTTACTGAGTCACTTCTTAATGATTATAACTACCTTTTGGCAAATCATTACCTCAACCATGTGCCTATTTTTCAAGAGCCTCTTATTGACAAGCCAACATCTAAGGAGTTGTCTCTTAATTTTTTTACCATCTTAGAGGAGTCTCACTTTGATAAACTAATTTTTGTGGAGCCCATTATGCCATCACAAGTTATTACTTATCCAATACCAAATATCTAACAAGACATCATTGTAATAGAGTACCTATCAAATGATGAATCAAAATTATATTTAGGTTCTATTCTTGAAATAGCATTGGATTTAGCATCAAAATTAGAATCAACATTAGTCTCAACATTAGATTTAGAGTCCCTTAAGTTATAATCAAATTTAGAAGAAGAATATGTTTGTGGTTGTTATAACATTGGTTACACATGCCTTGTAGATCAATTTGAATACATTTGTGATCCTTCTATAATTTTTGAGGATGAGTAATTTAGCTTTGACACAAGTTATACTAGTATCTTCTATGAGGATTGTGTAGTCTCTCCCCATTCCATTATCATTCCACATGCCATTACTATCAACCAAAATAGACATATCATTGACATTTCATCTCCCACAAGTGTCAATTGGGATGATAGAATCACACTTTGTTGAATTGTATCCATGGTGACATAGAGGTTAAAGAAGAGCAAGGAAGCCAAGATAACATATATGTAGTAGAATAACACTCTCCTAGTGAAACTTTTCTGAAGGTGATAAGGGATAATCAAAGTCATAACTCAACATCTTATAGTGAAACTTAAGTGCTAGAAGGAAATAAATGTTTAAAGTTAATATTCCTTAGTGAAACCTTCTTGAATGCACTATGGGAAAATTAGGATAACTTCATTGGTGAAAACATCTTTGAGGCACTATTAGCTGAGCACAAAAGTTCTTCACTACTTGATGAAGACAAAATCAAGGATCAAATTAAAATAAATTCTAATATATAGCCTAATTAGATGGTAGATACTCTTAATATCAAACAACAAAAAAATCTGATGGTCCTCTCAAGAGAAAAAGTCTTTGACCCTACCACAACTACAATTATGTCAAATCTAGCATCAATAACATTATGTGTGACTGGAGGTCTTGATCTTCATTTGTTTCCCTACTATTATACATTTCATTATCATGTACCATTCCATTTCAAATCAATCCTACCATCATTATTTGTCACTATTTACCATCTATGGTTGCACTTTCCTTTGCATAGGCTACAAAGATACCTTGTCTCGATGTTTGAATGAATTAGAATCAATGACCAATAAAGATCACAAAAGCATTCTTGAAAACCAAATATGCATCAATTTCTTCATAGATCAACTATTTATATGAGGTGTTGGATAGTAATTAACATGATCAAGTATTATATTTATATCATTTTTTGATTAGGACATGCATCTCTCCATCAGTAGGAACCACAAAATTAAAAACCATACCTAGGACAAAAACATGTATCATACGGTTTCATTGCTATTCCATTACCATTGTTATATATGATTATTTTCCATTATCACAAATCTTTCCATTCACCCCATCAATTGGGGCAACCCTCCTACCATTTTAACTCAATTATCAAAACCATCATTATCTTAAAGCAATACCATGGCATCCTATCATTCCATTCCTATCTAGACTAAAGCCTATTGTTAGTCATCCTACCCAATCTTGTTTTGATCTTGGTTCATTTCATTCTTCCTACACTTTTTATGAGGGGATTTCAATGAAGTTTCAATAATCAATCCAATCCATGTTTGTAATGATAGTCTATGAAAGTAGTGTGATGGTTGATCTAGAAAGATATCTTTCATTTTCCATCATGTATCAAGCTTGTTTATGTGAGCTTGATTATACCCACTTATGGGTAAATCAATGTTTCACCAATCTTTCTACTAATTATAAATGCCTATGGGTAAATTATTATCATTAAAATATGCCATTGTATCTTATTTATAACTACCTATGGGCAAACTAGGGGTAACACTTGTTTACCATGCATTGTAACATCACCTTGCCATCATTGTTTTCATTTGATTGACCATTTTCTAGATTTGAGAACTTGTTGGGACCTAGTTGGTTTTTCCCTACCTTTTGTGTGGGTAGAACTATAGTGACTTGAGGTCCTATTTTAGGACTATATGGGTTATGCTCAATACATGTTGAGGTCACCTCAGTCCCCCTTTCCATATGCTCTCTCTATTTTGTAAGAAACTTAATCCAAATTCTCTCATTATTTTATGAGTAGGTATCTTGTCATTCTCTAATGAGTTAAGATACCTCAATATTCCAAAAAAATCATAACATTTCAAAAATCCAAAAACATTTGTTCTATCTAAGTCTAGTAAGTTATCCTTGATCTACCTTATTGGGCCATTGTCATTGTTAGGATGCTTTATTTTGATTTTATTTTAAATATTTCTATTTATTTTTTATTTTAGGTTGTTTGTTTGTTTGTTTTTTCTATTTGTTTGTTTATTTGCTTGCATGTTTGTTTGTTTTCAGCACTATTGCTTCAAATCAGTCTATATGTATGCATTGGGTGATTCCTTGCAGACATTATTCTTGAGTCCATCCATATTCATACATCAAAATTGTCATCATGGTTTTTATCATTGGTGCATTATTTTCAAGTGTTTATTGGATCAGGAGTCAGTCCTTATGCATATTTTGGCCAAGTCTTAATGGTGTTCTATCATGAACCTTACCATCACATGTTATAGAAAAACTTAACTTTAATAAGGTCTAAAATCAATGGAGCTATAGAAGTTTTTATGAAGCCTACCATCACATGTTATAGAAAAACTTAGCTTCAAGAAGGTCTAAAATCAATGGAGCTATAGAAGTTTCTCCTTGGTACCTTGGCAAATCCTTCCATCTCACCCTTGATCAAATCAACCCAATGACCATTTTAGTTGTATCATTGCTAATTAGGATGAGCATCTACTCATTAATAGGTACAATTGAATCATTCACACTTATCAATCTTATTTTTCTATTCATCTATTTCATCACTTTGCATCCACTCATCTTTAATCTATATTCCAAATTATATCCTTGATTTATACTTGATAATCAACCCTAACTAGGGCACCAATCATCTTTAGCCAATTTAGGTCCTCATACTGATTATAACTGACTATGGGTGAATCATTATTTTGACTTTCATTCTTGATTATAACTACCTTTGGGAAAATTATCATCCTTTTTACATCAATTTATGAAAGCATTTTCTTATTTGGATTAATCTCAATCATGTATTAAGTCAACCTTTATTATTATTTATTTTTGAGGGACCATCCATCAACAAATGTGATGGCCACTCCCTTGAGGGGGCATCATCATAGGCTTCCCAAAACCATTTAGATCTTTGTTCTTCAACCATCATCTTCTTTTTGGCATACATGTTATTTATCATTCTTTTATAAGACATTGCTTTTCCTATGGTTTTCCATGCCTTCTTAAATAGGGGAAAACTATAGACACCTAAATGTGGTCACCAATAACCCCCAACCAGGATTTTGGCCAATTTCCACTCAAAATGCACAATTTGGATTAAAAACACTAAAACACACTAAAAGATGTGAAACTAAAATATTAAAATGCCAATTTTATCTAGGGTATCTCTAAATAGGGAAAATCAATTTATGGGATATCTAACTTTGATTAGATTAGTTTGAGTCAAAATGCCAATTTTGCACCTAGGTGCTCTGGATTGCTCTTTCCTATCAAATCTCTTACACAAGATACCTGCCTTTGTTATTTTATATTAGTAACTTCCTAAATGGGAATACATTTACAATGCATCTAACATTGCCTTCTAATTCCAATCTAGTTTATTTTTGGACCAATAACAAGGCATTTTGATCAATATGAGTAATTTGTGCACAAAGTTCTTAATCATGCTTAAGAGCTAATTAACCCAAATCAAGGCCTACTTAATAATTCCATGTAAACTTTGTGAATAATTTGTTTTTGAAATGAATACTAAATATCTACATCATTAAGTGACCTCATTTTTTGGGAAGACATCCCTAGGCCATAAATACCACAAATATTAGGATTCATACCCTCCATGCCTCTTAATTTTCCCTTCTTCCAATGTCATGATGAGGATAATTATAAAATTAATTACAAAAATAGATTAAATCCTCAACCACACATCTCAATCTTGAAATGGATGGTTGACATTGATTCTGATCAAATCTAAAAATCTATAAATAGAGTGGCCAAGAACATCATTTTTAAGCTATTTTGGTGCAAAGTTATTATGCTCAAATATCTTCAAGGATTTGATTATGTAAATTTATAATGCCAAATTGATTCCAAGCCAATCCAAGCCACAAGTCAAAGGATCCAAGGAGAGATGAAGGTAGCCAAAATTCCATTACCAAGAATTTCATGATCACAAGTCGAGCAAGCCACCACTATAAAGGCATTTGGAGCATCCAAAGAAGGTGAAGGAATTATTATGTTTTTATTCCTTAATTTTTAGTTGTGTTTGTCATTTTATTTTGTTAACTAAGCTCTCCCTAGTGTCTAGGCCTAGATATGTTATACTATTAGTGTGTTTATTTCACTTTGTTTTCATTTTGGAATTAACACCATATTAACCATCCTCTCTTGAGTCAAATTCCTAGATCACAGTTCTTGTAGACTCTTGGTGTGTATTTTTGAATGCTTAATTGTTAACTTGTGCCAATGCTATTTTAATTGAATGTTGTCTAGTTTGATTTATTTTATTTTCTCTACATTTGTATATGTGCATATACTATCTACTCATATGGCTAAATCTTTAAGGTAAACTTGGTTTTTATTTGCATTATTTCCCACATTCCTTAGGTGTTCACATGGTGTTTGATAGGATTTGAGATTATGCTTTTTCATGTCCTACATTATTTAAGTACATGTCTAGATGAGATTCAAACTTTGTCATGATTTATGTATTAAAGATCAACAATATATTTTATCTTTTCCCTACCCTTACTTTTTCTTCTTTTTTAACAAATTGACTTTATATTAGGCCTCATTATGAATATCCATTTTATTTTAGTTTTAGTATTATATTTTATCATTACTCTCTTCAATTAATATAAATTTCCATCATATTTGCAAAGAATTATAGGCCATGATGGCTCCCAAACACCAAATATTATAAATATTGTGATATAGTTCACTTATTTTGCCTTTATTCCATCAATAAATAATAGGATTATCACAATCAATAACTCATGTGCTAAATTATTTGAATTCTAAAATAAGAAGTGTTTCTTAAACACTATGAGCACCTTGTGATACATATTTAGGCATCAACAATTTATTCAATATCCTATGAAAATAGTGTGATAGATGGTGATGAGTATAAGGAAGTGTGATCATCTCATAATTTAATAATGTAAGTAAATATCATGAGGCTTATCTCCATCTAAAAAATCATATATCCCCTTAGTTGATGTCCTATGCTCTACTCACTATAGGAGGTGATATGTAAAGTGTATCCTTTACCTTGTTGAGTATCTTAATTGGTTGTTTATGTTTCACTTGTTTCTTAATCATAATTGGAGTAGGTTCTTGTACCATATTATATGATTATATCTCTATAAAATATACATCCAAATCTACCTTTGAATATGTAGCAACTAGTCCCAACTCTTTCTCTAATTCCATAATTGTGTTACATAGATGCCATAATAATTTAGATGTATGATATAATATTTTATCCTTAAGAGGAAAATTGATGCCTCTATCAAATATTTATTAGATATATAAATCTATTAGTTTTTAAATAAACTAATGAATACATGATTTAAATCTTAAAATGTATTGAATTACTAGTTTTGACTCACCCTAGTGTACTGAAGGTGACCTCTCATATGTGAATCAAGGTCCCTTATTCCTTATATAGTGTCTAATAAATAGCTATTCTAACTAATAATATGTGTGTAGTGAACCAATAAGAAGTGCACGATGAAACCAATTTAGTGCCTCACCCTTTAGAGACTTTGGAAATAACTATAGTAGAGTCAAATTGTTAGTGACATGTGTCATGGATTTACCATAATCCTAAAGGTGAAAGTGTGGGTCTCTATGCCCATCAATTTTTGGCAAAATTGGTATTTGAAAGTTGTGTGTAAACTTTGTAGTGAAGATTCCACATAAAATATGATTGCCATGGATGGCATTGGAATCAATCCAAGAGTGGTATGATTTAATTTCCAATGTGAGATCATGTAAATGTTGTTTTCAATCACCCATGATATACATCAATGATATTAACTCTTGTTAAGGTATATTATAATCATCAAGGGGATCATTTAACTCTTAAATATTTTTATTAATCTTAGCCATTGGTACACTTCATCAAGGACCTTTTTTAGTGAGGATTAGTTTTCTCTTTGTAACCTTTAGAGTGGTGATAGCTTCGACCTAGTAAGAGGTGAATGGGATATAAAACTCATGGAGGTTAGGTTTAGAAATGTGTTCTACTATAGTAATGGGGGTTGAGTAAGATTCATTGGTATTTTTTATCTCATTAATTTACAAAGAAGTATCACATGCTAACGGAATATAAGATACATTATTATCATGTGAGTGTAAGTTATGTAAATTATGAACTTAAGAATAAGTTTGTGTATGATTTTTAAAATTTAAACTAGAATTATTTTGAACATGAGAGATAGGTAAATTAAGGAGAGAACTATAAGGTTTAGACTCAATGTGTTTTTCACCAAAATTAGCGTAATCATTGTTATTCAAAGGTTCATAATAATTAGATTTTAATTCACTTGTAGAAGAAAGAGTAAAATAATTACAATTCACAAGTTCATTGAGAGAGAGAGAGAGAGAGAGAGAGAGAGAGAGAGAGAGAGAGAGAGAGAGAGAGAGAGAGAGAGAGAGAGAGAGAGAGAGAGAGAGAGAGAGAGAGAGAGAGAGATTTTAAATTTTTACTAATATGTAATATATAATAATGTGTGGGTGTAATTTAATGCATGTCTTCACTAGATATGTGTGGAGTGCATGTTACAAGAGAGTTTTATGGACCTATAGGTGACTCTATGACTGTTATAAGTTTGAATGTGTCAATAATTTATATTAATATCTTTCAAAACCCTAATGAACTCTTGTACACATTTAAAAAAAACCATATCAAATGAAAAATAAATGGAAAAACTAGGTTGTGAGATATTATTATTGTGTGGGATAGAACCCATATTGTCTTGGTTGAAACCTACCTTAACCTTAATGCTAGTGGTGTCAAATTGCATGTATTTCTTATTTAGGTAACATGCATAATAAATACACATGGTATGATATAATGGATTTATCTTAAGCCCTTATTTGATCAAGTATGCAAGTCTAGATGTGATAGATAAGTAATATGCAATGGTTAAGATATACTATTGACTAATTTTATGTAATTATGTGCAAAAATAGTAGGTGATAGATGTAAAATGCCTTGTGAGTCTCTTTATATATAAGTAACTTTGATTTGAATGTAATACCTTATTCATTAGCTAAAAATATGAAAAAGAGGGATACAAACATAACATAAGGATAAATGGAAGGTTAATACCAAAAATAAGGGATAAAATGATCATTAGAAACTAGCACCAAAATATAGACACTAGCACCAATGGTGTTATTGTCTAGATAAGCGTGAAAGTATCTTGAGGTCCAAAACCAAAGCATAGATCAAGTAGAATATGCTAAAGGCCCCTATAACTAGGAAGGGATGACTCAAGACAACAAGGGTACAACAAATAAGGAAAAAAATATATGCAAAAGTTACTTGTGGTTACTTGAGAAAATTAGGGTGTATACACTCACACAAACTCTAGGTTTGTATTTAGTTTGATAATCTTGTAAATGAATAAATTTCATGAATAATATATTTAATTTTTTTTATGAATTATAATAAAATGATTTATTTAAAACGATATGCAGCCAAATCTATAGAAATGATTATATTTTTGTGAATGTGAGATGCTTTATGTGTTCTTGAAAATGGGTGGCAACTCATCCTCTAATAAAACATACTCATAATATATTTTTTCCATTATTAAATGTTTATTTATAGAATTTGTATATCCACTAAATTTAATAATAAATTTAGTTGAGGAATTAAATATAGGTGAAAAATCACTACAAGTGGACAAATGAGCCTTTCTCAAATATCTCATTGACATGTCTTAATGCATAGGATCTTCAGGAAGCTCTACAACTAACAATGGGATTCAAAGAAATGACATAAAAACATATACCATAAATTATATCTATTTTATCATAATTAGTTATTAAATACCAATAAATAATTTAAAAACCTTCCTTAATTTCCAATCATATAAATTTATAAAAAAGGAGATCAGATTATCAAATTGGCAAATGCTAGTCTGAGTTTAATCTTAAAAATTTAATTATATAACTAAAATTTTAAATCTATTTTAGTTTAGTTAATTGGATAAAAAAATTTATTTTGAGGGATTACATATAATATAGTTAAAACTTTAACTAAAATATCACTATTATAGTATAATTGCACTACCACCTTAATATTTTCATTATTATTTTCTATAGTACATCCAAAATAAAACACTTACTTATACTTGATTTAATGGCTTGTTAGTTCATAAATTTACCTCAAAAATATATAAAATTATAAATTAACAATGAGCACATTCAATCAAGAGGAATGATGATCCAATTTTTAATGACCACATTTACACAATTTGAACTTGTATTTCCATCTTTCTATGATACACATATCAATGTAGATAATATTAATGAAATTGATTCAACAAGCTAACATAGAAAAGTTACCTTTATTTTATTTGGGTGTTAAGAATTATGGAAAAAATGGATAAAATTATATTAAGGATTTTTAAAAAAATTAGAAGGATGATTTTTTATTTAGAATGATTCAATTACTATTGGAGTTAACCCAATAAAAAGGCATTCCCATAGAAAAAAATATCATATCCTAAAATGTCTTTTGTTGGTGCATTTATTTGATTTATTGCATTTTAATTGTAGTTATTAATTATTATTTTGGTGTATTAATTACTTATTGTAATTAGTTTATTATGTTTATTAATAATTTAAACTAAATAGGATAAGCTTTCTTAGCTAGTAGTTAACTTAGACACTTATCTTGTTATAATGGAGTTCCACTCCACTATTCAGGGTGAGATAGGATAAGATTGTTTAACTAATATTCAACTTGTGTTGATCATTTACACGAGTTATAAACCTATCTTGTTACTATGGAGTTGCACTCCACTATTCATGTAGACATATATCAATTAAACTACACATGTTGTGTGAGTTCCTTGATCTTTATTATGCATGTCTTACCCTATATAAGTAGTGGCTATTTATGTATTCCATATCAAATTAATATTGAATTATCAGAGTAATTCATCATATTTGAGTTATTTATTCATTTCTATTATTATCTCAGATATACAGTTATTTTTTATTACTATTACTATTTTATATCTTATTTATGCTTTCTATTAGATTCATTAGATCCTATAGCTGATTCTAACATGGTACCAAATCTATCTTGAATCTATAGATTGCTAAATATTCAAGAGAAAAATATCTAGATATAGGATTAGTTTTTTTATTTTGTATATAGATACAAATTATAGATTTATGGAGAATTTTTGAGCTCACCATTGAGTTTAAAGTGCCTGAGATAGTTAAAATCATCTACAATTTTGTCCAAATTGAGCACAAGAGGCAAAATTAGCAAGGGTTTGATCCAGAAGCACCACACCCAAATTTGGTGGGTCCCTAAAAATAAAAGAGTTTCTAAGCAAATAGATCTCATGGTTGCATTTAGAAGATGTCAAAACCTACAAATCCATATAAAATTTGTCCAATTTAGATATAGTCACCTTAGAATATTTTTTTTTTCTCCTAGGTATGGCTATACAAACTATGCAGACCAATTTTTTTTGGCAAGCCTCCTGGATCAACAGTCAAATTTTTGAGGGTAACTTCAAAAGCCTACCATTTTCACACCAAGAGGTGTTTTTGAGTGATTTTTTAAAAAAGAGCTTAAAATTTCATGCTCTTTACT
This sequence comes from Torreya grandis, assembly GCA_037957365.1. NCBI lineage: Eukaryota > Viridiplantae > Streptophyta > Pinopsida > Cupressales > Taxaceae > Torreya > Torreya grandis. The sequence goes on from JARHVA010001120.1 coordinate 2,467,271, forward strand.
ACTGTACTTTCAATTTTTTCCAAAATTTTCCAAAATTTAGATTTTTATACAATACCTCTTAACCATCCTCATTTTTACAACTTCAAAGGCTCATAAATTTCACATATGACCTCAAATTGAGGTCCCATATTTTTTTTAAAGTTAATATTTTTTTGAGCACAACACATTGGTATATAAATTTTTGTAATAAAGTTTATATTTTTTGTACTTTTATACTAGAGGGCCTAAATGGGATTTTTGTAAAATGGAAAAATTATAATCTAGCCTTGTAATTGCACTCAATTATAAAATACCAAAAATAATTTCTAGGTGGGATAAAACTAGGTAATTTAAGTGGGTTTTGTGGTATGTCTTATACTTTCATTTCTACTTTGTGATAGTTTATTTATGATTGCATCATGGGGAATCCTAAGTTCCCATTATTAAAAATAAACAAATATAATACATGTACATGGAATGCTTGTAATCCATTAATTATGCTAGGATATATTCCTCACATAATAACTCTTCTTACTCCACCTACCAATGTAAAGGAGTTACAACACTTTCTCTTTAAAAGTACTAAAGTAATTAGATGCATTCATTATTACATGTATTTAGATTTGAATTTCCATCTTGACAAATGTATAAATATAAAAGAGGCTTGGGATAAATTAACATCATTATTTGGCAAAATAGATGAAGTTTGTGGTTACCAAATTGACAATGAACTCATTAGTTTGGATCCTAAAAATTATGCTACAATACAAGAATACATCACTAAAGTCATAGATATTAGAGCATAAATTTTTGAATGTAAAATTAATAAAAAGGACGTTCAATTGATTTTCAGTGCCTTACATAAATTAGGTCTTGAATATTCATCTTTTGTCTCTAGATTTCAGACTCATCGGCTCACATTGAGCACATCTTATCAAATGCCCACTTTTGAGGTATTCTCTGAGATTCTAATAGTTGATGAAGAAATTTTAATAGCTATGGGTCTAATAAACTCATCCAAATATCAAGTTGTAGTTGCAATTCAACCTCAACATAATCAAGTTTCAACATCAACATCAAATATAGGTTTAAGTAAAAATAAGCAAAATAATCAGTATAAGTCATAGAAAGATAAGAATAAAGGAAAACAATATTCCTCACAAGGAGATTATAAATCCACTAATAAGAAAGGGGATTCACAAAAAATGACTGGGACTCCTTTCCCTTATTGCAAAATGGGGTTTCATAGTGAACAATATTGTTGGAAAAGGAGATTGATGAACTTAAGGGTCTTCTCAAAATGAATAACATCAATCAATCCTCTTCAAAGGATTCTTCCACTCCTTCAAATTTAGGGAAAGGGAAAGCTATGGCACTAGTTGAAATAGAAAATTATCCCAAGTCATGGGTCTTTGACTCAATTGATTTGCACCATATGGGTTTTGATCAAGAATAATTTTCTAGATTATAACCAATTTCCTTACCTCATATTCTCATAGGTGATAATTCTAAGGTAGATGTTATAGGAAAATGTACCATTGAGGTTGATAGTGGTGTATTTGAGGATGTCCTCTATGTGCTAGAGTTATCAACTAAACTTATTTCTCTCTACCAAATCACTCACTTTGATACTGGTAGGAAAGTTGAGTTCACACTCGATTCTATATAATAAAAAATTGGAGGATAATGCCTTATTTATAGTGGGAAAAGTTGACAATAATAATTGAATTTATTCATTATCCCACTTTGTGCCTCAATCTTCCTCTATAAATTTGATTTCACACACTAATTCAATGAACAAGTTATGGCATGAGTGATTTGGTCATCTAAACTACCACTATTTACAGTAGCTTAGTTAGTAGGAGATGGTTATAAGACTTCCATAGATTTAGTTTTTAGGGAGTGTATGTCATGGTTGTGCATTGGGCAAACATCCAGAGGATAAGTTTGATTAATGGAAGGCTTAGAGGGCTACACAAGTCCTCAAACTTATTCATAGTGACATAGTGGGTCCACTACCTACTTTATCTTTTAGTAAAACCCACTATGTTCTCACATTTATTGATGACTATTCCAGATATACTTGGGTTTATTTTTTGAAACTCAAGAGTGAAGTATTTGATAGATTTATAGAGTTCAAATCTCTAGTAGAAAAATAATCTAGGAAGTATGTCAAGATTCTCAACACAGATAATGGGAGGGAATATGTGAATAACAAGTTTAAATAATTTTGTGCCTTGGAAGGAATTGATCTTCAACATTTAGTTGCATACACAACTCAACAACATGGTGTAGTAGAGAGGAAGAATATATTATTAAAAGAGATGGTAAGCTATATGATTCATGTAAAATCATTAGTACCTAATTACTGAGCAGAAATGATTAATTGGGATGTGTGTGTGTGTGTGTGTGTGTGTGTGTGTGTGTGTGTGTATTTGTGTGTGTGTGTGTGTGTGTGTGTGTGTGTGTCTATATATATATAAATATACACACACATATACATATACATATATATATATATATATATATATAGAATAGAGTTCCTCAAAAATCTTTAAAGGGGATAACACCTCTTGAAGCTTGGTGTAATAGGAAGATATATGTGCATCATTTTATATTCTTTGATAGTCTAGCATGGGTTTACATATCTTTAGATAATCATTATGATTTAAAACAATAAAGCTAAACTTGCATATTTATGGGATATCCTAATAGTGCTAAGGGATATTGGCTCATTGATCTAGATTCACATGAGCTTATTATAGCAAGAAGTGTTTAATTTGAAGAAAGTCCTTTAGAATTATCTTCTAACATTTCTCATTATTCTTCCTTAGAAGAATCAGATAGTAGTGATGATGATACTCCTGCTTCATCTACTCATAAGGATGATGAGGTAATACCTCCCCAATAGGGTTTATTAGGACATGTTACTCCTCGTCCTCCTCCTCTAGATCTTCACCCATTGATGCCTTTATGGGATAGATAGACTTTGGAATATGTAGAACCTCTTATTAGGGATCCATTAGATAAAAGGAAAACATAGTCATAACATGATCTTCAACATTCCTATATTACCATAGCTTCCGATCCATAGTCTTTTCAAGAATCCATAAGGATAGTTGAGTGGGATTTAATGATGGAAGAAGAGTATGACTCATTCATTATAAACAACACTTGGGATCTTGTTCTTCTTCTTAAGGGAAGAAAATTAGTATGATGTAGGTGGATATATCAAAATATGTTTGTAGTGGATGAAACTATTGATAAGTATAAAACATGTTTAGTGGTCAAAGGTTTTTCCCAAGTATAATACATTGACTATATGGAAACCTTTGCACTTGTTTCTAAGATTAATTCTATTATCTTGATACTAGCCATTGGTGCAACTCATGGTTGGATTATACATTAGATGGATGTGAAGAGTGCATTTATTTAGAGGGATTTTCATGAAGATATTTTTATGGAGAAACCATAAGGGTTCATTCAAGATTCTTCACTGGTATGCTACTTGAAGAAGTCTCTCTATGGTCTTGAATAAGCCCCTAGGGATTGGTATTCTAAGATGGACATATTTCTTCTCTTAGTTGGGTTCTTGAGATGTCACTTGGATCTGAATGTATGCATTCTATGATAGGAGGATTCACTATTATACTTGGTTCTCTATGTTGATGATCTGATTATTATAGGGAGCACAACATCCATCATCAGTAGTGTTAAGACTACACTTCATGACAAGTTTTCTATGACATACATGGTATTATTGCATTATTTTCTTGGGATTCAAATAGCATAATCTTCTTCTAGGATTAGACTTTCACAGCCCAAGTATGCCATGGACTTGTTAGCTCAATTTCCCATGGGTGATTATAGGCCTGTACTGACTTCTTTGTTACCTAGAGTTAGACTTGAGGTTTATTATTACACTCCCTTGGTTGAGGCCACATTGTATCACCAACTTGTAGGCAACCTCATCTATCTGACTCATACATGACCTGACATTTCATATGCAGTTTGCATGGTTTCACACTTTATGTAGACACCACATGAGCTTCATTGGAGAGCTACCAAGTGTATTTTAAGCTAAATTCAGGGCACTATCAGACACAAGATTCACTATATAGAAAGTATAAGTTTAGACTTGGTGGGATACATAGATTATAATTGGGATGGAGATTATGATGATCATAAGTCCACTTTTGGTTACAACTTTCAATTCAGATATGGCCCCATTTATTGGCAGAGTAAGAAACAAAATGCTATTACACTTTCATCTATAGAGGCTAAGTATCATGACATTGTTAACTCCACTACTAAGGCTATTGGGATTCAAAATATTCTCACTGAGCTTGGTGTTCCATTTTGAAAGTCATTAGTCATCTACTGTGACAACTAGAACACTATCTAGATCTTAAAGAATCTGATTCATAATTAGAGAACCAAACACATAGAGATCCATATGCACTTTATAAGGGAGATAATTTAGGCATAGATCATAGATCTTCAATATTGTCCTATGGAGGATTAGATTGTAGATATTTTCACCAAACCTTTTACAAAGATTAAGTATCTTCACTTGCGATCTCTTTTGGGGGTGTGAGACATCAGGTTTTTATGGAACATCAGTTCTTTAAGGGGGTCTCTTAGACCTTCATTTTGAAGAGGAATTTTTTTTCCTTTGGGTTTTCTCTTTTCCTCATATATTTGTACATAGTACCTAATATGGCTATACATTACCAAGAATCTTATCTGCATAGCCCTACCTAAACTTCACTTATGGGGGATGTTGGTGCATATATTTACTTTATTGCATTTACTTGTATTTACTATTTATTATTTTAGTGCATTAATTACTTCTTGTAATTAGTTTATTATGTTTATTAATAATTTACACTAGATAGGATATGCTTTCTTAGCTAGTAGTTAACTTAGACACTTATCTTGTTACAGTGGAGTTCCACTCCACTATTTAGGGTAAGATAGGATAAGATTGTTTAACTAATAGTTAGCTTGTGTTGATCATTTACACAAGTTAGACACCTATCTTGTTAGTGTGAAGTTGCACTCCACTATTCATGTAGATAGATATCAGTTGAAATACACATGTTGCATGAGTTTCTTGATCTTTATCATGCATGCCTTTCTCTATATAAGCAATGGTTATTTATGTATTCCATATGAGATTAATATTGGATTATCAGAGTAATTCATCATATTTGAGTTATTTATTCATTTCTATTATTATCTCAGATAT
>JARHVA010001120.1:2482500-2492500 GCA_037957365.1 Torreya grandis
TATTGAATATCATGGTTCTCATTCTATCTTAATTCACATGATTACACATGGTCCTTATTTTACTTTATCTAATATTGATAATGTTGATATTTTTTTCCATGTTGTAGGTTTAATGGAGTGTCATTGGAATGAACACGATTCAGGGTTTTGTGATTTAATGTTAACTTAAGCCTTTTTGACTAAGCCTTTAGTCTTTTAGTCAATTAATTAAATCTATGTATAAAGAATGTTAAAAAACCTTAGTCTAATATGTTTCAGCCTATGGTCATTTTGAAATAGATTCAAATTTATGTGGGATCCATGTTTACAAGAGAACATTTTTACATTTTAGACCTAGCTTAAACTTTAACCTAATTCCTAATTGTATTTATTAATACAACTAAGACCTTATTCTAAATTTTTTATGATAAGTTCGTTATATACCAAAACCTCACCTAGTATATTTTATTGTTCATGAGACTAACTAAATGTAGAAACACTTTATTATGTTTTTAAACTTAGTTTAAACTTTAGCCTAAGTCCTAATTATATTTAATAAATACAACTAAGACATTAGTCTAAAAACTTTAATCCTGAGTTTTTTTATATTCCATGGGCCCTAACTTAGTTTATTTTCATTTCCCATAGGAATGAATAAATGTGAATATGCCAAGTGATGAAATCTCAGAGATTATAAGGGAGATCGAAGGTAGGTGGGCATCCACTTAGGTCAAATTATCAAATCTCTTAAGACAAAATTTAGTAATGACAAGTGTCATAATTCTGGAAAATGAGTAAAAAGATATAATGGTGTGAGGCAAAGTCAATAGATTAATGTCTACAGAGGAATCCAAGAATGAAAAATGTCATGATCTTGATGACTTAGCCTAAAATCAATGGTTAGCATTTAGCTAGATGTATGAAGAAAAAAATCAAGTAGATCAAGATTGATGGAACACATTGATCCCTAAAAATGAGATCCAATTGTGTGAGATGAGGTAGAATTTTCAAAGGGACTTGAATAAATTTAGTAGTGACAAGTGTCACAATCATGATGAATTAAATAGAGATCGACCAGTGGCATTCAATCTCTTAGATCCAAATATATGGTGAGTGATGGGTCAATAATTCAAAGAACTCATATATAATGAGAGGTTTCCATATGGAATAAAGGAATTAAGAGATGGACTGTGTTTGAAATGTACACAAAAATCCCATGGAGCTACCAAGTGGAACACTCTCAGGAACTCAAATGGAAGATCAATGACCCGTGATAGAGTCAAGGTTAGGTTAGGAATACTTTTAAGGGATAAATGGTGTAAATTAATCAAGCTCTAGGATTACACATAAAGGTGACACATGTCCAAAAATAACAAATGTTTATATTTAGAAATTAATTAATAGTATGACATTGTGATGACACATAAGCAAGACAAGTCAGATTAAAAGATCTTGTGGACCCATAGACACATAAGGTATAAATCTATGATCTAAGTAAAATCTATGTCATGAATATCATAGTTCAACCTAGATACCACCATTAAATCCCTATATAAACCTTCAAAAAATCTTTAAGTGTATGGATTGCCCTAATTTATCTCTAGATTCATTGTAATTGAGCCTAGAAGATTGGATTATTGTCTATAACTATATAAGTTGATAACTATTATAATAATGGTAATACATAAGCATGTTTAAAAGGAAGATGTCAAGTTATATTTCATCAATCACTAAATCATCCAAGACAATAGATGTTTAGTGATCATGCTCTACATATGTTGAACAAGTTATATTGATGAAGGTAATTTCCCCTCCTTTGGATGAGATAATTAGTATCTCATTGAGTAGACAAATCTATGCAATTTGACATAACAAGAAAACCCAGTTTTACATGATATCTTACCTTTTATATGCCCTATGTTTAACAACAAAGATTACCAACAAAAGGGAATGGCCTCCAAGTGAAACCCAAATAGTTTCCTAATATTTTTCTAATTTTCAAATCTACAAATATAGGTATCACATTCAATTTATCGATGATTATGTCTATCCAACCTTGACTGAAGTTATAACTAGTATCCCCATGTCAAGAATTAGTCCATTAATCAATAAATTTATTGAAATAATGGGAGATATATGTTTGTTTCCAGATTGTATAGTCATCAAGATTGAGGGAACTCAAAATTCTCCTCTCAAGGTACCTATCCATGTTATTGATAACTTGGTTGAGCAAGAAGTAGCCTACCATTATTCCATGGTGTTGATGGTCTTTTCAAAACTAAAAGGAAGGAATTCCTTCACAACCTCCCTATGACTATTGGTAAGATATACTTCAAGCAATGGGATCATATTGAGGTATAATCAAAGCATAGATCATCTTTTAATCTATAGATTGATGAAATTAGACATTGGGACCCATATGGAAAGGTTAAGGAGTATTTGAAACAAAAAATAATTTTGAATGTGCCCTATGAACATGAGATTGGGGCCTTTGATCCTATATACACCAAGTCATATACCTAATTTTAAGTCACTATAAGGTTGAAGGAACATAACCTAAGACCTAAGTTAAGACTAGAGAGAAGTAAAAAAATAGATGATAGATGGTAATTAGGACCCAAAAAATATCATCTAATTAGTGGTTAACCTTCTAGACCTTCATCAATTATTGTACAAGTTGAGAAATAAATATAACATATGACTAAATAGAAAATTATAGAATAAATTCCCTCAAATTCATCAATCACTAAATCATCCAAGACAATAGAGCATGATCTACCTTTAGAGTAGTTTCATATGATAGCCCTTGATCCTAATGAGTCTGTTGAAGATGTTATCTATGACATAAATAGATTTAGATGAATAAGAATAAAGTTTTGATAATGTTAAGGAGGAGAAAGAGAAATAAAAAGTATTAGACTTAGTTCCTATTGATACTCCAAAAAAGAAAACTAAGATATCCATTGTCTCAAAGGATAAGAGACCCAAACTGACACCACCTTTAAAAGAGGTCAATTTATTCAATGAAGAGAACTTAATATATGGACCATCAATTATATAATGGTTCATTTATGAACAAAGGTTGGAAAGAGTGCCCACTATGCATCATCTTTGGGCTATGGTGAAGGATACCAATATCCCATTGCAATAACAAATGAGACCATGGATCATTACTCTATAAGAAGAAGAGGCAAGGAGATTGGCCACACCAAGTGATTCAGTAGCTTCATCACAAATAGAGGTCCCTATCCCACATGTGACCCAATATACATTTGGAGTCAAGTTTGATCCAACAAATAATAACTTATAGAGAGTGATAGAGAAAAGGGTCATGACACAAGGTGAAGAAATTGAATATCAAAAAGTGGAGCCATTGACTAGTTTGACTCAGAAGAAAAGATAGAGGCCTAATGAAGACCCTATTTTTAATATGTTCTTTAATGGGACCAAACACATTTATAATAGCTATAATTTGCTATCAAGGGCTTAAAATAGAAGAAAAATAATTTGGAAGAATAGTCTATCTTGTCAATACTAGGAGACATGGTCAAGAAATTTAAAACAACCATGTATGACTTATTCAGCTCTTTAAAGATAGTGAAGTCCAAGTAGGACATGGTAAACAAAAAGAGAACTTTATCTATAGGCCAAGTTGGCTAATGGTAGGATTCAAGCCACAAGGTGAAGGATTTGATCAATGTTTTGATATAAGATCAAATTATGGAATTTAGATTAGTCAACATATTATATTTAAATAGGGCTATGGCAATATTGATAGATAAGATAAAGGCATTAAGAAAATTTTATAGGAGCATGGGAGATATCTCCAATGATCTCCAATAGTTAAAAAACAAAATGATTCACATACATGGGAGTTTGATCATGGACCCTACTTCACTCAGTCCCCTTGGCTTGATCACCAATGAGGAGATTAAACATAGATATACTCAGTTCATGTAGGAGGTAAGGAATAAAAGCCAAGGCAAGAGTGGGGTAGATAACAAAAGGATCATGGACATGATCTTATCAGCTGAAGATAAGATAAGAGATGCAAGGAGCATCAAGGAAGCTTTAAAAAGGGTTGACAAATATCTCAAGAACCTAACAGATCAAGAAAAAGATCTCTTTATGGAACCCATTATCAACCTAAAGCTGATTGATGAGAAAAAACTATAAAATGAAGATCATATAGTAGAGACAAATAACTATAATAACAAAAGAGCCTCAAAGTCAAATTAGTTGACTTAAGTATATTCCTTTTATAACTTGACATGTATATTATTTTGAAAAGGGAATATTATCTTTATAAAAGCATGTTTAATCTTGTAAATAACATTGCTTATAGGTCAATCCATTATAAAGTATCATTAATAATAGAACATGATAGAAGGACAACTATCCTAGACACTTGTATAATTTCCATTTGATATGACTGGATGACATACCTCCTTAGTCTTCTTTAAAAGTAGTATTATCATTTGTAAATAAGGAGGGATTTTTTTAGAAAAAATATTTGTATAAACTTTGAGTAATTAATAAAAGTAAGGAATTCTATAAATATTATCTAGTATTTATTTGTGTGTTTTCTATTATGGCTGCTCTCTCAATTATTTATTTGGATGTTTAGGCTTGATATGTTTTTATGGATTCTAGACATGCACATTTGAATGAAGAGTTGTTAGTTTGTGATTATGATAGGTTTATTGAGGTATTTTAAGTTTATTTAATTTTACATGATTTATTTATAGATGTGATAATGCAATTTTTTTGTGGAAGTAAATATCTTAAGTGAATTTGATTTCTTATTTGCATTACTTCAATTTTCCTTGGACATTTGCCTGATATATGATAGGATCTATGCCTTTGTAATTTCATGTCATATATTGTATTAGTACATGTATTGATGAGGTTTAAGCTTGGTCATAATGTCTAGATTGAAAATTAGAACACCTTCTTTTTACCCTACCTTTATTTTTGCCCATTTTTTTATCAACTCATTTTATTTTAGCTTCCATTATAAATATTCATACTAGCTTAGAGTTTATACTAATGTTATGATCATAAATCACTTCAATTATTTTACATTAATCTAATTTTCATGATTAATAAATTATGCCATGGTTTCTCACAATAACTAAATAGTAACATTATAAATTTTGTGAAACAGTTCATTTGCTTTGTTGCTATTCCACCAAAGATTTTAGGAATATCACAACCAACAACTCATGCACTGGATTCTTTGAATCCAAAAATGAGAAGTATTTATTAAAAACTCTAAAACATTGTGATACACTTTTAGGCATCAACATGTGTAGTTTCAATGGGGATTTATAAGGAGGGCTAAATCTTTGTGGATTTGTAGTGTCATTGCTAATTTTAGTGAATTTTATTCAAAGATTAGTTGATTCTTTACATATTTGTGTTGTTCCTAGCTCAATTATGTAAAGATAATTGATATTCATGGTTTCAAAGTAATCTTTAGGATTATTTAGCTAAAGATAGCTATTCTTTGAAGATTCAAGAGAAATTATTGCAAAGTTTTTTTAAGCTTTGTAAATCTACCATGTTCAAGGTTATAATAGAAATTTTGTTCAAAGATTGGTTGATTCTTTGAAAATTTAGGTTTATTTGGACTTATAAATGTAAAGATAAATAATATTTATAAGTTTAGACATATGTTTGAGTTAATTCAGTTAATTGATAGTTGCTATTTGTAATAATTTGTGCAAAATTCACTTAACGTGCAAATATGATCATTATTATTTGAAAAGATAAGGCTTACAAATCATATTTTAAACATGATTCAAAGATTACAAGTTTAAAATACCAATAATAAGTACTAGGTCACATTCAAAGACAACACTACCTCTCCTTTCATTAGAAGTTCATAAGAAAACAAGATCAGATAAAGGTAAGCACATGGTTTCTAAATCTTAGCCTACGCCACCTATTCGTGGTGCTCCTATGTTTAATCCTTATCAAGGTATGAAGTTATTAGGTGGATATTCCATCAATGTGTCTTTTCAAGTACATGACTTACCTATGAGTCTTGAGAAATATTCTCCATCATTTAGTCCTAAAGGTGTGGTAACTACTAAGAACATATCAAGAGTTTCAATGGTTTTTTATCAACAATTCACTACTATGAAAAGAGATTTAAGTGAAACCATTAGATATTTTAATGATATGTTCTAGAACATGTTTATCAAAACCATATCTCCCTATAAACCTAATGAATCCTTATATTTAGATATTTATAAGGATACTTTAGATACCATGAATTCTATTTTCTTGAAAAGGTCTATTGAAGTTATAAACATTAGCCTTATCTTATGCTAAAGAAGTGATAATCAATGATCAAATGCAACCCTAGGTTTAATTAGCATATGCCATTCTCAATTTAAATCCTTATCTACCTACATTGAATGTCATTCCCAATACTAATTAAAACATGCCTACTTTAAACCAAACACCATTACTGAATCAATTACCCTTGAGTCATGTTCATCCTTGCCAAAACCTAGGATTATTGAATAACACTACAAATGGATTTCATCCAAAAGATCAAAGAGATTTAGTGTTAATATATATTAGTACTCAAGTTCACAAATTAGAGGTACCTAATAATTAGAATGAATCCATAATCAAAATGGATCAAAAATTGAGCACTAATTTTCTTCAGTTGCAAAAACAAGTAGGTAATACTAGGGAAAAATTTAATAGTAATTATTCCTATCAGAGGTTCAATAGAACCTATATATAGGTTTCAAAACAATAATAACAACAACAAAAATGATTCATGTAATAATAACAATAATTAGATAAATATATGTGATGTATTTTTAACTGAGTATTATAGAGTTCATAATGTATACACATAATATTTTTTAACTTTTATCAAATACTTATGATTTACATCTTGTAAGAACCTATCAAGACTTAATATCTTTTAATTCATGCCCTAAGGGGTGTAATGGGAAATGTTTGGGTTGACCTTTAGTGCTTCACACGATTTTTTTCCCTTATTATCACATTATTACCAATCTAACCAACTCTTAAAACAATTCCCTACGCTATTACTCCTCCCTTGCATACTCCTCCAATATTTTTCCTCTTTCCATCCTCCTTTTATTGACTTAATTAAATTTTTTACTATAAGTTGTACTAATTTGACCATGGTTAAACCTATAAAATTTAGGAGTATTTTTCAATTTTTGGGTTCTTAACCTTTTGACTGACCTAGCTTAGACCTAGTGAATTGTCCCTGACAACATACATGGTTGATCATGGCCGACCTTGTATAGCTAACATTTTTTATAAAATTTATAAAAATAATACTTATAAATACAGTATCATTTCATAATTATTTCATATATGTAATCAAGAGTTATTATTCACTCAAGCTTCTTCATAATTTGCTCTTCCACCATTCTACTTGAAGAGTCTTAGCTTAGGGTTTCTACTTGGAGAATCTAGTCATGTGGATAAGTATTGGATGTTTTGGACTTTATTAGTGATCCTTACAAACCAAAAAAAACCTCTTGTGAAGCCCCTTTATCCAAGGGAGACATTGTGTCTTAATGGGTTTACATTTAGGTAAATATATTCTAAATTTATTCTCCTCTTTTTAGTAGATAGAAGTAGAATAAGTGTTGTCTCAAATAATATTAATATTCATATTCCATGTATTAGGGTCTTAATCATACTTAAATTAATTGAGATTATCTTATACATGTTTTTATTTCTTTACTAATCCCTTTTATTATGCCATAAGATTTGGTGTGCACTAGATTAGATTTATTTTCTTGTTATTAGCATAGGTGAAATATCAAACCTTAGGACTCTTTTAGGGTTATGTGATTGTGTTAGACTATAGGATTTTAACCCTACCTCACATGGTGTATTTTTAAAAGTGATACCCTAATAAGGTATAATAGATCCCCATATTGGTCATGCTCTTGCTTAACAAATATATTCCTAATAAAAATGTATGTATGCTTTATCTTCTCCAATCTAGGATCAATTTATAGACATGATGCATTTTGATTGCATACATTCTAGTGAACTTGACATGAAAATAACCCATGAAATATTTATTTCACTTTATTTCTTTTTTTTAGAATTATTTTTATCATACTATATCAACTATGTCAACCCAATTCTAATCTCTATGTGTAGGTTTTCAAAAACATACAACTAGATTGACTCTTATGACCTAGTACTGGATTCTAAACTTTCATAATTAAAATTTAGACTAATAGGTCAAAATAATTAACCATGTACACTTTTATGAATCTATATTTAGCTACTAGGTCAACCCTAGTCAACCTTGTACATTTTAGGAACTCAACAACTAGAGATTCTATAAAGCTTGATCGACCCAATCGACCTAGTTACTAGGTTTTGAAAGCATATTCCAAGGTTCTTGAATCTTCATTCATAGCATCTATAATCCACCAAGGTTACTTTTTATCTCTCTATTTCTTTCTTTCACTATCTTTATTTCCATAGTTTACAATCTTCAAAATTGCCTCTACACAATCAACTAGATCAGCCTTATTGACCCAGTTCTATGTTTTATGTGTTATTTGAATAACTAGGTTGACCCTATTAATTTTCAAACCTTTATCTATAATATATGTTCAACCTTATTGACCCTATTTTTTTTTATGCATATAGTGTAAACACTATACTTTATTTCAAATTGGAATTAATCTCTATATGCTAGTAATTAGCTCACAACATTCTTTTCTTATTTTTTACATGCTTAGAATATATCACATAGTATAATTATGAGGTTTTAAATTAACCATTTAGTTTCACTATTTCCATTTTATGCACACATATCCAAATCACATAATCTAAATAAGAATTTTAAAATTTGTCTACCTAAGGCCAACCTACATGGATTTGATCACCAAGGGGGAAGCTGACTTGATACTCTAGTCAAGTATAAAATGTGATTAATGGTATATTATGGCTAAAAACCAAACACCATTATTGCTTCAGTGTGTGAAGTGAGAAGATAGGCCCAAATACCAAGCATGTATCATTTTAATTATAGTCCCTTTCAACCCAAACTACCTCAAACCATCCTTAGATTGTTATCTAGTTCCTTGCTTACAACCAACTTCCCATCACATTTAAAATTATTTCATAATAATCTAATAAAACATCTTAGGTTGAACAATTATTTATCTTTTTACTTTTCAAGTTTATTTCTTTCTCTTTGCTCAATTGTGTGTGAAAAAACTTTCATTAGCTAGTGTTAGTGCATGGTTTTTTTATTGTGTACCTTAATTAGATTGGTAAATTTTCATCCAATTGACTATTTGTTTCCCTTTATTTCTTACTTTCCTAGATTATCTACAAAAATTATCTTGTTTTAGTGCATAAATTTTTATCAACCTTTTCATTTTTATTGTTTGTTATACTAGGTCAACCTAGTTGACCCTATACCATTTTTATCCCCTATCCACTATATTGGATCAACCTAGTTGACCATGTATAATTTGTAGACCCTATTTTCTCTTCTTACTATCTCTATTCACTATACTAGATCAACTCAGTCAACCTTGTACTATTTTAGGCCCTATTTTCTATGTCAAGTTGACCTAGTCAACCCTGTACTATTTTTTTCTTTCCCTATTCATCAATCTAATTTCTATTTCTCTAATTTTACATTCTATTCATCTCTCTTCAGTTAGAATAAAGTATCCTATAAGAATCTTCTTGATTTAATTGAATCCATTTAGATACTATATGGGATGTTCATTTATCCCTATCTTTTCCTTCTAAGAGCATTGTCACTTTTGGGACACATATTTTCCTTCTTCATATATGAACTATAACATGGTGAAAATAACTCCTCAAGATGAAATTGATGGATCTAATCTTTTCCTTACTTATCAAGAAACTTCTCATCTTAAAAATCTTCAAACTAATGTGGGAGTAATTAATACAAATTTTACTTAATAATCCCACTAGTAATCCTTCTTCTAATAATCCTCCCCTTAACACC
>JARHVA010001120.1:2497500-2577500 GCA_037957365.1 Torreya grandis
ATTAAGTGGTTGTATGAATGAGAATCATTTTGAAGTGAATTTTTAAGTTTTGCATTATGAGTGAGAGACCAAATAAACTATAAATTCCTCTCATAGTTAATTTAAATGACCAACACACACACACACACACATTATGAGTGAGAGACCAAATAAACTATAAATTCCGCTCATGGTCAGTTTAAGTGACTAATACATAAAATCATACATACATACACATACACACACACACACACACACACACATGCATATATATATATATATATATATATATATATATACATGTATGAATGTATGTATGTATGTGTATATTTATCTATATGTATCTATACATACATATACATATATACATACATACATACATACATATATATATATATATATATATATATATATATATATATATATATATATATATATATATATATATATATATATATGTATATACATACGCACACACACACACACACACACACACACACACACATATATACATATATATATATATATATATATATATATATATATATATATATATATATATATATATATATATATATACATATATATATATATATATATTACATATATATGTATATATATATGTATGTATGTATGTATATATATATTACATATATATGTATATATATATGTATGTATATGTATGTATGTATATAAATGGTCATTAATGTTATCAAGAAATGAGATTATAAACAAATCATTATGATAAAAATGACTTAATACCTAACTACTCTCTCTCACTAGTGTGGATCCAAAGGATGCAATAGTCAGTGATAAAATAAGAACTCAACCTCTAATTATTGTGTTATGGATGATTAGCCATTAGGTGTGCATTAAGATTTATTAAATTATAAATCATATGATGGAAATAAATTATCACTTTGATGGTGGAATTTAACATTAAATAATAAAAATATCATTATCACATTTAAATTAATAGAATGTGAATATCGTTTGGTATGATTATCTAGTGGAACTATATGTCAGGATCCCGTAAAATTCTATAATCCTAGTATAATGATTTGAATGGATAACAAAGGTGAATTTAATGTTAATATAAATTTATATATTAAAGTGTTTCAAAATCTTGATTAAATTTTTCAAGACCATGATATAGGTAAGTGGGTATGTTGATTGTTATTCAAAATTTAGTATTTAGTGTTATGCTAACTTGATTAGGGATAATATTAACAAGTTTTAAAATGATGTTAACCTAGTGATATATACCCTTTCATGTAAAAATAAACATTAAATAGTGACTTAAAACCTTACTTGAAACACTCTTGACTAGATACATATGAAATTATGGCCGGTAGATGGGGCATGGTAGTTGTGAAACCCTTAAGTAGGGTTAAAGACACCTAGATGTTCCTATGAAAAAATTGAGTTCCCAAATACAATTTTTGGTTTATTAGTGTGTGTTTACACAATGATACACCTCAATTTTTATGAAAATTTATTTGGAAACATGTTTAATCATAAAACCCTCTTGGGGAATTTACCACTAGTTAAGCATCACCTATAACTGGTTTATGCCTAAGGGCTATGATGAATACCCATATGATGTTTGTAAATTATTATAAATGAAGTCTCAAGTAGTTGGACCTTTACATGGTTATTTTATTCACTCTAAATGCAATAGTCACTAGTAAAAAAATTTTGTGGAGATTATTTCACCTAGTATCAGAGCTTGTGCTTGAATTAGCAAGTCTATTACAAATATTGAAAATAAAACTTGGAAGAAGTTATGATTATTGTAATAATGTACCTTAAATTTATTATGTGACTTATTAATAAAATGGTTAGGAAAAAAACTAGTGGTAGTTGATGGAAAGGATATGGATAGTCTAGTTATAAGGGGAAGAGGTAAGAGTAGATGAAGAGGCCATAGAATCCAAAATCAAAATCAAAATAGAGATGAGCTTATTCTAAATAATGATAAAAATCACTAAGAGTCACCAAACCCAAGTGAAATTAGTGAAAACACTTATAATAAGCATGACAAAGTTTTGAATGGGCTTATAAAAACACTGAATGCCATCTAAGGCAAGTTGGACAATCAAGAACTTAGGTTTAAAAACCTTGATGGAAACCTTCCTAAATAATTCCCTCATTTATAAATAGAACTAGTTGGGGATAAAGTAATATAAGAAGTAAAATTAAGAGTGGTAGACCATATGATAAAATAACACAAGAATATTCCACCACCTATATTAATGGGTGATGAATCTCGAGGTAAAGCTAATGCATGGATTGTAAAGTTATATAAATATTTTAATCTACATAACATGTCCTGCAATATAAAAGCAAAAATGGTAGTTTATGAGCTGAATGGGCCTACTGCCATATGGTGAAACCATATATGTGATCTATAAGGGTACCATCCTATGAACCTTTACTGGTCTACTTTTGAAATATAATTTTGGAAGAGATATCTAAGTGTAAATTATAAATATCACAAAATAACAAAGTTTTATCTATTAAAAAAGGAAAATATGTATGTTATAGAGTAAGAGAATAAGATCTTAAACTTGTGTCATGTTAATTAAATTTACAACAAAGTGACAAAAGTGAAAAAAAATCTCAAGAAAATAATGGTGAAAAAAACTATGGCTAAAATAAGTATTGATTCATGATGTCAATAATGACCAACCCTAAGACATTGGCAACTTTTATAGAATCTGCTCATAGTCTAGCATAAAAATAAAAGTATTGATATAAAATGAGACAAGGCTTCAAATTGAGTAGGAATTAATTTAAAAATATAAATCTCTCTTTCACCTAAAACCTTCAAGAAATTGGATCAAAAATACAAGTTCTAATGGAAAAATAAAGGCTACAGTTGGTTTCAAGGGAAAAATAAGAATTCTATGCCTAAAACCATAACTTAAATAAGGTTTTTAAATAGATCCCAAGACTAAAACATCTATTTTATGCCATAAAAATGGGATAATACTATTATTATATCCCCATAGAGGATAATAATATGTTGGGAGTGCAGTGATAATCACTCCTACAAGCATTTCCCAAAATTAAAATACAAATAGCTAGTAGAACATCAGGTGTACTTAGCAGTGGAAAATTTCAAGGATAATTTCTAACCCACTCTGATAGAGATAATAATTAGTTTATCTATCCATAAAAAAACTATTTTAGTAAATTAAAGTACAATATAATTCTTTATTACACCTATTTTTTCAAGTTTATGCAATAAGAAACCTATTCATTTAAGATAGTGATAAGAAGTTGAGTTTGGTACTAGAAAAAGGGTTCATATCTAGGAGTTCTTGGAATAAAATAAACTTGATCGTTATACTTTTAGGACCAAGTTGAACTTTTTTTTGTCCCCCTTAGGGACTTATGATGTTATTTTGGGCATGGACTAGTTGTAACAACACCATAAAAACCTTGATTATTATAGAAAAAGAATGTAATACATTGATGAACATGTGAAATTATTATGATTTCAAGGGTTTCAAGGTTTATTATGTTTATATTTATAAATTATTTAATGTGGTATTTTTTCAATAAGTAACCCTAGAAAATGAGGAATCTACCAAGATTTTCCTATCATAAAAAAATTCATGGATGTGTTTCTTAAAAATATGCCTAGTTTACCATATAAACATGAGTTTAAATTCTCCATCGATATTATACCATGGGATACAAATGCATAAAAATATATTTATAGGATTAACATTTAGATTTATTTCATTTGAATTTTCAACTACAAGAACTTCTAAACAGTGGAAGTATTTGACCCAGTGTGTCACCCTGCGATGCTCCAATAGTATTTGTAAGGAAGAAAGATGGAACTTTAAGGCTATGCATTGATTATCAGATGATAAATAAGGTGAAAATAAAATAATAATATAATTTTCCTTGTATTTATGATCTATTTGATAAAATAAAATGTGCAACACTATTCTCAAAAATTGATTGAAGATCTAACTATCATCATCATCTAAGGATCAAAGAAGAAAACATTCATAAAATAGCCATGGCCATTATGAGATAATTATTAGAATAACAATAATTTATAGGGTGGGTGAATTAGTCCTTAAAAAATTTCTTATAAATTTCACTTAAGCAATCATAGACCATTAAAACAAACATATAGATCTAAGATGCATAAACACATATCCACATAAACATGAAACACAAGAACACATCACATATGTGGGAAAACCTCAAGGGGAAGAAAACCCACTAATATATTTAAATATACTACATTAATATAATAAAAACATAAAATTTAGTGAAGCATCCACTTCACATGGAGAACCAACCCCGACTAGCTAAGCACCAACTCAACTAGGCCTTAACAAACACCAAATTACAAGGAGGAACTAACCCCCTAGAATGACACAGCACCAACTCAGCCACCTTATTTATTTGATCACCTTCAATAAATTTTTTTATAATCCAATTTATGAAGACTACCTCTTTAGTTATTCACACTCCTATCCCTCTTAAACTGCTTTCTAGGTCTCTTTGCTCAATTAGGTCTCTTTAAGACAAATTAGATCATATGTGCTTGATACTCATACACAAAACCTCTTTAAAATATTCAAAAAATATCCTTTATACTATTATAATGGTCTAAAATACCTCCTTATTCTCTAAAATATGATATCTGATTCACATTCCCTCATCCTTTTTAAATAGGCCTAAAAATGCCTTGTATTTATACAAATCTCTTATTCATATCCTTCTTAATCTGCTAAAAACCCCTAACCCCTTAGGATATCCATGAAATTTATCTTATTAAATATCATAAACATGAATAAAAAGTGTTTTTAATCCCTTTAGGTTTGACATACCTCAATTAGGCCTTATTTCATCCTTAGGTCTCATTAAGGGCTAATCCCATTAGGTTTGCTTTAGGACATGTTACACTTTGCCTTCCTTATAACATGTTTAAAGACATCACATGTTAGGAAAATATCATATTCCACTCAAATATATCCATTATAAGATAATATAGGATCCATAACACTTTTTAGCTCCACCCACCACTTGAAGCACACCATTAGTATTATTCACAATAAGGCATGTGCATACCCAAAAAGTCTATCTTGAACTAATAAATATAAAACACCAATTATATAAAAAACATGACAATAAATCATATATTTATAAATATCATGACATTATTTTCATCACAAAATTCATTATATACTTCAACTCAGAGTATATATGATCAAACTCTTTAATGTAAAATGCTCACTCCAAACTGCCAACTAGCCTCAAAACATGGTCATGGAGACTTGAAATTTTGACACTTAAAGGAATAAAATCAAGGATTTAAAATAAATTAACATTATCCTAAAATATCCTCATAAAAACCTAAAATAAAAATATTATAATCTCTAATGGCTTGTTGACCTTCTCTCTCATAAACATTATTTAATCAAACAAGCCATTTTGTCTTCAACATTTTCATTAATTTCATTGACTACCAAACCTTATAAAAATAATGTAAAGGACATATAAGTATAAAATAACAAAAAAATATAAATTATATTCTTCAACTCATATAGTAGAGTCTCAAACTCATCACTACACTTCTTTACCTAGAACTTCTAGTTTACCTTAAAGCATAATCATGGTGACAATGACTTCAATCACCTATATGACTATTTATAGAGACTCTAGATTCCTATGGATGATATTAAGAGATAATTATACCATTATTATATATAAATATAATATGGTAAAATGGAAACATTGGTATTTTAGATCAATCTCATAACCTCAATGTACATAGACCTCACTAAGCTAGACAAGTCAACTTGTGAGCAACATTTTTCTATAGACAATTATATCCAAAATTTATATCCAATATTAAAATATATTAAATTTATATAAAAATGTATCCATTCAATTGGATTCATCCATATTCCATGATAACACATTCATAACTGTCTTCTCATTGTTGCCTAAGTTTCTCACTATTTTCACCATTAGGCCTGTTAGCGACTGGTCAACTTGGATGACTAGTTTATAATAATTAAAGATTTTAACCTATAAAAAAACTAAATTTAACATAAAATAAAATTATCAACCTTATCCATCTAATGATTTTTATACTTTGACTTGGTCAACTTTGACTACTACAATAAATCTCTAAGAAATAAGGCTTTTCCTATAGGGTTTACTCACTCACCTAAAGACTCAATAACACTTGGAGGTGACTGGGAGAGTTTAATAACACTTAAAATAACTTAAATATCCATACCAATCCATTATGATCACTTTAGAACAACTTATTTCATATCAGGTCACTATTAAGGTTATTTGAGGGTTTAAACCATCTTCCATTGATAACAATCATTCATAAAGCTTAGACCCTCATTCTATAGAATAATACATGGAAATTTGATGTAGGACCTTTAAAAATATACCATTAATATTTTATGTTCCCATGTAGATGTTACATGTAACAATGAACACTTGAAAGTCCTTAGGTTGAAAACCTTTCATTTTATGCACTTAAGAGACCTTAAAACACGTTCTCAAGCTTAAACCTTCAAAATTTGACATTATAATTATATCTAAATAACACCAATAACAATGATAAATTATCATTCTTATCTTTCAATATTTATCTCATACCTCATTTAGACACCATCTCTCTCTTTACTTGTTTAACTTTGACCTGTAAATCACATTAGGCCTTGAAACTGACCTCCATGCCTCTTTCCATGTGATATCCACATTAATTACATACTCAATTAACCTATCTCATGATAAAACATTTATTTAAATCCTTCATCAACCTTGATAATAGATCGTGATGTCTCATTAGGCCAAGTAGGGTCTAGAAGTAGTTTATTTTCATATTAGGTCTCTAGGTCTTACCCCTATAGGTTCACCTTGAGAATCACATGAGTGCTCCAATGAACCATATACATGATAAATCAACCTTATACATCTATTAATTACTATTTTCACTCATCTTACTAAGCCATCATATTCATACCTTCTCATAAGGTCTATTCATGTTGTGACTAGTGTCATGATTAGGCTTCTCAAGCACTTGAAACTTGACAACTAACCTTGAAACACTCATTTACAATTATACACCTTAATCACATGACTTACATGCTTCTCAAAAAATATCATAGCTGTGCATATAATTCTTCATGTTCATCATGCACATGCTCATGATAGGACTATGCTTGCTATGATTAGGCTTCTCAAGACACCTTGTACTCAAGGACTATTACTCAAACGTGCTTACCTCAATTATTATATCAAAAAATAACATACATCAAATAAAATTCTCACATCATTAAAACAATCTTGATAATAACCAATAGAAGAATCATTAGGTTTCTTTCAAATTCTATCTCAATATAAGAGACATTAGGTTGCCTTCAACTTCTCTCTCTGACGCACAAATTGACATTAATGACATCACTTATAAACAAAATCCACCTTTTTCATTGATGGAAAAACATTATTCAATTAGATCACTCTTATCTTTTAAATCTAGTCAATCTCCATTCTTTAACTTTCTCTCCCTTTGACATTAATGACAAAGGGTCTTCCAAAAATTACCATCTCAAACCACACCTTCTTGAAATAGGAGCTTAAAAAATAGAATATTAAACATTAAATAATCATGTTTCATGTATATGTCCTTCACATGAATTTAGAATACAAGACCAGTTCTCAACATAGATCAAGCTCAGTCAAGAACCTAAATAGCTCCCCCTCAAACCAAGCATCTACCATGCTTCTACTAACTAAATAGTGTCTCCATGAATACTAATAGATTAACCTATTTCCATAGATAACTAAAAAACACAAGTTTAGGAGATTCCTAGATCTCCATGTTCTTACAAGACTCAATATCCTTAACTATAATTTTAGGCTTGATCTATACTATAGGCTTAACCTCTTTATCAACCATTTGATCATCAATTTGAGCTGGTAACAAACATTCCCGATTTGATTTTTCATTTGAAGTATTATCTACCATAGAAAAAATTCCTTTTGAGCTTTTAGATTGATCATGCCTAACCTTTACTATCTTTAGTTTCCACACATTAATTTTTCTTCTCTTACATTCTAGAGGCTTCAAACCTCTTATTTTGACTTGATGACCTTCTAAATATATTAGGTAAAAATCTTGAAATGTGTCTCACATTAAGATAACTGTAACAAATAACCTCATACATACATTTTAACTACTATGAACTATAACTCCTTCAATAGTACCATGAGTACTCATTATTGAAGGGTCTTCTACACTCTCTTTCTGTATGATCAAATTGAATGCATACAAAATAGTAACCATTGAATGAAATAACATACCTCATAGCATTAGGTTGTTTGATAGGTATTTTTATGTTCACTTTGTGTCTTTAATATCCTTCCCCTTAACTTGAGATACCACTATTTGGTCTTCTTTTAAACCAGGACCTATCTTATCACTTACAAAATTTTGACTACTTAAGATATTATCTAGACCATCAGTACTCTTTTCAAAATTCATAAAGGTATTCAACTTGATAGATGCTTGATCCAACTTAGCTCTCAAGGATTCCATTTTAGTTCCATACCTAATGCATTATTCCTCTTTATCCTTTAGGATTTCAATGACTATCTCCATATGTGATTCAATTTGATTGATGATCTCATCATACTCCTTGAAAATGTTACTCAGTCTTTCTTCAAATAAGCCAATCTACTCTACATAGTCCTTAACTAATGATTTTAGTTTTTGATTATTTTTTCTTTGGAACTTCAACTCCTCTAGATCACTCAAAGGTTCACTTTATCTTCTTCTTCATTTATTTATACATCAACCATAATATCTTTCCCATTTAATCAACCCTCATTTTTTGATTTTATAGCCATGAATAAGGTTTCATTATTGTCATGTTTAGGTTCATTACTTCCATCATCACTATTAGATGTAATTTTGTCACTTACATTAGATGATTTATTGTCTTCTTTGGTGTAAAAAATTCTCTTTCTCTTGAAGGACCCTTTCATACCTTTATACTTATTAAATATTTCTTTTTCTTGTCAATCTCATAGACCTTCCTATCATGTCCATGATGTTTATCATGTTCTTCATCATGATCAATTTTATCCATTTTAGTACACTTGGATGTAAAGTTACCAATCTTACCATAGTTATAACATTTGGAAGGCAGTTTTACCTTATACTTACTACATCCAAACCTCAAATTCCTAGAAAACATGGCTATTAGTTCATCATCAACAACATCTAAACATTCCTCATTCTTGAAATTTTTGGATTTTGACTTCTTCTCAACTTTGAAGGTTGATTCCTTCTTGGGAGGTCTTCCTTCAATTTTTCTCATCTCATAGGTAGTCAATATGCCATGAACCCCATCTATTTCAAGATTATCCAAATCTTGCATCTCTTCTACTATGGATACCTTAGAATCCATCTTAGGAGTTAGTGATCTCAATACATTTTTAAAAACTATAGATTCTTTCACTTATTACCCTAATCCTATGATGGAATTAACAACTTCATCAACCTTCAATAGGTAAGATGAAACTATTTTATCTTCATTCATATTCAAACTTTAAAACTATCTTTGGTGGGTTTACAACTTGTCCATCTTCACATTTTTTTATCCTTTATAGATAGTCTTAAATTTTTCACATATATATTTGGTTAGTATATAATGTATCACTTTCACAATATCTACCTCTTATAGGACACATAGAATGACATTCATTTCCTTGGAGTTATTTTCACTAGATTTCTTACATGTTGCATCAGTTGGTGGAATATAAGGAACACTATAACCATACACAAATAAATGACAAATATCATGACCTTGAGACATAAAATGTATCTACATCTTTATTTTATAAAATTCATAATTATATCCATTGAATAATGTAACCTTACTGGTAGAGAAACCACCTTGAGCTTCCTGACTAGCCATCCTTGCTTCTAAGATCTCCTTTAGACTATTAGACCTACTTCAAAGGACTAGGATCTGATACCAAATGTTATAATAAAAATTAATGAGATGGAGAGGGTTAATTATTATTCAAAAATTTTATTATCAATTTCACTTAAGCAATCATTAATCATTCAAACAAGCATATAGATCTAACATGCATAAACACATATCAACATAATCATGAAACACAAGAACACATCACCTATATAGGAAATGATCAAGGTGAATAAAAATTATGATATATACAAATTTAATATATTAATATAATATAAATACTAAATTTATTGAATCACCCACTTCACATGGAGCACCAACCCCAATTAGCTAAGCATCAACTCAGCTAGGCTTTAGCAAGTACCAACTTGTAAGGAGGAACCAGAACCTAGATGAATTTACACCAAATCATCAACCTTATTAATTTGATAAAATTTATAACACTTTATTTATAAAATAATTTATTATGACTGCCTCTTCATCTTTTCACACTCTTAGCCCTCTCAAACTACCTTCCAGGTCTCTTCACTCAATTAGGTCTTTTCAAGATTAACTAGGTCAGATGACCTTGATATTCATACATTAGACCTATGTAAAATATTCATAATATATCATATATATTATTTTTTTGGTTTAAAATACCTCCTTATACTCTAAAATATGCTATCTTATTCGTATTCACTCATCCTTTTCAAATAGGCCTTAAACTACCTTGTATTTATACAAGTCTCTTGTTCATATCCTTCTTGGTCAGCCAAACACCCTTAAACCCTTAGGTAAAACATGTAATATATATTAATACATATCATAAACACAAATAATTTTTTTTTTAGTCCTTTTAGGTTTTACATACCATAATTAGGCCTTATTTCATCTTTAGGTCTGATGAAGACCTAATCCCTTTAGGTCTACTTTAAGACACGTTACAATTTGCCTTCATTAGAACATATTAAATCACCTAAAATGGTATTAAATTATCACATTATACTGAAATATACCATTATAATATCATATAGGATCCATAACACTTTTTATCTCAAACCACCACTTGAAGCATGCCATTAGTATTCTTCACAATGAGTCCTATGCATACCCAAAAAATATAACTTGAATTATTGAAGAATAAAAATAAATTAGATAAAAAAATGACAATAAATAATATATTAAAACTTCATTAGATACTTCAACTTAGGGTATACATGCTCAAACTCTTCTCTGCAAAATGCTCACTCTGAACTGCCAACTATCCTCAAAATATAGTCATTAAAACTTGAAATTTTGACACCTAAAAGAATACACTAAATTAATTAAAAGGAATGAAAATGATCATAAAATATCCTTATAAAAACCTATAATAAAAAATAATAATAATCTCTAATGGCAACTATTGGTATTGCATACCAATTTGCTAACCTTCTCTTTCACATACCTCACTTAATCAGACGAGCCATTTTGGATTCAACTTTTTCACTAATTTCACTAACTAAAAAACCTTGTAAAAAGAGTTTATAGGACATAAAATTCCAAAACATAAACACCATATACATTATATGCTACAACTAAGGGCATAGAATCTCAAACTCATCGCGACACTTGTTTACCTAAAACTACCAGTTTACATTAAAGGATATTTGTGGTGACAATGAGATTCAATCACCTATATGACCATTTATAGAGAATATTTATGCATGTGTAATATATTATGAGATAATTATACCATTATAAAATATAAATATAATTTTTTCAAATGTAAACATTGGTCTTATAGACCAATCTCATAACCTCACTATATATAGATCTCACTGAGCTAGACAAGTCAACTTATAAACAACATTTTGGTATATAAAATGATATAAAAAACTTATATACTGTATCAAAATATATTAAAATTCATAAAAAATGTCTCCATGAACTTGTATTCATCCATATTCCATGATAACACATCCCTAATCATCTTCTCACTGCTGCATAGATTTCTCACTATTTTCAGCATTAGGCCCATTAGCCAATGGCCAAATTACATGACCAATTTATCAAAATTTAAGGTTTGAAACTATTAAAAAAATAATATGGACATAAAATAAAATTATCAACCTTCTCCATCCAATGATTTGTATACTTTGACTTGGTCAACTCTAACTACTACAATAAATATTTGAGAAACAAGGCCTTACTTATAGGGACCACTCACTCACCTAAAGGGTAAATCACACCTAGATTTTCATAAGAGTGTTTAATATCACCTAAAATCACTTAAATATCAATAAAAATTAATTATAATCACTTTATAACAACTTATTTCGTATCAGGTCACTATTAGGGTTCTTTAAAGGTTTAAACCATCTTTCACTATTAGCAATCATCCGTAAAGATTAACCTCTTATTCCAAAAACTAATGGATAAAACATAGAGATAGGACCATTGAAAATATACCATGAATATATTATATTTACATGTAGAGGTTACAAATTCCAATGAACACTTGAAAGTCTTTATCACGCTGAGAACCCTTCATTTTGTGCACTCAAGAGAACCTAAAACACTTTTTCAAGCCTAAAACTTCAAAATTTGACCTCAAACTTGGTTAGTACACTTGGTAAAATCTATAAAACCATTTAAAATTATCACATTCTCATTCTTATCATGAAATATGAATTTCATACCTAATTTGGCCACCATATCTCTCTTTGATTATTTAGACTTTGACCTAAAAACTACATTAGGCTTTGAAACTAACCTAAATGACTCTTTACATGTGATATACACCATAATTACAAAATAAATAAACCTATATCATGATAAAAAGATAATTTACGTCCTTCATATACCTTGAAAATATATCATGATATCTCATTAGGCCAAACAAGGTCTAGAAGTAGTCTAGTTACATATTAGGTTTGTAGGTTTTACCCCTATAGACTCACCCTAAAACTCACATGAGTGATCCAATGCCTCATAAACATACTAAATCAGCTTCATAAATCCATTCATTCTTGTGTTTAGTCATCTTACCAAACCATTATACACATACCTTCTCATAAGGTCTCTTCATGATATGACTAGTGTCATGACTAGGCTTTTTAAGTACTTAAATCCTGAAAACTGACCTTGAAACACTACTTGATGCTTCTGAATTTTGATCACATGTCTTAAATGATAATAAAAAAAATATCATGCCACTTCACATACCTCTTCATTCTCATCATGCACATGCTCATGATATGACTATTCTTATTATGTCTAGGCTTCTCAAGACATCTTGTATTCAAAGACTAGTATTCAAACATGTTTACCTCAATGATCTTATAAAATAAGAATATTCATCAAATAACATTCTCACATCATTGAAACAATATTGAAAACAACTAATATGATAATCATTAGGTTTCCTTCAAATTTTGTATCAACAGAAGAGACATTAGGTTGCCTTCAAATTGTCTCTCTGAGTTGCACATTGACATCAATGACGTCGACCTTGACATCAATGCCAAGACTTATCAATATTCATTATTTCACATTTTGGTCTAAAAAACACAACATATGCATTTATAAATTTGATGAACAACATGTTCATGTATTTATTGGACAAATTATTTTTAGTATTTCTTGATGACATCCTTGTCTATTCCAAGAATGAAGTTGGGCATCACCAACACCTAATAATGGTTCTAAAAAGCTGAGATAACAAACTATATGAAAATTTATCTAAATGTGCCTTCTATTAGATTAAAATTCATATTTAAGACACATAATTTTTAAGAAATATATTATAGTATACCCAACCAAAATACAAGCCATCGAAGAGTGGTTTGTTCCTTATGATGTGCATGAAGTGTATAGTTTTATGTGTTTCATAGGGTACTATTGATAGTTTGTCAAAAATTTATTCCACATAGCCAACCCCATTATGTCTTTATAGTGTAAGGGTAAGAAATTTGTGTGGACACCTTAGTGAGAAGAGGCATTTAATAAAATCAAGGTGATGTTAACCACACCACCTATTTTGATCATCCTTAACCCAAATGGAAACTTGAAAGTGTGGTTAGATGCCTCTAATGAAGGATTCAATTAATTACTAACCTAAAATGGGATGGTAGTGTCTTACAAGTCTCACAAGCTGAAGGAGGCTAAAAATAGATACCTTACACATGATTTAGTGCTTGCTTCCATACTACATGTGCTTAGACAATGGAAACATTTATTTTTAGGCAAGTGATTTAAGGTGAAATCTGATAATTATAGTTTAGAACACCTATTTTTACAAGATGATTTGAATGCCTACCAGTGCAGGTGAATGGAATTTATCAATAAATTTGACATTAACATAGAATATTTTAATGGCAAGAAAAATCACATGGTTGATGCACTTAGTTGACATGCATAATTTTTTACCCTATTAGTACTATAAGGAAATTTTATAATTGTTGTATTAAAATAGTAGCTTGGGGATGAATATTTCATAAAAATAGGAATAGAATTAGTTTTTGAACCTATAAAAAAGGTATTTACTAATTTTTCCATTGAATTAGATGGATTTTTAAGGCATAAAGAAAAAAATTTGTACATAAAATTAGTAATTTGTGTGATGTTGTGTTGAAAAAAGTACATACAACACCCCCATTTTACTCATCTTGGTGTCATGAAGATGACACATGAGCTGAAGAGGCACTATTTTTTGCTTGAGATGAAGCTGAACATTACTAATTTTATGGTGAGATGTTTATAATGTCAGCATGTGAAGGATGAACACTACCATCTAGTAGGTTTGTTTTACCCACATGACATATCCAGGGATAAATGGGTAGTATTTTTATTTTTGGGCTACCCAAATCTTGAATCAAACACAACACTATTTTAGTGGTGATTGATAAAGAAACTAAAGTTGGCCATTTCATAGTAGGAAATATAATGGATGATGCTTTTATATTTGTAGAGTAGTTTGTTAAATAAGTGGTACAACTACATGGTGTACCAAAATTAATTATTTTAGATCAGGTTAATTTATTAACTTAAAGGTTTTAGCATACCTTGACTATGGCATTTGGTACTTGACTAAATTTCAGCTCTTCATAACACCTTGAAATGGATTGTTAAACTAAAATTCTGAATCAAGTAGTTGAGGATATGTTTCATATGTACATTATAGACTAGAAGTCTAAGTAGGAGGTCTACCTTCAATTGATTAAGTTTTCCTAAAATAACTTTTACCATTTATTACTAAAATTTCCCCTTTTAAATCCTTATATGGGCGAAAATGTAGAATCCCGATTATCTAGGATGGTTTGGTTAATAGGTTAGTTGATGGACCTAAATTTTTATAATAATATGATAAGGAGATGACATTAATATGCCAAAATCTAAATTTTTCTTCATATTAGCAAAAGAGTTAGGTTGATCAAAATAGAATGCCTTATGAATTTGCTATTGGTCACAAGGTATTTTTATGTTTTAGACCACAAATAATTTCTATCAAGTTTGGGAAAACCTCCAAGTTGGCTCCAAATTTTATTAGACCATCATATATTATGGATAAAATCAGCCCTATTTCCTACTAGTTGGCTTTACCACCTTCTTTTTCAAAGATCCATGATGATTTCACATTGCATTGTTAAGAAAATACATACCTAACCCATCTCATGTGTTGGATTGGAATAATATGTAGCTTATAAAAGAGGAAAATATATAGTTGGACCCATTAAAAATCTAATTTCATCATATAATTAGGCTAATAAATAGATAAATTCAATAATTCTAAGTACAATGGAACCCACTGAAGGAAAGAAATGCCACATGGGAGAACACAAAGCTATTTGAACAACACTATCCATGGCTATTTTAATTTATCACCAAGATGAATCCTCATTAATAGAATGAGGATGTCACAAACTATTATTTTTAACCTTTGATAGACTTTATTAGGTGTTTTTATTAGAATGTGATTACTAGTTATTTGAACTTAAATGTTATTCAATACTTACATATGGTTATTAATTTGATGCTTATGGTGTTCTAGTGCATTCTAATGTTGTTTATTAATGATGTCATCACACATATTTGTTTTATGTTATGATATTATTAAGTTAAAATTATATATCATTTCATGCAATCATATGTTATTTATGTCATGTTTTATGGCTATAGGGTTCATAGGTACATGAGTTAGGTTGGTGATAGACTATGGCAGTCGGGTAACAAAGGGTAGTGAGTAACTAGGTGACATTGGTACATGTAAATGAAACTTAATGCCATATATTTATGTAAATAAATAGTCTTGGAATCATTCCTATTTTCATTCTATTCATATTTACCCTTGCCAATTTTAGAGTTATCAATTTATGTTCTTATTTTAGCTATATTCAATCATCTTTGTGTTGTTTTTATTTGTTTATTTGCATAATTGGTGTTGTAAACACCTAAAATTGGCCACCAATGGATTTATATTAGACTTTAGACTTATTTCTACCAACCATTTAAAATTAAACCTAAAAATCACTAAACATTCCAAATTTGCTTATGCAATGCTCATCAAAGCTTAGAATCCCATTAAGACATCCCTAATTGGGGTATCTTAACATAAACCACAAAAACCTTGCACAGATTCATCTCTAATCAATCAATGACATTATAACATATAATTTGGTATAGATCCCAATTAAATAAGGAAAATACACACATGAAATTAATTCAAATCCTTAAAAATGCTAAAATACATAAACAAAATTAATTAAAATGCTAAACCTAATCAAATGCCTAGTTTAATAATCCATGAACAATTAATGAATTATCAAAAAGAAAATTCAAAAATCAAGAATATCTTAGGAATTAATAATTACCTTTTTGTGATTTGTCAAATGTCCTAAAATATCTCAACATGTCTATTCATTGCTAATCATGAGGTTTTGACACCTTTTAACTCTACTAGGGTTAATTAATTCGCTATAGTTAGGTTTGAACCCATTACAAGCTCTAACTACACTATATCTCACATTGGGTTGGGGTTAGTTTCTAAGCCTATAAATACAAGCCTAACCTCTTCATTTATAAATATTGACCATAGTAGAGTTATAATGTAATATTTTGTGCTTGATTCAAAGATATAGTGTTATAATTCCAAAATCACAAGTCAAGCCACATTTATAAGCCATACCAACCAAGCCAATAATGGTGCCAAGGAGAGAAGGAGATAGCCAAAATCCATTTCCATAGAGTTCTTGATCACAAGCTGAGCAAGCCAAAAAGACACATCACCTAGAGAATTAAAGGAAGGTAAGGAATTTGTAATTTTATTGCATTTTAGTTGAGCTTTGTCATGCATTTTTTGTTCACTAATGTTCCCCCTATGATCTAGGTAAAAAGGGGTTATGCATTTTACTATGTTTTAATTCATTTTTTGTTACTTATTCTAACACATGATCTAACCACCCTTATTGAATTAATTTATCACAAATGACATACCCATTGGGTCATTGATCACCCCAAATACCAAGGAGACCAAGATATAATTCATAAATTGACAGATGGATGCTTGAATATCATCAAAATTTTAGTTTTGTCCTTGTTTTTTCCATATTTTTAATTTTTGAACTAGCTTGAATTTACACAAAGATTGACATTAATTTTACCAAATTGAGATCAGTTTTGGGTGACCATCATCAGTCTAGTTTCAAGGGAAAATATAATTTTAAATCTTTGATTTTTAATTATTTTAATATTCATTTTCATTATCTCTTGTTTTCATTGACGTTTGAACTCTCTACCTAACCACTGTGTTGTAGGTTTTGAAGAGTTTTTATCATCTTTTGAGCTAACCTAACATTTTATCTCATATTAGTTTTGCATTTAGGTAAACAAGTGATCAACATCAATATTAATCAACCAGCATCATTTATTTACATACATCATCATTTCTTTATGATATTAATCGACAATAAACACCTTATAGCCAACATCAATCACTTCTGATTGACATTAGTCTCTTTGGTTTTAAAACACAAACCTAAGAGATACTTTGTGAAAGTTTATTTCCTCACCATTGAAAGTGATTCTAAGTATAAGGAGACTCCCTAACCCTTGTAGGTCTAATGTGGGCATAAAACATAGATTTACAAGTTTAGACTAATGCAGACTTTGTTTTAGGTACCTAAAAATAATTAGCTAAGTCATTCACACTTCATTTTGGTGCTAAATTGAACTTGTCAAATCTTGAAAATTTGATCTTTGGTGCTTAAAAGGAATTAGAATTGATAATTTTTTCAAACACTTCAATTTTGATGATTAAATTGAATGCTTAAATATTGAACACTTTATTTTAGTGTTTAAAACTGAATTAGGCTAAATATTAGACATTTTGACTTTAAGGATTAAAATAAACCTAGGTAGTTTTAATTAAGTTGTGTTGTGCAATTTATATCAAATTTATCACACTTAAGCCAAGGGTCTAAGTAAATAACTTAAGAAACAATTTTAATTGGTGAATGAATTGACATTCATTTAAATTTCAAATTCATAGAAAGTGTTTGTTTGTTTTTGTAAAATGAATAATATTTGTATGCTCTCCCTCATCCTTTATAGGGATCTTTTATGACTAAAAGTGTCTTTTCATTGCATTTGTGCCTAGTCCAAGGTATGTAAAGAAAGTTTTCTAGGCTCTACCTAAACCC
This sequence comes from Torreya grandis, assembly GCA_037957365.1. Taxonomy (NCBI): domain Eukaryota; kingdom Viridiplantae; phylum Streptophyta; class Pinopsida; order Cupressales; family Taxaceae; genus Torreya; species Torreya grandis. Next base: position 2,516,138 of record JARHVA010001120.1, read on the forward strand.
TACATGGTCTTAGTGATCTAAAAACAACCCTAAAGTCTTTCCACTTAGTTATTTCTTTTCATGCAATTTGGATTATAAAGGGGAGGTCATTACCTCTTTCCGAGTTATTTAGGGAAGCATTGACCTAGAGCTTCATCTCTCGATAGTGTTTTAACCCCAATCCATGGTGGGATATATAAATCAATGTACACATACTATGAGATCTAGGGGGTTGAGAGGTTAACCTCTCTTTTTATACTAAAACCCTGAGTTAAGTTTGGTCAACTAGGGGATTCCAATAAGTATTCCATGGATAGAATCACATTAAAAATGAATAGACCTTTTCATAGTAAGTTGATTGGTATAAACTTAATTGTCATGATGCTTATCTTGTGTTAGCCACACTTGGGATCAATCTAAATGGTAATAAATTATACATTTAAGTTAACTCCACTTTCTTTACCTTGTTAGGATCTAGGACAATATACTTAGTTATATTTAGTCTTTTTCCTTTTATTGCTTGCTTTTTTTATATCTAAATATTTGTTTAATATACCAAAACATAAATGAGTTTGTTTATCTACACTACTCCATTATTTGAGGAGTCATTATGCTATCCATTTGATACCCTGATTTAACCTAGATCATTTGTGTTAAAAATGCTATGTGTGTCACCTAATTAAGATGAGTAATGTTACATTGCTAAAATAAATTCAAGTTTTGAGCCTTAGAAGTCTTTGAAACAAAACATTTTTTATACCTTTTTTAGAGTGCTAATGACATTACGCTTCTCAAACTATTTCATAGACTTGTATTATTTTTTATTTAAGTTGTCATTATTTAAACCAACCATTTGTCTCTTGTGGGATATTTATTTTAGTGTAGTTATGTTGTTCAAATTTTTCTATCTTGTTTGGTTAAAAAATTAAGTTCTCCTAATTTGAGTTTTTATTTAACCTTTACAAGTTTGGATCAAAACATTGATTGATTTATATTTGGGCATCATCTCATAGGGGATGATACATTGATTTTTCACTTTTGGGTTGCATAACTTAGGTTAAATGTTGACCCAAAATTTGAAAACTATATTGTTTGTACCTTTATTTAAGAAAATCAATCTATCTCCAAGTGCCTTTTGTTTAGTTCCTCCTACCAATTTGATCAATTTTATGTCTTAAATGAAGTGCCTTTTTTTATGCCAAAGTGTTCTAAGTTTGTTAGATTAAATCTCCTTTTGTTTAACATCAATATTTTAACACTGAGTTTGGCCAAGAATCCTAGAACATGCCTTATTTGAGCCTATATTTTGACAACGTATTTGGCCAAAAGACCTAGAAACTTTTACCTTTCCTAGTTTAGACCTATTTGGAACATCTTTGGACCTAGATTTTGGCATCTTGTGTTTAGTTAATTTTACTTGACCTTGTTTATGTGAGACATTTAATGTTAGACATTTGATGTTATACTATTTTTACCAAGTCTTTACATAGACCTTTAGGAGGTACATATCCACCCTTAGAATAAGTTAGATAGAGTTTAAACCTTTTATATTTTTAGATATAGCTATTTAGAGTTTATATAACTTGAACTCCTCTTGTTTTGAAACATTTTCCATTGATTTGAACATGTCTTACTATAAATGTAGTGGAGTCATGTATAATATAGGATATGGAAATGTTGTTGTTGGCCAAATTTGGCCCACATAAAGATATTTTGCCCAGAAATGGTTATAATACATGAGAAGAGTTTTGGATGGAATGAGTGGTCCAAAGATCACATGTCATTTATAAATATTTTGAAATACTTTAAGTAAGCCTAAAGTGTTTTTTATTGATCTTTGATACGCAAGTCTTGAACTAGGTTTATAATTGTAAAATAAAGAATACTAGTAGGTTTTCATCATGTTTGAAGCATTCAAGAGCATGGATTAGGTTTCAAAAAGGCTTATAAATTCATTAGAGCCTTCTAAAGAGATAATAGTCTCTTACACAAGTCTAGAAGAACTAGACCATCACAAGCAAATCATGTAAAAATAATTTGTTCAACTCAATTATGTATTTTATAAGTATTATTAGAAAGTATATCAAGGCCAAAATACCATATGGACATGAATTTATTCATGCTTGGGTCACGTTATATAAATTTTATAACTTGATGAGTTGTCTATCTCAAGTTATAAAGATTTAAATTTAGAATTTTAGAGTGAAATATGCATGAGGACATCAAGTTTAAGCTCAATGAAGTATCCATTATAATTAAAATGTCCTAAGGTTTAATGGTAGAGAGACAAATTTCCAAATATTAGGAGCTAAGTTCAAGTTCCAATGGTGAGCAGACAACCTAATGATGTCAGAGGGTCCCAAGATCTAATGTAGTGCATTTGATCAGACATTAAAGATCAATAGTGAGAATCAAGTCAAAATTTTAGAATAAGAAAGAATATGAAAAGTGGAAATATTTTAGGTGTCATTATAGAGATATAATGGTGTGAAACAACTGATAGGGTCAGTGGGTTTAGGCAGATTAACATTAAGCATGAAATTGTATAAAGTAGATCTAAAAGTGAGCTTTGAGTCAACAAGTTAGTGAAACTTGAAGGTTAATGAAAATATACCAAGTGTCTCAATCACATTAATCTGGTAGAATATATATAGCTGATTTTCATTCATATATAATTAGATCTATGATGTGTGAGAGGTCAAAGAGTCAGTAGGATCTTGCATAACAAATGAGGAGCTAATATTTAACATAATATGGGAAACCTAGATCAAGATTAATCACAAATAATGAAGGTTTAAGGTGTCATAATTTCAAGTCTAAAATCAAGATCAATGGTCAATATCAAAGTTTAAAGTTATGAGGTTTTGACTGGACATCGAAACATGATCTAAGCTAAACCAGAGTAGATTTTTCAAGATCAAACATTGTCATTAAATCTCAGCAGAGGTAGAATAGGTCTTTTAGGGCATGATAATGAAATAAAAGATGGAATAATAGTTATTGAAGTAATACTAAACATCTATGGATCTCATTTATATATTGACTATATAAAAACCAATAATTTGGATTGGTTTTCAAATATATTGTAAAGATCTATAAATATGTTGGAGTAGGGGCAGATGTGTAATCATGGAGAACTATCTCATCTATTGATATGGTCATATTTTTGACAATTAGGTACTTTTAGCCTCTAAAATTACACTTAGTAATATCTCTATCATGTCCATGGATATAAGGACCTTGCCCTTATAATGAATCAAGTGAAAATGGCATGGAGTCCCAAGATAGAGATCTGGTGGTCAAAGAAAGTATCTATAACATTTAATATATTTTTAAGGTACCTAAGGGTTTTATTCATAAGTAGGATCATGACTCACCACCTTTGGTAACTATTACCTTATAGTGCATTTTTCTCATCTAATGAGAATATTAGAGGGCTATTGGGATAAATAAAAGTTAACTTGTTAATAGAAAATTGTTGTTGATTTGATAAAAAGGTGGCAACTCCATTAATGATTTATATACTCATCCTCCCTCTTCTCTCTCCTTTTATCATATATTACCCATTATTTCCATTTTATAAGCTCTCTCTTAGTTTTTAGAATAAAAGTCTCTCTCACTTTTGATAGGAACTCTCTAAATTATAGAATAATAGAGACTCTCATTTGATAAGGCTAGACCCTATCAAAAACGTTAATAGAAGACCTATTAAAGATAATAAATATTTAATTTACCTATCTCTTGCTTTTGAATGATATTTAGTAATATTGTGCATGATGGAATTGTGAAGGAGAACCTTCCATTCCCATTATCCTTCTCTCTTGACTATTTTAGGGTGTTTTCTAGTTGATTGTAGGTTTGCATTTATATTCTCTCTACCATTAATGTAAGCTCAATATGAGTCTTATAAATCCACTTAGCTTGATTCATTTCTTATTTAACCTAGTGTATGAAATACTTATGTAATTATATATATTTTAAGATTGTGTGAGCTCAATTTATCTTATGATTCTTTAGTGTATATTTGATGCTTGTGTGAGTTCTCATTTAATTTGGTGTATCACATTTTTATCTTTCTTAGGATCCCTTTACCTCTTCCCTAACCCTTTTATTCATTCAAATATTAGCATAGGTTATCCATCAAGATGAATCTAACCTTATCTAAAGGATTAACCCCACCATAGGTAACCCACATCCTAGGGTTATTCCTATAGTGTAGCTCAATTAGAGGGAGCCTAAAAAACTTGTTGGTCAATTTTGGCCCACATATATAAATTTTCCTAGATGGATTAATTTTTAAAGGTCTTGGTATGGAGTGATTAGATGAGCATATTTTTGGGTGGAATGAGTGGATAAAAATTATAATAAGAAGACATCATAGTTATTACAAAGCTTTTAATACACTTTAAGTAAGCTTAAAGTGTGATTTGTTGATCTTTGAGAAGAAAGTCTTGAAACAAGTCTAGGATTACAAAATGAAGAAGACCAATAGGTTTTCATAGTGTTTCAATATTTCAAGAGGATGGATCAGGTTGAAAAAAAGTCTTAGAATTCCACTTGAGCATTCTAAAAGAGACAACAATTTAAGCACAAGTACAAAAGAACTAAACTATTATGAGAACATCATGCAAAAATAGACAAGTTAACTTGATTATGCATTTAATAAATATTCATAGAAAACCTATTAAAGCCAAAAGAACACATTGACATGAATTTATTCATTCTTATATCATCCTCTACAAATTTTATATCTTGATTAGTTTGATATCTCAATATATAAATCTTTAAATTTAAACTTATAGAGTGAAATAGGCACATAGATTTCAAGTTTTAGCTTCATAAAGTAGTCATTAGAATTAAAATATCCCAAGTTTTATTGAGAGAGTGACAATTGTCCAAATATTAGGAGATAAAGTTAATATCCAATGATGAGTAGGCAACATAACATTGTTAGTATATCCTAAGATCTAATGACACATGCTTGATTATGCAATCAAGATCAATGATGAGCATCAAGTCAAAAGTTTAGTGTAAGTGAGAAGCTAATAAGTGGAAAAATATTGGGTGTCTTAACAAATATCTAATGGTATGCATCAATGATATAACTAGTGGGTCCAAGCAAATCAATGGTATGCATTCACTTGTATAGATCAAATCAATGACAATCAATGAATCAACATGTCAATGCATCTCAAAGGCTAATAAGAAGCTATCCAGTGTCACAAAAAAATGAAACCAACATAAAATATAGGGTTCATGTTAAATAATACAAAATTAGATCTATGGTGCATCAGAGGTCAAAGATTTAGTAGTATATTATATAATAAATAAAGAGTTGATAGTTGGCATAATATGAGAGGTCTAGATCAAGATTGAAGATCAATATTAAAATTAAAATATAGTGGGTCCAAGTAGATCAATTGTGTTCATTCAATCATGAGGAATCAAATTGATAGTCAATATTAAAGGTTAAAAGATAGGATATTTAAAGTGGAAGATAATTGTGACATATGTCAAAGTAGAAGAAAATCCTACAAAGATCATCATATCTCCATTAGAGCTCAGTCTAATACCATTAAAAAGACACAGTGATATAATTAGGATGATCAATGATGGAGTTTCAATGCCATTGAAGCTCAATATGAACCTTTGGTTTGAATACTTGTAACATATGGGATCCATCTTTTGGGGTTACAGTATGGTTTCATGATTATGATCTTTGTTATTTATAGAAGACCTATGTATATGGTGAGTTATCAATTTTCATAAATTCTTAGAGGTAGGATAGGTATATTTAAACCTAATGGAGATCAAGAATGAGGATATGTAGTCTAGAGGTTTGCATCGATATAAAAACTATAGGAAAACCAATAAATGAGATTGGTTTTCCATATATGGTATAGATCTATATTTAGGATGGAGTAGGGGAAAATGTGTAATCATGAAGAAGTGTCTTGACTATTGACATGGTCATGTTTGAAAAAAATAGGTACATACAACTAATAAAAGTAGACTTATCACATGGCTCTGTCAAGTTCATGGATACAAGGACCTTACCCTCATAGTGAAGCAAGTGGATAGGGCATAGAGTCCCAAGATGGAGATATAGTGGTTAGAGAAAGAAATTATAACATTTAATGGATTTTAGGGTGCCTAATAGTTTTTATTCATAAATAAGATCATGACTTACCACTTTTGGCAACTATTGTCTTCTAGTGCATATTTCTCAGCCAATGAGAAGATTCAAGGGCTACTAGTACAAATAAAAAGTTAACTTGTTATAAAAGAATTGGTGCTGATTTGATAAAAAAAGGTGGAATATTAATTAATGACTTTTATACTCATGCTCCCTCTTCTCTCTCTCCATTTTTGATAAATTATTTATTCTTTCCATTTTGTAATCTCTCTCTCTAAGTTTTTTCAAAAAATACTCTCTCACTTTTGATACAGACCCTCTCTCAATTCTAAAAGAGTAGAAACTCTCATTTGATAAGGATAGATCCTATAAAAATTTGTATGAATGACCTATTGAATATAATACATATTTCCTTTACCTATCTTTTTATTTTAAATTATGTTTGGTAAGCTTGTGCATGATGGCATTATAAAGGATAATCTTCCATGCCCATTATCCTTCTTTCTTGATTATTTTATTGTGTTTTATAGTTGATTATAGGTCTATAATTGTGTTTTTTTCCATTAATTTAATCTTGGTGTTGATCTTATAATTTCTCTTAGCTTCATTCAATACTTCTTGAATCTATTGTATGAAATAATTGTGCAATAAGCTAGATTTTGAGATTGTGTGAGCTAGTGTTATTTTATGCTTCTTCAATGTATGTTTCATGTTTATGTGTGTTATAATTTAATTCGTTACATCACCCTTTTATCCTTCTTAGGAGCCCTTTACCCATTATCTAACCCTTTTCCTTATGCAATCATTAGTTTAGGTGATCCATCAAGAGGAAGTAAACCTTCTCTGGAGGTTCAATCACACCATAGGTGACCCATAGCCTAGGGTTTTCCCAATAGTGTAGATAAATTAGAAGGGTCTAAATAACCCTATCTAAGGTTAAAAATTGATCGTACAATAGTTTTTGGTATAACCAATGGGACATAAAGTTTAAACATGATTTCTTAAAGTTTGATGCTATAATAGTTTTTGGTACTCGTATTGGGACTTTCAAGTCAAAGAATATTGGTCAAAGTTTGATCATGGTTTTATCAATTTTCAGCATTTATATCTTCCAATAAACAACATCTAGCAACTCTAAAAGAACATTCAACACTCTAGTAGTCTAACAGTGACTACATCTCATGCCAAAGGTGCCTATAAGGTTATCTTCAAGAGGTATTCCCTTTGAATTTGTTGAATTTCCTTTAAATTTATTAAAAATGTTAAGTTTTGATAATACACACCCATATAAAGGTAACTTTGCTTCTAAACCACTTTTAAGGCCTACCCCTACAAGAAGATCTTTGTTAAACCCTTTCATAGCCATGAATGTCATAGAGATTTTATGGATTTTAATCACCAAATTCCTCTATCCCTCCCTCATTATGATACTATCCCATTAGTAGCTCTTAAAAGTGTCCCTTATTTATTAGAGACCAAGCTACAATCCCTTTTAAACACCTCATGGATATATCCAACTTTTGTAACACTTATGATATCAATGAGGAAAATGTGGAAATTCAATTATTAGCCATCTCTTTCAAAAGTAAAGCCTTAGACTAGTATATAAGCCTTACTACTAATTCCATTGCCACATGGGACCAATTAGGAGAGGCTTTGTGTAAAATATTTGAAAATGAAAGTGTCTATTTGTCACTTGTAGAGAAATTAATAACAATAAAAAGAGCCCTTGTTGAGGTCATACAAGACTTCAATACAAGGTTATTAAAAACTTGGGATAAGATCCCAGTCTCTGTTAGGTATACCCATAACTTTTCTTACTATAATATTTAACATTAATTGATATTTGAATTATATTAATGATCCAGTCTATGGGAGGGAACACATTGCCAAATGCATATGAGGTGGTAATCAGGTTAGAAAATTATCTAGTGTAGGCTGACAAGATTATACCTAGACTATGAATTCCTTTGTTCCCTAAGATCATACTATATCCTATTACTATTCCTCCCCTATATGTCATTCTTCCTTTTCATATATTTTTTGCTATACCATAACCTAATAAATAAAAGGTTTCCACTAGTGGATTTAGTGATTCCGAAGAACAAAATAACTTTCAAGAGCTTATGAGCATGTTCCAATCTTTAGGAAATGAAATAGTAAATGTTAATAGGTATAAAGATTTTAGTAGGACTCATTAAGCCTCATATCAACATCAAAACCAATCCTATCAATAAAATAGGCCACCCTACAAATGAAATTTCTAATGCCAAGGCCAAGGTCAAAACCAAGGACAAGGGCACCCTAACTACAATAGATAAAGCAACTATAATCCTAATGTATCAAGTACTTCCAACACTTTGGTCCCTATCCAAAATATTATTTCTCTAGAAGTTGAGGGTACCATGACTTTAAATTAGTCTTTTAGTAAATCCATTATCCCAAACATTGATTTCACTCAAGATTTCAATGATCAATGATAGTAGGCTACCAATTATGGGTACAATCAAACTCTCATAGCTTAGAACATAGAGGTGTCCATGATGAAAAAACTAGAAGGGCCTCAATAATTTCAAATCACTGATCAAGGACCAAGATATTTGAGTGATATAATGGTTAACTATGAGCAAGAAGAGTGTTATGTACTTAATCAATAGGCTAGTTAAAGATAGGGATACATTATAGTGGTAGTAAATACAAGGTTCAAAAGAAGGAACACAGATCGTAACCAAGAATTAGTCAAAGTGATTCCTACCATTAATCCTTAAATATCAAAGATAATTAAGCTTGATGATATTCCAAAGGTTCTAATAGCTCCAAGGAATCAAGATTAGGGGAATGTCTTTGTTTCCCAAAACTCATAAATTCAAAGTATAGTTGTGGCTCCCAAAACACAACCAAAGGTTGTTGGTTCACCCATAAACATTGTGGAACAAATGAAAAGGTCCAATGTGAGTGTGCCAATGTGGGATATACCATACATACCTAGTTAGGTAGACATCTTATAAGAAGGGTTGTCAAAAATCAATGTTTCTGAGAAACCACTAGTCAATAAGAATATGGTTCTCACCAATGTAGCCAAAGGAGCTAGTGAAGGGAAACCAAGTAAGGTGGTCAAACGTCCATCCTTATATATTTTAGTAATAATTAGTGACTCTTTAGTGTAAAATTTATTGGTATACAGTGGGTCTAGTACCTTGTTAATGATAGAGTCTATAGTAGACCAGCCTAGTCCAAAGTATGATCCCTAATCTAAAGGAGCATTGCAGCTAGATGGATCTTCCACCAAGTCATTTGGCATCATCAGAGATCTCAACTTGACCCTACATGCTTGTATTAGTGTCTTAGTGGTTCAATATGTATTTATCCTTGATGTACCTCCTAATTTTGCACTATGCTTATCCAAATAATTCATTACAAATATTAAAGGGTATCTAGCAACATAATGGTCATACATGGCATTCAAAATAAAATACGGGACAAAGGTATCTATTTAACTTGATACCATTGCAAAATTCCACATAGAGACTTATGTGCCAAATAATATGAATCTCAATTTCACCATCCTTGATGAGGATGAACATCTGGTTGGTTAAGAATTAAACACTCACCCTGAAGAGATAACAAACATGTTCTTGGATGAAATATGGAATGAAAATCATGTGGTTGATCTTTTGTAAGGAGTAAAAGATAGGGGCATGGTTTCTACTAATTATATGAATAAATCAGTCCATGCCATCCCTCATTACACCAAAATAAGATACTATTAGATTATCTAAATTATTCTTTGATGGGTTAAGGAGTAAACATGGAGTGGGTGTAGGTGTAATGCTAGTATCCCCTTGAAATGATAAGTATTTCTCTTCTTATAGGTTCCAATTAAGTTGTTTTTTTAATGTAATAAAATATGAGTGTCTTATCCATGGCCTCTAATGGGATAATAAGAGAGGGATCAAATAATTTCAAGTGCATGGGGATAGTGAACTAATAGTGCACTAGGTTAGAGGCCAAAATATAACCAAGAATCCATTGATGAAGTCATAAAAAATAGAGTGTGAGACCTAATTAAGGATATTGAGGCCTTTAACATCCAAGCCATACCAAGTATCTAGAATGGATATCTTGATATGTTGGTAGCTATGGGATATCAATTTGATAGCCTCAATGAGTTAAAAAGGACCAAGGTGTAGTCATGTGTCAAATTGTTAGTAAAACCATTAGTGTAAGATAATGAAGCTCATTGGTAGGTATTTTAAAATGACAAATAAATTGCCTATTTCTTGCAATAGGAAGCAAAATTCTAGTTAATAAACCAATAATATTTTCAAAACCAATATGAAGAGAAAATAGTTCAATTGATATCCAATAAGATTCCTAAAGGGATTATCACCCTTGAAGGCCTTTTCTATGAGGGAGATCATATGAGAAAATACAAAGTAGTACTATCCATAAGTGAAGAGAACTATGAATGAGTCCTCATATTCCAATAAAATCTCCTTAAGCTTGGTAAGGTAAGCACTAAAATTGAGAGGCATACTTTTCTAAAACTTTGTAAATAATATGTAGACATCTTTGATTGGGAATATAGTGACCTAAGAGGTTTTGATCCCAAACTAGCCCAACACATTATAGAGATAGAGGCTAATGCTAAGCCTATTAGGCAAAATCAGAGTCCTATAACCCCCAATATTGAAGATATTATGAGGAAAGAATTAACCAAGATAATTTAATCGAATATCATCTTTCCAATCAAGCACTCCTCATGGGTATCCAATTTTCTTCCTATTAGAAAGAAGAGTGGGGAGATCAGAATGTGTGTTGACTTAAAATATATAAATAGGGTCTCTTTGAAGGATCACTACCCCATACCATCCATGGAGGAACTCCTTTAGATATTTTTTGGTTTATAATTATTCCCCTTCTTGGATGGATATTTAGGTTACAACCAAGTACTAGTAAGATATGAACATCAATATAAGACTATCTTCACCATAAAATGGGGCACACATGCTTAAAAAAATATGCCTTTTGAAATTTCAAATACTAGGGAAACTTTCCAAAGAGCCATGGAAATGAATTTATAAGGGATGATGAATCAAATGGTGATGGTCATCTTGGATGACATCACACTTTTCTCTAAGAAAGCTAGTGATATTTGAAAGATGCAGAGAGTATGGGATCTCATTAAATCTTAATAAATGTGTGTTTTCCATTTGTGAAGGTAAAATTTTCTATCACATTGTCTCAAAAGAGGGATTATCCATTGACCTTAATACAATAAGTGATATCTTAACACTATCTCTACCCAAGCACAAGAAAGGAATCTAGAGATTCCTTGCAAAGATAAAATATGTGAGAGGGTTTATACCTAGTTTTGAAAACCTAGTCAAACCCATCACCACCTTGATGAAGAAGAGCCAAGTGTTTTCTTGGTCAAATAAATTTAGATCAAAATTTGAGGCCATCAAGCAAGCCATTACCTAAGCACCCTCACTCATGAATCCTGATTTCTCAAAGGATTTTATATTTTACATCTTTGATAATGTCGATAATATATTAGCTATGATGATGCAAAATAATAATGGACTTGAGTAGTGAATTGCCTTTCTTATTCAAGTGATAGAGGGATATGAGGTGAGGTACACTTTTATTAAAAACTAGGTTCTTATAGCTTTAAAAATCCTCAAAAAGTTTAGAACAATTCTCTCCAATAATAATGTTCACCTTATGGTGTCTCATTTGGACTTTCTCCTTAACAAGGATTTGAATGAGAAAAGAGTAGGATAGATTACCAAGGTCATGGAGTATGATGTGGAGGTCAATGTCACCAAGATGGTAAGAGGTAAAGGCTTGTGTGAGAATATGGTAGATGATATTCAAGAAGACAAAAAAATTATTTTGATGACATAAGACAACTCACAAATAGATGCACCTCCATTGCAAAATAATTAGATACAAGATATGACAAATTTATTATTGATAAGAGAATTCCCTCAAGGTTTAGATAGATCAAAAAGAAGGTATTTCAAGCTTCAGTCCATACCCTATGTATTAGTTGATGGTTTTCTTTATAGAAAATACCTCAATGGGGTACTTATTAGGTGCATTGATGATGATCAAGTGATGAAGCTTTTGGATTAGCTCCATGATGGACCTATAAGAGGCTATTGTGTTAAAAAAATAACAGCAAAGGTAATAAGAGTTTATTATTATTGGCCTAGTTTTTTTCAAATATGCCTATGTGTGGGTTAGAAAATGTTAGAAGTGTGCTGTATTTGTAAATAAATAAACATTAGCATCTCTTCCACTCAACCCAATCTAGGTGGAGAAAACCTTCATGAAATGGGGTTTAGAATTCATAGAAATGATTAACCCACCTTCAAGTGTAGGGCATAAATGGGTGCTCACTACAATAGATTACTTCACTAGGTGGGTGGAAGTAATTTCCTTGAAAGAATATAATGAAAAAATAATATTGGACTTCTATGACACCATTATAACTAGGTTTGGTGTCCCAACTACTATAATTTTAGATAATTCCTTAGCATTAATGGGAATGAAGATAAGTAAATGGGCATTCAAGCTAGGCATCTACCTTAGAACTTCTTCCAATTACTACCCCAAGGCAATGGACTAGCAGAGTCCAAAAATAAGAAATTGCTTAGGATTATCAAGCAGACCATGGAAGAGAATCAAAGAGTATGGCATAAAAATCTAAGGATGACCTGATGAGCTGATAGAGTGACTCCCAAAGCTTCCATTGGTAATTATTTATATGTCCTTGTATATGGAAGGGAAGCCAAATTGCTTATTTCTCTTGAATTACCTATATTGGAGTTTTCCCATTCATTAGAGTTGATATAAAATGAGCCTATGAGTGTGAGGATGGCAAAGCTCATAGATCTTGAAGAAACCAAGGAGCTTGAAAAAACCAGGGACCTTGTAATGAAGACATCATAGTCACACCAAGCTCAAGTCAAGAAATCCTTTGATAAGATATCCACAATAAGGGACTTTAAATAAGGGTACTTAGTCCTCAAATGGGACTCAAATAAGGCCAAGCCAAGTAACCATACCATGTTTTATAGCTTGTGGAATGGTCATTATTTGATCCATGGATTCAAACATCATAATTCTTTTTAACTTACCTAACTAAATGGAGAGGTATTACCTATCCCATTCAATGGCATTCATTTAAAGCCCTTTTATTAAAATAATTTATAGTTATTTTATGATATCGTAACATATTATAATAGTTTTATATGATTTACTCTAAGTTCCTTGAGGAAATTTCCTTTCATTTATGTGTTTCCCTTTTAATGAGAACCTATGGCACAGTTGTTTATTTTTATCTTTTATTCTTTTTTGCTTCAAGAGGAAGCTTCATAAAGGGTCAACCCTTTAGTCAATGTCACAATAATTTCAATTAAGAGGAGAGACTATGAATCTATGTACCTAATGGATCAATTTAAGGCCACTAATTATTTACATAATAGGCGTAAAACCCCAAGATGTCATCAGAAATGTTGGCCAATTTTGGCCCACATATATAAATTTAACTAGATGGATCAATTTTCTAAAGGTCTTGGTATGGAGGGATCAACTAAGTAGATTTATAGATGTAATGAGTGTATAAAAATGAGAATAATAATATATCATATTTCTTACAAAGATTTTGAAACACTTTAAGTAAGATTAAAGTGTGCTTTGTCGATCTTTAAGAAGCAGTTCTTGACACAAGTCTAGGATTGTAAAATGAAGAAGACCAATATGTTTTCATAGTGTTTAAAGATTTCAAGAGCATGGATCAAATTCACAAAGTATTATAATTTCATTGGAGCCTTCTAAAAGATACAATATTTTAAGCACAACTAAAAATAAATAAAACCATCATAAGAACATCATGCAAAAATGGACTGGTCAGCTTGATTTTTCATTTAATAAATATGATTAGAAAGCCTCTTAGGGACAAAAGACCACATGGACATGAATTTATTCATGCATATATAATCCTATATAAATTTCATGTCTTGAGGAGATCATTATTTCTAGTTTATAAATCTTTAAATTTAAACTTATAAAGTGAAATAGGCATGTAGACATCAAGATTTAGATTCATAAAGTATCCATTAGAATTCAAATATCCCAAGGTTTAACATGAGAGTGAAAAGTGTCCAAATATTAGGAGCTAAGGTTAAGATCTAATGGTGAGTGGGCAATTTGATAGTGTCAGTGGATCTTAAAATCTAATGGTAGATGTTTGATCATGAAATCTAGATCAACAGTGAGAATAAAGTCAAAAGGTCAGTGTAAGAGAGAATATAACAAGTGGAAAAATATTAGGTGTCATAAAAAATATCTAATGGTTAGCATCGAATGACACAACTAGTGGGCCCAAGTAAATCAATAATATGGATTCACCTATATAGATCATATCAATTGTGAATAATGAGTCAAAAAGTTAATGGATCTCAAAGGCTAATAATAAATTACCAAGTGTCACAAGAATTATAATTTGTAAGAAAATATAGGGCTTACATTTAATCATATAAAAACATATATATGGTGTGAAAGAGGTCAAAGAGTTAGCAAGATCTTGTGAAATAAACAAAGAGCTTATGGTTGGCACAATATGAGAGGTTTAATAAAGATCAATGACCAATATTAAAAGTCAAAGATAGTGGGTCCAAGTAGATCAATGGTGCTCATTCATTCATGAGGAATCAAAATTATGATTAATATTAAAGGTTGAAAGATAGGATATTTCAAGTTGTGAATAATTATGACCTAGGTGAAATCAAAAGAAAATCTTATAAATATAATCCTATTGACATTAGATCTTGATTGAATACCATTAAAAGGACACAGTGATATAGTCTAGATGATAAATGATGGAGTTATAATACCATTGAAGTTGAATATGATCCTTTGGTTTGAAGATTTGTATCATAAAGGATCCATATTTTGGGGTTATAGTATGGTTTTCTGACTGATATTTTTGTTTAAATAAGACATATGTATGTGGTAAGTTATTGATTTCTATAAATTCTCAAAGGTAGGATAGGTCTATTTAGACCTAATGGATATCAAGAAGGAGGCTATGTAATCTATAGGTCTGAAAAAATATAAAATATATAGGAAAATCAATAAAGGAGATTGGTTTTCCATCTATAGTAAAGATTTATATTTAGGATAGAGTAGGGGAAAATGTGTGATCATTAAGAAGTGTGTCAACTATCAACATGGCCATATTTATGATAAATAGGTACATGTATCCACTAAAATTAGACTTATTTCATGGCTTTGTCAAGTCCATGGATATCAAGACCTTTCCCTCATAATGAAGTAAGTGAAGATGGCATAGAGTCCCAAAATGGAGATATAGTGTTTGACTAAAGCAACTTTAGCATCTAATGGATTTTAGGGTACCTAAGGTTTTTCTTTCATAAGTAGGATCATGAATCATCACCTTTGGTATCTATTATCTTATAGTGCATATTTCATAGCCAATGAGGAGATTTGGGGGCTATTGGGATAAATAAAAAGTTAACTTATCAATGAAAATTTTGGTGATGATTTGATAAAAAGGTGGCATCTCAATTAATTAATTTTATACTCATGTTCCTTCTTCTCTCTCTCCCTTTCTAATATATTACCCATTATTTCCATTTTATAATCTCTCTCTCAATTTTTTGAAAAAATACTCTCACTTTTGATAGAGACTCTCTATCTCAGTTATGGAAGAGTAGAGACTCTCATTTGATAAGGCTAAACCATATCAAAGACATCTTAAAGATAATAAATATTTGCCTTACCTATATCATTATTTTAAATCATGTTTAGTAATCTTGTGCATGATGTCATTATGAAGGAGAATCTTCCATGCCCATTGTCCTTCTTTCTTGACTATTTTAGGGTGTTTTCTAGTTGATTACAAGTTTGAAATTGTGTTCTTTATACCATTAATGTAAGCTTGGTGTGGGTCTTAGAATTCTTCTTAGCTTTATTCATTACTTCCTGAACCTATTATATGAAATACTTATGCAATTAAATATATTTTTAAATAATGTGAACTAGTGTTATCTTATGCTTCTTTAGTATATGTTTCATTCTTATGTGAGTTCTCATTTAATTTTTTGCATCACCATTTTCACCTTCTTATGAGCCCTTTACACCTTCTCTAACCATTTTCCCTATGTAATCATTAGTTTAGGTGATCCATCGAGAGGAAGCCAACCTTCTCTATAGGTTTAACCCCACCATAGGTGACCCACAAACAAGGGTTATCCCAATAGTTTATCTCAATTGGAAAGGACATAGAGAACCCTCTACAAAGGTGCAAATTCATGCTACAAAAAAAAATATCTCCAATGGTGAAAACTGATGCTATAATAGTTTTTAACATGCCTAGTGGGACATAGTTCAAAGAATATTGGTCAAATTTTGATGTTGTTTTCATCAATTTACACTAGTTATAGCTTCCAAACAACAACATTTGGTGACTCCAATAGAATATTCAATATTTTGGTAGTAGAGAGTGACTACATCTCATGTCAAAGGTGACTATAATGTCATCTTCTAGAGGTGTTCTCATTGAATTCATTGAATTGACTTTAAATCAGCAAAAATATTAATATTTTCTAATACACACCCATATACAGGCAACTTTGTTCCTAAGTCAATTCTAAGGCCTACCCCTACAAGAAGATCTTTATTTAACCCTTTCATTGCCATGGAAGCCCCTAGAGTTTTTCCCTTTGTGTATTTTAATGGCCAAAGTCCTTTAGACCTCACTCAACATGATCCTATTCTAATAATATCTCTTAAAAGTGTCCCCTATTTCATAGGAGACCAAGATACAACCCCTTCTAAAAACCTCATGGATATAGACAACTTCTAAAACATTCATGACATTAACAAGGAAAATGTAACAATTAGGTTATTATCCATATCCTTTAAAGGTAAATCCTTATATTGGTATAGAAGCCTTGCTTTTAATTTTATTACATTATGGAACCAATTAGGATATGTATTGTGTAATATATTTGAAGACAAAATGACCATTTGTCACTTGCAAAGCACAATTAAAAGATCCCCTCTTGAAGTCATGCAAGAATTCAATACAAGGTATCAACAGACTTGGGATAGAATCTTAGGCTCTTTTAGGCATATCCATAACCTCACCTCCCTTACTATTTTAAATCCCTTAATAGTGACATTACATCAATGTTCTAATCCATGGGAGGAAACACATTGCCAAATGTATATGAGGTGGCAATCAGAGCAAAAAATTATCTAGTGAAAGATGGAAAGATCACACATAGACCACCAATGCCTTTATTACCTATAATAAGACCCACCCCTATTTCTATTCCTCCCCCTAATTTCTTTCCTCCTATGCCTATAATTACTACTATACCCTCACATAAGCAAGAAAAGGCTTCCACTAGTGGATCTAGTGATTCCAAAGAACAAAAGAACTTTCAAGAGCATAAGAATATGTTACAATCTTTGGGAAATGAACTAGTGAATGTTAAGAGGAAACAATGAAAAAAATAACTTTCAATATCTTAAGATCATGTTATAATATTTGGGAAATTAAATAGTGAATGTCAAGAGGCAACAATGAATAAATGAAATTTCAAGAGCTTAAGAGCATGTTATGATCTTTATGAAATGAACTAGTGAATGTCAAGAGGAAACAAGATATTAATAGGCCTTACCATACCCCATATCAACCTCAGTAGCAAGCTTATCAATAAAATAGGCCACCCTATAAAATAAATTTATAAGGCCAAGTCCATGGTCAAAGCCAAGGACAAGGGAAACCTAACTATAATAGATAAAGAAACTATAATCCAAATGATGTAAACACTTCCAACACCTTGGTACCTATTCAAAATAATTTTTCTCAAGAAGATGAGGGTACCGTGCCTTATAATTATTCTTTTGGTAAATCCATTGTTACAAACACTAATTTCACTTGATAAATGGTATTAAGCTACCAATTATGGGTGTAATCAAGCTCTTATATCTTAGAACAAAGAGTTACCCATGATGAAAAAACTAGAAGAGCCTTAATTAGGTCAAATACCTAATCAAGGACCAAGATAGTCAGGTGTTACAATGGTCAATTATGATCAATAAGAGTGTTATACAATTAATAAGTAGGGTATTTATAGCCATACATACATTCCAATGGTAGCAAATATAGGGTTCAAATGAAGGAACATGCATGGTAAATAAGAAGCACTAAAAGAGATTCATACCATTACTCCTTTAATATCAAAGCCAATTAGACCTATTGCTATTCGAAAGGTTTCAATATCTCCAAGGAATTAAAATTAGGAGAATGTATTTTTTCCCTAAAACTCATAAATTTAAAGTATAATTATGGCTCCCAAAGCACAACCAAAGGTTAGTGGTTCACCCATAAACATTATGAAACAAATGAAAAGGTATAATATTATTGTGCCAATGTGTGGTATGTTCTCTATGCCTAGTCAGGTAGACATCCTCCAAGAAGGGTTGTCAAGAATAAATGTTTCTAAGAAACCACTAGTCAAGGAGAATGTGGTTCTCACCAATGAAACCAAGGGACCTTCTAAAGGGCAATCAAGTAAGGTGGTCAAAACTCCTCCTTTCTACATTTTAATAATCATTGGTGATTCTTTAGTGCATAAATATTTAGTAGATAGTGGGTCTAGCACCTCAATAATGCCAAAGTCTATAGAAGACCATCTTAGTCTAAATTATGAGCCCTGGTCTAATGGATTTATACAACTTGATGGTTCTTCTCAAATTGACCCTGACTTCTTATCCTAGTGTCTCATTGGTTTAAGTTGTGTTGATCCTAAATTTACCTCATCATTTTTCCTTATGCATATCTATAAAATTCATTATAAATATTAGAGGTTATCTAGAAAAAAATTGGTCATACATGACATTCAGAATAAGATATGGGACCAAGGTATCCATTAAAGTTGAGCCCATTTCATAATTCCACATGAACCTTATGGGCTAGATCACATAAACCTTAATTTCACTATCCTTGATGAAGATGAACATATGGTTTGTCAAGAATTAAACATCACCTTGAGGAGATACTAGACATTTTATTGGATGAACTATGGAATGATAATAATTTGTTTGATCCCTTTAAATTATTTGAAGAGAGAGATATGGGTGTCAACTACTTACATGAATAAAATTAGTCCATGGCATCCCTCATTAGACATTAAGAAGATCCTAGTAACTTATGGAAATTTTTATTTGATGGTTTATAGAGCAAACATGGAGTGGGTACAGGTGCAATGCTAATATCCCCCTCAAATGATAAATATTTCTCTTCTTATAGGTTCTAATTTAGTTTCTCTTACAATGTAATAGAATATGAGAGCCTTATACATGGCCTTCAATGGGATAATACAAGAAAAATCAAGTAGTTATAAGTTTATGGGGATAGTGAGATGATAGTACACCAAGTTAGAGGCTAAAATATCACTAAAAACCATTTGATGAAGTCTTACAAACATAGTGTGGTACCTAATTAAAGATTTTCAAGATTTTAACATCCAAGTAGTGCTAAGGAACCAAAATGGATGTGCTAACAAATTAGTAGATATGGGAGCTCAATTTGATATCCCTAATGAGTTGAAAAAGACCAAGGTGTAGCCACATGTCAATGTGGTGGTAAGACCATTAGTGAGAGATAATGAAGCTCATTGATATGTCTTTGAGAATGACACACAAATTGCTTATTTATTGTATTAGGAAGCATAGTTATCTTCAATGAATCAAGAAAATTTACAACATCAATATGAAGAGCAAATCATTCAATTGAGATCCAATAAGATTCTTAAAGGGCTTGTCACTCTTGAAGGTCTTTTCCATGAGGGATATCATATGAGAAAATACAAGGTAATGATGTCAAAAAGTAAACAAAACTATGAAAGAGTCTTTATCTTCAAGGATAAGCTCCTCAAGTTTGGGAAGGTAAGCACTAAAGATGAGAAGCATAGTTTCATTGAGCTCTGTAGAGAATATGCAATCATCTTTGCTTGGGAATATAGTGACTTGAGAGGATTTGTTCCCAAGTTGACCCAACACATTATAGAGATGAAGGTTAATACCAAGCCTATCAGGTAAAATCAAAGGCCTATAAACCCTAAAATTGAAGAACTTATGAGGAAATAATTAACCAAGTTAATTAAATCCAAGATCATATTTCCTATTAAGCACTCCTCATAGGGTATCTAATTTGGTACTTATTAGGAAGAAGAGTGGGGAAATTAGAATATACATTGACTTTAGGGATATTAATAGGGTATATTTGAAGGATAACTCTCCCTTAACATCATGGAGAAACTTATTTAGATAGTTACTAGTTTAGAACATTTTTCCCTTTTGGATGGATATTCAGGGTACAACCAGGTACTGGTGAGAGAAGAAGATCAATATAAGACTGACTTCACCATAAAGTGGGGAACATATGCTTACCAAAATATGCCTTTTGGATTTTCAAATGTTGGGACCACTTTTCAAAGAACCATGGATATGGATTTGAAAGGGTTGCTAAATCAGATGGTGCTAGTTTATTTGAATGACATCACAGTTTTTTCTAAGAAGGGTAGTGAGCACATGGACCATATAAAGTTGGTATTAAAAATATGTAGACATTATGTAATATCTTTAAATCCCAATAAATGTGTGTATTCTATTCATGAAGGAAATTTTTTGGGTCACATTGTTTCAAAGGAATAACTATCCATTGAACTTAATAGAATAAATGTTATGTTAGCACTGTATCTACCCAAACACAAGAAAGCAATCTAGAGGTTATTTGGGAAAATAAAATTTATGATAAGGTTTATACTTGGTTTTTAAAACCTAGTCGAACCCATCACCACCATGTTGAATAAGAGCCAAATGTTTTCTTAGTCAAATGAAGGTAAGGTAGCATTTGAGGCCATCAAGCAAGTCATTACCCAAGAACCCTTGCTCATGAATCCTAATTTATCAAAGGATTTCATATTATACACCTTTTATGATGTTGAAAACATATCATCTATGTTGATGCAAAAAATGGTGAAGGACTTGAGTATCCAATTTCTTTATTTATTCAAGGGCTAGAGGGATATGAGGTGAGGTATACTTTAATAAAAAATTAGGTTCTTATAGATTTGAGAAGCCTCAAAAATTTTAGGCCAATGCTTTCTAACAATAAGATTCATCTTATGGTGTCTCATCCTAGAGTGAGGGACTTTTCCCTTAATAAGGATTTGAATGAGAAAAGAGTAGGTCGGATTACCAAGGTCATGGAGTATGATGTGTAAATCAAAGTCAACTAACTGATAAGAGGTAAATGATTGTGTGATAATATGGTAGATGACCTTAAATAATATAAATAATTTATTTTAGTGACATAAGACAACTCACAAATTGAGGCACCTCCACTTCATAATAGCTATCTCCAATATATGACACATTTTTTGATGATAGGAGAATGCCCTCAAGGTTTAAATAGAGAAAAAAGAAGGTATTTCAAGCTCAAATCCATAACTAATGCATTAATTGATGGTTTAATTTTTAAAAAGGACCTCAATGGGGTAATTATTATGTGTATTAATGATAATCAAGTGACAAATCTCTCGAATTTATTCCCCTTATTCCATACCGACACATCATAAGATGAAATTGTGGTAGGTTTGTTAAATTTTTTTGTGCCTATTTGATCTCCATTCACATTCAATGCAATGATTAAGGTAATTTTATTAAATATTGTTACCAAGATTGAATTTAATATTGTGATCAAACCTTGGAAATGACCTAAGGTTTCCATGATTGTTTAAATTTTTTTATTTTGTCTAGGCTATGATGGCTATATGGTGGGGGGAATATGCATGGTCATGGTGGACTTAATTAAAGTCAACATATATATTTATATGTGTGTGTCTATGTATATGTTTATGTATATGTATGTATGTATATGTATATGTATATATATCTATATCTGTGTGTGTGTGTGTGTGTGTGTGTGTGTGTGTGTGTGTGTGTGTGTGTGTGTGTGTGTGTGTGTGTGTGTGTGTGTGTGTAAAATAAAATAAGTGATAGAAAAAATCAAGAAGGATGTCACATCAACCCTATTTTACTAGGTCATAATGGAACAAGGGCTAACTATGGATTTGAAGATAAGGCATTCAAGTGTTTTTCTTCGAGAGTTGGGTTTTATTGTGTGAGTTGAGTTTTGGCTTGGGGAAAATAACAAAGATTAATGATGGTTGAATGGAGTAATGAGAGAAGAAGGTCAAACCATGAAAATGTTGAGAAGTTTTTGGCAAATGAGGGGGGGGGGGTTGTGCATGGTCATGGTGAGATTATTGAAAGTGTGTGTGTGTGTGTGTATTTATAATATTTTTTGAATATATATATATATATATATATATATATATATATATATATATATATAAAGTGGTAGAAAAAATCAAGAAGGATGTCACATCAACCCTAATGTACTAGGTCATAATGGTGTAAGAGTTAAATCTAGATTTGAATATAAGGCATTCAAGTTCTTTACATGGAGAGTTGGGTTTTATTTTGTGAATTGAGTTTTGGCTTGGGGAAAAAAACAGAGAGTAATTATGGTTGAATGGAGTAATGAGAGAGGAATGTCAAACCATGAAAAGGTTAATAATTTTTTAGTCAGAGGGGGGGGGTTGTGCATGGTTGTGGTGGGATTAATGAGAGTCTTTATATGTGTGTGTGTAATAAAAAAATTAGTAAAATAAATAAAGAAGGATGTCACATCAACCCTAGCATACTAGGTCATAATGGCATAATGATTAACTCTAGATTTGAAGCTAAGGTATTTAAGTGTTTTGCATGGAGAGTTGAGTTTTATTTTGTGAGGTGAGTTTTGGCTTGGGGAAAATAATAGATATTAATGATGGCTGAATGGAGTAATGAGAGAGGAATGTCCAACCATTAAAATTAATGATGGTTGAATAGAGAAATGAGAGAGGAAGGTTAAACCATTAAAATTTTGAGATTTTTTTGGCCAAATGTGGGGGGGGTTGTACATGATCATGGTGGGCTTAACTAAAGTCTACACATAAACACACACAAACACACACACACACACACGCGCGCGCACACACACACACACACACACACACACACACACACACACACACACACACACACACACACACACACACACACACACACACACACACACACACACACACACACACACACACACACAACACTGTGTGTGTGTGTGTGTGTGTGTGTGTGTGTGTGTGTGTGTGTGTGTGTGTGTGTGTGTGTGTGTGTGTGTGTGTGTGTAATAAAAAGAAAGTGATAGAACACATCAAGAAGGATGTCTCATCAACCTTAACATACTAGGTCATAATGGTGCAAAGGTTAACTCTAGATTTGAAGCTAAGGCATTTGAGTGTTTTACATGGAGAGTTGTATTTTATTTAATGAGTTGAGTTTTGGCTTGGGGAAAATAATAGAGAGTAATGACTACTGAATGGAGTAATGAGAGAGGAATGTCAAACCATGAAAATGTTAATAATTTTCAGCTAGATGGGGTGGGTTGTGCATGGTCATGGTGGGCTTAATGAAAGTCTCTCTCTCTCTCTCTCTCTCTCTCTCTCTCTCTCTCTCTCTCTCTCTCTCTCTCTCTCTCTCTCTCTCTCTCTCTCTCTCTCTCTCTCTCTCTCTCTCTCTCTCTCTCTCTCTCTCTCTCTCTCTCTCTCTCTGTGTGTGTGTGTGTGTGTGTGTGTGTGTCTATATACATAATTATATATAATAAAAAAATTAGTAGAATAAATCAAGAAGGATGTCACATCAACCCTAACATACTAGGTCATAATAGCATAAAGTTTGGCTTTGGATTTGAAGCTAAGGTATTCGAGTGTTTTACATGGAGAGTTGGGTTTTATTTTGTGAGATGAGTTTTAGCTTGGGGAAAAAACATAGATTAATGATGATTGAATGGAGTGATGAGAGAGGAATGTCAAACCATTAAAAGTTTAATAATTTTTTATCTTGTTTAGATAAAAGGAGGGAAGAAAAAAATAAGGGAAAGAAAAGAGAGCTCAAGCAAGGTTTTTTATCTCTCAATGACTTGAGAAATCATGTAATGTTCATGTTTTAATGGAAAAATGGTGTAATCTTACTATGAATATTTTAATTAAATGTGTGTGTGTGTGTGTGTGTGTAAATATAAAACTCAACTCATAAAATAAAACCCAAATCTCCATGCAAAACACTCAAATGCATTAGCTTCAAATCTAGAGTTAAACCTTGTGCCATTATGACCTAGTGTGTGTGTGTGTGTGTGTGTGTGTGTGTGTGTGTGTGTGTGTGTGTGTGTGTGTGTGTGTGTGTGTGTGTGTATGACCTATTATGACCTAGTATGTGTGTGTATGTGTGTATTTATGTATGTATGTATGTATGTATGTACACACACACACACACACACACACACACACACACACACACACACACACACACACACACACACACACACACACACACACACACACACACACACACACACACACACACACACACACACACACACACACACACACACACACACACACACACACACACACACATATAGACACACACACACACACACAATAAAAATAAAGTGGTAGAATAAATCAAGAAGGATGTCACATAAACCCTAAAATACTAGGTCATAATGGTGCAAGGGTTAACTCTAGATTTGAAGCTAAAGCATTTGATCTTTTTGCATGGAGAGTTGTGTTTTGTTTTATGAGTTGAGTTTTGTCTTGGGGAAAATAATAGAGATTAATGATGACTGAATGGAGTAATGAGAGAGGAAGGTCAAACAATTAAAAGGTTAAGAATTTTATGTCTTGTTTGGATAAAATGAGTGAATAAAAAAATAGGAGGAAAGAAAAGATAGACTAGGAAAGGTTTTTCATCTCTCAACGAATTAATAAATCAAGTAAAGTTCATATTTTAATGGGAAAATTGTGGAATCTTACTATTAATATGCTGATTAAATGTGTGTGTGTGTGTGTGTGTGTGTGTGTGTGTTTTTGTGTGTGTGTGTCTATATATATATATATATATATATATATATATATATATATATATATATGAACAAGTTCATAGGTTCATAAAGAAGTTGTGGGACATCTTGATGAACCTATGAGCACCAAAATCAAGTTGAAATTGATTATCACTCTCTCTTTACCTGTTGGATAAACTTTTACATTTGTTGTTTCCCCTTTATTTCTTTGTCATTTAAACTATATGTGTCCATGATTTGGCACTTGGGTTGGAATGGATGGATCCATTTGCAAATAATCTCTTAAAACCCTAACTAGGTTTTCTATCGACGTGATTGCATGTCTATTTAGACCTAATAAAGATGTGTTTATTCCATTATTTTCATGGTTAGATAAGATACAATAGTTTTATAGTTTCTCTTCACTATGATTTCAAAATCCTTTAGTAGAATTTTATTTTTATATATTTTATTCTTGGGTTTTCTTATAAATACAAGTTTTGGTTTTAAAAAGTCTTTTGTCTTTTTAGCCTCATGGTTGTGCCATATCATGATGCTTGGAAGTGGTGGATTTGGGAATTTCAATGAAAAAATGAATGGATCAATTTATCATGTTATAGCTCTATGTAATCATTATTTGGTTGTTTATAACATTTGGGAGTCATTTTGTCATTATTGGTTTTAAACTATGACTCCAAATTTTAAAGGCAATATTCATGGTTTTTATTATTGCCTTGTTGTTGGTTACCAATGAGAAAAACATACAATAGGTTATCTTCATGTTTATAGGTATGTATTCATCTTAAATATGTATTCTAGTTTTTCAATAATAAGTCATTTTGAAAATCTTCATCATATTATAAGGAGATTAATGTCTGGTTTATTGATTGTTATTATATTTTAATGGTTGAGTGAAATCCTAGGCTATTTTGAAAGTTTTAGTTTGTTGATCTTTGGTTCTTGTCTGTTAAGTGATTTCTACAAGTTTCATTTTGCTCATCATCTTTCCCAAAGCCCAGAGGTTCAATTTTTCCACCTAGTTGATGGTTGTAGTGGTCAGGGTCATTGATGGTTTGGCTCATTAGATAGTTCCAAATGGGTTGTTTCTTGTGGAGTGGATTGGCATATATTTTTACTTTGGCTTTTTATAGTGGCATTCATTTTATTATTTACTAGTTCTTATTTTAATATTTTTATCTTGTAATATGTTTTAATGATTACCTTATTACTAGTAACTTCTCTTGAGTACAACGTAGAAACTTAGATTTGGAATGTAAATGGTACTCATGTTACAATAACCTTGTTGTATCAAGAGTTATATAAGTTAGATGATTTTTATTTATTTAAATAATTTTCAAATGCTAACATGAACCAAATAGTTGATTAGAAGTTGATACCCCTAGATTGATGGGAGATAAATCATTGTTTCCCTTTCTAAATAATTAGTTAGTATATTTAGGTATGAATATTTGTTAATCAAATTGCTTATGATTTTAATAATTAAGTTTTTAATTCTTAAATTTGATTGAATTTTTTTTAAGGAATTGTTACTCATTGCATAATGATAGTGAGATTACATCTATTCATTTCTTATTGATAAGTTAGCGTGTTGGATAATTTTTATACAATGAGTGGTAATTAAAAGTTTAACTCTATATCTAGTTAAGACACATAATTTAATTTAGGTTTTGAAATACATGAAGTTAATGTATCATTTATTCATTTATGAGTGTGTTAAACTAAAATTTAAAATTCTTTAAGTGAGGGTTTTCTTATCAAATGATTTTTGTACACAACTCACTAAATATCAAAATAAGAATGAAGATTGACTAATCTAATAATTTATCATGATAATATAAATCATTGTGAGTTGTATAAAGTCAAACATTGGGTAAATTCACTACAACCAAGTAATAGTGGATTAGGTTGAATGACATGTGGAATAATTGAATCAAAGAATTTGTTGAAGTGTAATTCTAATTAGCTTGAATGATAATGAGCTGAAAATTACCATTTAGTTTAATAATAAATATTAAATATTTTTAAATTATTATCATGAAATCTAAAGCAGTATTCATATATATAAGCATGATTATTACATGTTATAATTACCAATTAGTGTGTTGGGTTATGCATCCATTCTAATATAAATTAATTAATATGTTCCCTTAGAAGTCAATTTTGAATTTGTAGAATTCTAAAAGAATTTATAATTTTATTTAAATAAAGGTGTTGGTTATGTTGATTCTTATAAATTTACCATAGGTGGCCTTAGTTTTTAAAGGACGCTTCTCATTTTATAATTTAGAAAATTTTGAGCATGAGTTATAGGTTTTGACAATCTGGTTGCTTGTGGTGAAATAGCAGTAGAGTAAGATAACTATTACACAATATTTATACAATTTTGGTGGTTGGGAGACACTTTGGCCAATTCTTTGTGAATCCTTGTTAATACTTAGTGAATTATGTTCCTACCTAAAGATACAGACTAATATAAATGGATATTTATAATGTGGATAAAACTAAAATGACAATGGTGTAAAAAAGAGTAAAGAGAAGGATAAGGTAGAAAAGAAATATGTGATTGTCAATTTTAGTCCTAAACATTATGACAAAGTATTAATGGAAAATGAATACACATTTAAAAAATATATAATGCAACATAGCCTAATCTCAAATCTCACTATATATTAGGTAAACTTCAGAGGAAAATGTTTTAGAATCACAAGTAAGAACCATGTCTACTTTAGGGATTTACCACTATAATCAAATATCCACTACACATTTGAATATAGAGAAAAATGAAATGAATCAAAACCTAAGATCTTTCAGCTAATCTAGCATAGACAAATTTAAAACCCTATGATTAAAGAATGTTATTTAGAATTTAAAGGCACTATTCAAATTCAAGACTTCTACTAACAACAGAGAGAAAATCTCCATTATAAATTAACACATCAAAATGGATAATCCTTTTAGAATTACTTAATTTTATTAATTTCTTCAAGTATACAAAATTACTCAAAAATCTCTCCCTTTTTACAATGGTGATGCATGTCTTTATAGGAAGAATAGGTAGTATACTGGTCATTTACAAAATATAGGTGTATAAAGGTAAGGACAACTATCCTTAAAAGCTATATAATACATGTGCTTTCCCAAATAATGATGACCTAGGGGTAAATATGCTAACAAATTAGCATATGCCTTTACAATGGAATATTATATTATAAAATGTTACCTAATTTTAATTAGAATATAATATTGATCTAACTTGCTGGTGGAGCCCCTATTTGTTGTTAGAGGATGCTCATGTCCCTCTCATGTTATTCATCATCAATCTCAGGATCTAAACTAGGATTCATGATGCACTCCTCCTCTTGGTCTACTAGCTCATTGAATTCTTGGTCATTTATAGCCAAGGCCTCTTTAATACTTCTAGCTTAGTTGATCCTCTCACTTGCATCGAATATCATATCCAATATCTTATTGTTATCCTATCTAGACTGGCCTTTAATTTTTCATTGGATTTATTTAGTCATCAAAGTGGCCCTATGCTTTAACTCTTCATCACTGATGAGGCCAAGGGTAGTAGGTTGTGCAGGATTGAAAGGCATGATTCCAGGAAGTTTCTTAATTTTCCTAATGAGCTCTTTGTAATTTTTTGAGAAGTATATTTACCTTGGTATGCTATGTACTTAAGCTTTGATATTTATCAATAACAATCCCCAAGATTGTGCCTAGGTGTCCCATACTTATGGTTCTAAATTTTGGGATCTACTTCTTTACTTGGTTATTGAGGAGCTGAGTAGTCTTATCCTTTAAGGCATACCATTGGGTGACTAGGTCTTTAGATAATGTATCTTGGTCCTCTAATGTACTATGCCTTATCTTCATTGAATTTAATTCCTCAAACATGTCATAAAATTATTCATCTTGCATTTTGGTCATGGCCTTTAAGACTGATAAGATATTATGTGTTTGTAAATTCTCCTTTTCTCTTTCTAAATTTTTGGATCCTTTATTTTAGACTCTAGAATCCATCCTTACCTTATTGTGATTGTGATTATATCAAGCATTCCATATCTTCCACACAAATGGTAGCTTCACCAAGTTATTATCCTCACATAGGGGTTAATCATGTAAATGGATCCACCTTTTTAAAGGTGAATTATTTTGTCCCAACCATGGTTTCCCTAGTTTTTATTCTCTCTAAGCCTACTACCTCAGGGTTGAAATGAACTATGGTAATTAGTTTCTTAAACTAGAGATGATTTGGGACCTCCACACTTGATCTATTATATTCTCTTGGAGCATCCATTTTCTTACCTCTAGAGCCTTGGGTGATCATAATTATATTCTCTTCTTACTCCTTCATTATAGGATTTATCTAAGGCTTAATGTCATCATGTAAATCCACACCAACCCTTGTCATGGCCCATGAATGGGAGAGAGATGAAATTTTTTGAAACTTTCCATAGATGAACTAGTTAGGAATGATTGCTTCATGAATTGGAATTCATCATTGAAGAAGGTGACTTCACTAGTGAGATGAGTAATGGTCAATATAGGTTTCTTCCTTGGTTATAATAAGACCAAGGCTAAGTTTTCCTTCTTATTATCTTGAGGTACCATGAGAATCAACTCTTTTCCTATTGTTTCTTTGAAGGAATCCTCCTCTCTACCCAAGCTATAAGACTCTACAAGTTCTTTGAGGGCACCCTCAAGTGTCTCTTCTAGTTATAAGTCTATCATGTTAATGTAATAAATTGGAAAAGGTGGTCATTATTACATGGTTGAAGGTAAGGGTCCTTTTTCATGTATTTATTCTAACCTTATCTCTCTAACCTTATAATTTCCTTTACCTTCATCATTTTGAATTTTCTCAACCTTCTATTATGACTATAATGGTTACTCTACCTGAGGTTGCTCATGAGATATCCCAAATGGGACAGGTAGTAAATGGTATTACAAGGGGTGAATTTTCCATGTTTCCCTAGATGGCTTGTTTTCCCTGACTAATCTATGCTCTAGGTCAATGTTGTGGCCTTGGATATTGGTTAACACTTCCTTATACTTCCTAACTTTGATGTATATGGTGTCATAGACACCTAGTTGGTGTACATACTTAAGCTTGAGATTTTTGTCCTTTAGATTTTCTCCTACTTAATTCTTTGGATCCCACATTTTGAATTCATCTAGTTGAAAGCTAGATGAATTTCTATGTGTGACCATAACTTCTGCCTGCGTCTAGTATTTAATTATGATTTTCCCAATATCCAATGGGAAAGGGTGAAGCAAACCCTTCCTCTTTTCCTTGAAAATTTTATTAATGCTAAGGATGAGTTAGGAGGCAATATCCTACTTGTCAAGTTAATTAAAGACATGCACTAGGAGTTTGTAAGTTTGGGACATAATTCCCTCTATCTTGATGACTTTGTAATCAAGATAATACCATATGTCCCTAATCATCTCCACATAATTTTTAATGAAGGGGTGAAACCTAGGCATGGGGACACCTATGATGGCCTTAATGATTTATGGTAAAATGTAGTCAAATATAAACTACATATGATTCCTATAATTGAATATGTGTAACTTGGAATAGTGGTGTGAGATGGTTATCCTACCTTTTAGGGACCAATTCCTAATTCTAGGGAATGTGACTCAAGAAAGAAGCCAAGTAGGTAAGACATCATGTATAATTGCTTAGAGGCCTCTCTCTTGATGGTGATGAATTTCTTGGAAAGGAAGATGTTGATCAAATATCTTATTAGAGGGGTAAGCTTTTCTTCCACCAAAAAGTGTACCTATGAGACCCAAACCTTATTCATGTAAGTGGTTGAATGGGAACTAAAATATATATTAAAAAATGTCATTATCACCCTAATAATTTATCATAACTAGATGATAGGTATTTTTACATCAAGGGTTATAAAGATGAGAGATCCTTGGTTTAGACAGGGTCTAAGGATGGAATCGAGGTCATGGTTATTGGTCCATTCCCTCATCTTAGGAAGGTTCACATGGGGAAGAGGGAGTTTATAGTAATTTTAAAAAGTAATAGGGGAAATTTATGCTACCTATTTTGAGTCACCTTCCCTAATAATCCATTCATCATCAATCTAACAATCAACAAAAATGGAGGCAATGATATCAATATAGTGTAATACCTCTAATTTTGCCATTGCATGATGGAAGCTAGCCATGTAGATTGTCACTACATCACAATATTGTTTGTTGATAGTGGAATTTCTCTATTCTTCCTTTGAGATGGGTTTTAATTCTTCTATCATGAAGAAGAGATCATACCAATTAATGATGCCATGGATGTTTAATGTGGTGAAGTCCAGCTCTGTATCCCTCAATACCTAACCCTCACTATCTATCATCAAATAAAACTTAGATTATTCCTTTAATTATTGTATGTCAGATACCATGATACTTGTCTCTACCAATTTCTTGTGTTGAATTGTATATGATTTTCATGGAATCTCTCTTAGACTTGAGAACATAATTAAGCTTACTATTGTCAAGTTGATAGTGAATTGAGCCTGATTGGGTTGCCTTTTATGTAGGGTTTAGGGTTTTGGAGATTTAATGGTAGAATACATTCATGATTTGGCTTATACATGTTATGGATTTTATTTGGACCCCTAACTTTATATATTTATGTTTTCAAGCCCACAAGATCTTTAGTTTTGTCCTTTTCTACTTACATGGAGCTTATGTGACATTGGTCTGGATCTTTCATAGCATTTTTCATAAATGATATTTAAACACTATCCATTAGTATTTAAAACATTTTCTTCATTTCAAACCATTAGATCAAAATATTAGACTAGCATGAGATGTTGATCATAATCTAGGCCCTTATATTTTAATTAGTTCCTAGGTCTTAAGACTTATGGTGATGACACTTAGCATGCTCACACATCTTCCCCACATTTCAAATCTTATGCCAATCCTTTGTCAAATAATCATTGGAAATGTGATAGGTCCACAGGTTCTTTGGGTTTTATTGAAAATTCTATAGGGACCTTCATGCCATTGGATCAAACCCAACAACAAAGCATAGACTGTTGATCTATGAAAATGCCTAAACATCAAGTTAGTATACTTTTAAAAGTCACAACTTAGGATTACATCACTTAAGCTAAGTTTTGTTTCATGTTTATTAAGCATGGGAAAAACATTAATCTAAGGTATTTAAACCTAATTTATGATTTGAAAAGGGTTCAAGGTATAAGCACTCTAGGTTAATGTATGCGTTGTGTTTAGAAAACACAATGAAAACATTAGGCTAAAATATTTATGCCATGTGTCACAAACTATGCTCAAAATAGGTTCAAAATGAAATGATAATATGAATTTTACATGGGTTAAGTCTATGATTTAAGGTCCATTATTCAAAATTCAATGTGGATCTTTAAAGTATAGACTTAGGTTAGGTATATTTCTTGGATGTGTTTATGTTTTGCAGATCGAGGCCTTCTATTTTTGGCATATTTTAAGCATTTACCTTACCTTAGCAAGCCACTTTAGAGTAAAAAATAGGGTTTTGGGATGTTATTTGAATACTTAGTAAGAAATTTTCATTGGTTTAAAATGGATGGTATCACAGGCATCAAATACACCTTCATGGGTGACAGTTGATGATTACATGGGCGTCATGTTTAAACCAATGAAAATTTCATTTTAATGGACGTAAAGTTGATGGTTACATGGGCATCAAGTTAGTCCTTTCAAGCATTTAAAGGATGGTCATGTGAATGTTAATTTTAAGTTAATTAAAATCTTTAGGGTCAAATGTGAGGATACCACTTGGAATTTTTATGGGGTTTTCTAGGGTCTCAGTGTTAATTCACTCCATTGGATCAAATGATGTGATAAAGTGATACCCATGGGATATTGATCCAAAGGCTTAAATTTTTAATTAGTCTTTACTCCATCTGATTGGGTCCTTGCAAGTAAGCATGGATTATTGGATTATCTAATATGCATGATATTTAAGCTAAAGTTTAGATTATCCTCATAAAATTGGATCAAATACCATGACAAAGTGACAACCGTAGGATCCTAAAAAGTGTGAGGAAGTTAATGTTAGGATAGTGGAGATAATAAAAACTTAGGCTTAAGGAATTAAGACTAAGGTCACCATGGTATAATGAATACATTGGGGCCTTAGTATTAAATTTTTAGGATAATTTGGGGAATATAAAATGACCCTACACAATGAAATTTATTTAGGCCATAATGAATTTTAAAAAATGGGAAAATAATGAAGGGCTTCATGTTTGTAAGTCAATTTATGTTAAAAAACATGACTAAACCTAAGATATGCATTTTATATTTAAGTCCATAAAAATGATTCTCACTAATTTGGGTTCCCACCTTTATTAAAATTTTAAATGAGGGTCTATTAGGGTTTTATAATCCATAATTATCAAGGATTCATGCCATGGAACTTTTAATTTAATTTCAAATGAACTTCATTAGCAATGTTAGTCTAGATTAAAATAAAACAAAACCACACTAGTCTATCCTTAAATAACTTGGATGACCTTAAAACTCTATGGAAGACTTTATATTATGATAATTATCATGATTTAAAATAAGGTTTTCTTAAGGGTCCTAATCTTTTAGTAATGGGGGTATGTTGCTTCCAACAAATGATGACTTATGGGGGAAACATAGCAATATGTTAGAACTTATAGACTCTTGCTTTAGAAAAATGATTAGGTCATCCAATTCACTTGATCAAAACCACCATCTAGATCAGATTATGGTTAAAACAAACCTTGTACCTAAGGTAAAATACTAGGACATACCCAAACTATGTGTGGCTTGATTCCACTTACTATTTTCCATGGGATTCAAGAAACAACTTCTAGTTTCATCTCCTCAATCACTTAAATTAACTTATAGTATACTAAAATGTTCATTATGAACCATGTTTTAACCTAGGGAAGGCTTGGGAATTTCTCTACTACCATCTAGGCATCTATATCCCTGATAGAGGTGCCTTTGTTTTTATTCATGGCCTTGCTCGACTAGTAGTCAGGCATCCATATCCCCAATGGAGATTGTTAGAATCACCTTTACCTTAAAGTTTTAGATTTTGCATTGTATCCTATTTTTATATTTTATTAGATCTTTATGATTTCATAAATTTTTGGAACTAGGATAGCCAAGTTTTAAGATTTGGTCAAGTATTTAATCTTTGGAAAATTATCTATGGTTACAACTTTTATCCTAGGTAAGGATGTTAATTAAGTGCTAGTTTGGGGTAAACCATGATAATTTGAGTCTCCACTACCCAAGTTTAAGTATTATTAAAACCATTTTGAGGTCAAGTAAATGGTTGGGGTCTCATGAAATGAATGGTCTCTTCATTGGTCTAGCTCATTTTATCTATTTTACAACACTATGCTTTATGTTTTAGGACATGGTTTCCTTATGCATGGGGTTCATACCTTGATTTCTGAATTGGGGGGCATATATTTTGAGAACTTCATAACTTTTGAGTTTAATATTGTTCCTAGGTACTTATTGGAATCAAGGAACCAAATAACACAAAAGAAACACACAACAAAAAGTGAGACAACAAAGGCAACCAAAAATAAAGGGATATATACATGCTTATGTAAAAACAAGGGACAAGAAGGAAAGAAATAAAAGGAAACTAACTAGACTATCTAAAATAATATAAATATCTTAAAAATATACTCTATGAAGACCCTAGGATGAGAAGTATAAAAATAATGATTGAGGTATTGCCCATTGGTGGGAAATGTAAACTCTGCTCGTTGTAGATATTTTAACTTGAAAGTGATGTTGCCTAATGTTTCCACAATCTGATATGGGATAATATATAAGGGTGTGAATTTATCATGTTTTCCCTTAGGCTTATTGCCTTGTCCTAAAGGAGGACTAGGTCTCCTTGCCTAAACACCTTTATTTTGTATATTTTATCAAACCATCTCTTGACTATGGTTTGATGTCTACTAAAGTCAAGAAATATTTTCTCCATTGCATCTTCCATCTAAACTATATCCAATATTCTATAATTGGATAACTCTTGTCTACCCTCCATGTATTATTACATAAACCTATATGTGGGAAACTTGGAAGTGATATGAAAGATGGGTTCTTGTCTATACACCAAAAAAAATGGTGAGGCTCTTAAGGCTTTCTTGATCCTTATCCTATCAGCCTAAAGTGAAAATTTAAGCAACTTGTGCCAAGTCCTAGGTTTGTATTCAAAAAAAATCTTTATTGCCTTCATTAAATTCTTATTTATTGACTTAGAGATTCCATTCCCATGGGGATAATGATTGGATGCAAACTTGAGAGTGATGCCATTATCATAAGCCCATTCAATTATTTTTATAAATATGAAGGCAAATCAATTATCACATACTAAAGATACTAGAGTCCCAAACCTAGTACAAATGTTTTATTCTAAAAAGCTGATCACATCTTTAGTTATGCATTATTTAGTGGCTATAGCTTTAGTTGACCTTATACAATAGTCTATGGCAGTAAGGGAATATTTATGACCTTCAAATGAGTTTAGATTTATTATGCCAAAAAAGTCTAACCCCCATTAAGCAAAGGGTTTGTCAATAATGATTGGTTGTATAAGAATTTCTACCTTTAGCTCCTTGGTGCTAAACATTTGATGTGAATGGAATTCCCTCACATGTTCGAGAGCATCTTTAAAAATAGTTGGCCAATAATAGTTAGTTTTAAGAAATTTTTGGGTTGTGGTTTTCCCAGATGGATGTCCACTACCTAGTTTTTCATTAAAGGTGCTCATGATTTGGGTGGCTTCTTCTTGTAAAATGCATATCAAGTAGATTCTTTCAAATTTCCTTCTATACAAGCTTATATTCTTAATCAAGTAGTGGGATTAATTTATCCTCAATGCCCTCTTTTGCTCCCTAGATAGACCTACAAGACAAGTACCATTGATTATCAAATGTATGATTGGGTTATACCACTCACTAGCTTAAATTTTTTGTTGATCCACCTACATAATACTTAGCCTAGGGTTAGTATTAAAAATCATCTGAATCAAACCTTGGCACCTTACCATTTTTTCTGTTTTCATCTCTAGGTCATATTCCTATAAGATTGACATCCATTTACCTCAATGTTCTCCCAATTCATTTTGACTTAACATAAGTTTGGTGGTAGGGTCAAGTAAGATGGTATGCACCTTATTTCTAAGGAATTGATGCCTAAATTTATCTACTACCTTGACTAGTCCATATGCATGTTTATCAATAATTGAATAATTTAACTTTGAGTTCTTAAAACTGATACTCATAAAATAAATTAGGTGGTCACACCCTTTAATTTTTTTAGTTAACACTGCAGCCATAGTGTGTCCAGATGCAAAGGAATAGAGGTATAAGTCCCTTGAAAAGTTAGGACTAATAAGGGCTAGAGCTTGACCGATGGCCTCCTTGATATCATGGAATTCCTTATTGGAATATTCATTCCATGTGACTTTGGCATCCTTCTTCAGCATTTCATTATTTGGTTTGACAATTTCTACAAAATGAGAAATAAACTTTCTTACAAATTTATCTTACAAAAAATGACTTTAGATCTTTTTTACTATTTGGAGGTTCTATTATAGGTATGGCCTCCACTCTTTTAGGATATATAAAGATCCCATCCTTAGTTATAACATGACTTAATAATTTCCCTTTAATTACACAAAAGATACTCTTCTTAGGGTTCAAAGAAATGCCATGCCTTCTACATCTTTCAAAAACTTGTTGTAAATTCATGAAGTGATCTTCCCAGTTCTTAGAAAAAACTATTAGATCATCCATATATATGATAATTCATTTACCAATCAAGCCTTGGAATGCATGGTCCATAGATCTTTGGAAGGTGGCTTCTACATTGTGAGTCCAAAGGGCATTCTCTTATAGGTGAAGGTTCCAAACTTTATTGTGAAGGTTGTTTTCATCTTGTCTTCTCTATCAACTAATACTTGGTTGTAACTTGAAAATCCATTAAGAAAGGACATCATAGCTAATCCTAAAACAAATTGAATTACTTGATCTATGGAAATAAGGGGGTATTTGTCTTTTTATAATGATTTTTAAAAATTCTTCAAGTCTATACAAATCCTAATCTCACCATTATTATTATTGATTAGCACCAAATTAGCCAACCATGTAGAGTGCCTGGTGGGGAAGACTATCCTAGCATCTAGTAAGCTTTTAACCTCTTTGAAGATCATGGGTTCTAAGACAAAGTTTATAGGCCTTTGTTTCTAATTGAATGGTTTAAAACTATCGTTAAGGGGTATAGTATGTCTGATGACCCTTAGATTCATGATATTTAAGTTATAATAATACCATGTTATGACATCTCTATATTGGGCAAGGAATTCTTTAGCTTTCTTGTTTTCAAAATTTATATAGGCCTTCCCAAAATCTACTAGCCAGGGATGATCATGAAGGAATAGATCAATAGAATTATAATCATTCACATTTACCTTGGGAACCTTAGAAGCCTCAAAAATTTTATCATAATTAAATAGTATCTCTAAAGCAATCATTCCCTTTAGGATCTTGTTGTCAATCAGCTAAATGACTTTACAATTAAATTTATCTTCCCTAGATGTAATTCCATTAGCTTCATCAATGATATGAGCATCAAATGCTCCAAAACTGGTCATGAAATCCAATATCTATTGATCATCATTTAAGACTTGGAAGTGGTTAATATTATCTAGCACTGAAGGACATGGGATCAATTCAATGCTGAAATTAGAGTAATTTTAATTAGGTATGAGGTTAGCTATAGCATATGCCAATTGATTAGCTACATGATTCTCTTCCCTTGTGATAGAATTTATGTTAGAGGTATCAAAGGATTCAATAAAAACCCCAAAATCTAAAATTATACCTTTTAAGGTATGAGAGCTTACATTGGTACTTATATTTCACCTAGTTAACCACTAGTTTTGAATCCCCATAAACTAGTAGTTCTTTGACCTTGTTTTTTTTTATAGAAAATTGTAAGCCAATGATAAGGGATTCATATTTAGTAAGATTATTATCACAAGGGAATTGGAGTTTATAAGAATCATGGTAAAATTTTTTTTTGCAGTTAATTAAAAAAATACCAACACTTAATCCAACATTACACCTAGCACCATCAAAGTACAATTTCCATAATCCAAGAATAAGACGAGCATTCTTGGTATCACATACCTTGGTAGCCTCTAGGGTGAAAAATCCTAAGTCTAATTATATTATGTTAACCCTCTCGTTAATAGAATTATATTTAGTTATCATATGCTTCATTATTGTCTCTCTCTCAACTTTGATCTGATTGGGGACACCCTTCCAAGGTATCCACATATGTGAACAATCTATGGACATGTAACCATTCAAAGGCTTAGTACATTCCCTACTCAATAATATTTAATAAACATTAGGTATTTCAATGACCTAAATATCAATGAATTGTTGCACCCTAGGCTCATAATTCAATTGCATATGAACATTCAATAATTATTCTACAACTTTAATGCTAGATTTGTCTAATTGGGTGACAACCCTATAAAACTTTATAGGTGTTAAACCAAGTTATTTGTATATTCCTATAGGAAAGATATTAGTAGATTATTCTAAATCTAATAAGTAATTATGTAAGTTCTTACCAAACATCTTGATAGTGAGCAAGAAGGGAGGAGAATTAGCTTTGGTTTTATGAATTGTTACATTAGCATGATTAGTCTTAAAGCAATTGTGCTTTCCTGATAAAGGTTCTAATAGGATATCCCTTTACTCTATAATATACATGAGTTCATGAAATGTTATAATATCCTTTATTTTCTTCATGTCCTCAAATATGTTATAACTAGTTTTGTTAGAAGAACTAGGAATCTCAACATTCGGTTTAGAAGTACTCCCTTTTGGTGGCTCCATATTATTACTTGAAAATGTGTCAGGAGGAGTTCCAAAGTTTTTTGGAGTAATTGAGGTAGTTAATATTTGAATCTTCTCTCTATTCCTTAAGGGAAATGTCTTATTAAATAACTATAGAAATACTTGGATCTCCTCAAGGACCTCATCAGGTTCTTTTTTACTCTTGAAATGGGAAATCAAAGGTGTCCACCATGAATGCCTACTAAGATGGCTTATATCCATAGGTGATTGTACTATTATTTTTGTTAAGAACCACTTTAAATGTATCCAAATCTTCTTGGAAGGCCTCAAAGGCTTTGTATGATTCCATATAGTCAGTTTCCCCATGTTTTGCTAATCAATGTACCCTACAATAGTTAGGTAATGCAATATCAATAAGATTAATGTCCATATTCTTACTACTAGAAGATGGTTGATTAGCCTTATTATTATGAAAAATATCATTCTAAAATATGTCACTTGGCCTATTGAACCTTTGAAATGAGAAATTCCTACCAAAGTGTTATCTAGTATTGTCCACTTGTTTATGCAACTAAAGAAAATTAGTGCTTAATTTTTGAACCATTTTCAAGATAGATTCATTTTCATTTTTGGGAGTTTGATAATTATGTACTTGGTTATTATTATTAGATGGTACTAAGTCCATTTTATCATTTAGGTTGAAAAAATTAGTGGGATGAGTCAAGAATCCTAGATTTGGGTTTGGAGCTACATGACTTAGTGGCAACTGGGTTAGATTTGGGAGCTAGTTTACGGCTAGGAAATTTTGGTTATTATTGGGTAACAAGTTCATCATAGGTAGGTGTGGGTTAACATTTGGGACTAAATAATCCATTTCCCTTGGGGCTATATTTGATCATTAATTATTACTAATTCAGAGTAAGCTTGGGCTAATGAATCTATAACTAAGATAGACCTCTTTAGGAACATAGAGGTCATAAGATCTACTGCATCTTTGTAGACATCTAGAGCTAGGACATCATTAGGCTTGTAGGTTTCCATGGTGCTTATATACATATTTTGAAATCTATCATGGAAGGACTTGATGGGATCATTGACACCCCTTCTAATAGTAGTGAGCTAATGGTAAATAACACAAGGATTAATAATTTTACCAAATTGATCAATAAAGACATTGTTAAAATGATTCCAAATTGTGATATAGTTTTCAATAAAATTCAAGAACCATTCATAAGTGGCATATTTAAAATTAAATGGAAACAATGTACATGTCACTTCTTCATGTACAACATTACGTAATCTCAAAGTAGCCTGAAAATATTTTAAATGTTCCTCAATAGTCACTATACCTACTAGACTAAATGCAAGTAGATATTTATTGAGGTTTTTAAAAACATAATAAACAACCCCTAGCATATTAATTAAATAATCCCCTAACCATGCCATACCTAGGTGATGGTTGAAGGCATAAGTACCTTAGATCGATGAAGTTGGAAGAGATTTAAATCTCTAGTGTGTACCTTTAACATGTCTAGATTTTTTATGTACCCCAAGCTCAAGAAAAATCTCTCTAGTTAATGAGTGTGATATTTTTCTAATCTTAAGAAATTCTAGCTTGAAATTCAAAGATCCTACTTGAAATATGATATGCCAAGTAAACTTCTATAAAGAACAATAGTTAGACTTGCACATTGAGCTTATTTTGTAAAGGTGGCATGAAGAATTGAAAATGACATTGATACTTGACTAAATTATCTAAAAGATGCATCTAAATATGTGAATATGGTATATATTTTCAATTATAATACTAAAGGAACTTAGACTTATGAAATATATGCCCACATTTAAGTAAAACAAGCCATTATAACCTTAGATATTATGGATTTTCAAAGTTAAAGGAAAATTTACTAGAAACAAACATTAATACCCAAATAAATTCAAAGGAAGCACAAAGATATGTTAAAGACAAAAAATATCGATGATATTTATATATGTTAAGCAAAGAATTTACTCAAAACACAAAGCTATAATGATCTTTAGGTAAAGCAAACTCATATCAACAAAGGTTCAAAGAATTCACCTTCCTTCTAGCACTAGTGGGAGCTATCTTGTTGATGCTTATAAATGTACCACAAGTTCCCTTAGTGTTTAAATAACACTTCTCATTTTAGAATTTAGAAATTTCAAAGCATGAGTTGTAGGTTTTGACAATCTAGTTTCTTGTGGTGAAATAACAATAAAGTAAGATAATTGTTCCATAATATTTATATAATTTTGGTGGTTGGGAGCCACCTTGGCCTTTTATTTATGAATCATTGTTGATACTTATTTAATTATGTTCTTATTTTAAGCTATATACTAATCTAAATGGATATTTATAACATGTCTAAAACCAAGATGATCGTGATGTAAAAAAGAGGAAAGAGAAGGGTATGGTAGAAAAGAAACACGTGGTTTCCAATTTTAGTCCTGAACATTATGACATTGTATTAATGGAAATTGAATATGAATTTTAAAATATATATAATTCAACATATCCTAATCTTAAATCTTACTTTATATTAGGAAAACATCAGAGGAAAATGTTTGAGAATCACAAGTAAGAACTAGGTCTACTTTAGGGATTTACCACTATAATCAAATAGCCATTGCACATCTGAATACAAAGCAAAATGAAATGAAATAGAACCTGAGATCTTTCAACTAATCTATAATAGGTATAAATCATAAACCTTGTGATTAAATAATGATATTCAGAATTCAAAGACACTATTAAAATTCAAGACCTCTACTAACAATTGAGAGAAAGGCTACATTAGCAATTAACACATCTAAAAATGGACAATCCTTGTAGAATTCCTTGATTATATTAATTGTTTCAAGTATACAAAGTTTCTCAAAAATATCTCCCATTTTCCAATGGTGGTACATGCATTTATAATAAGAACAGGTAGTATATCGGTTAGGTATAAAATACATGTGTACAAAGGTAAGGACAATTGTTCTTACAAGCTCTATAATACACGTGATTTCCCAAATAATGTTGACCTATAGGAAAATATGCTAACAAACTAAAATATGCCTTTACAATGGAATATTATATTATAAAATGTTACCTAATTTTTATTAGAATAGAATATTGCTCTAACATGCTAGTGGGGCCCCTGTTTGTTATTAGAGGATGCTCATGGCCATCTCATGTTGTTCATCAACTAGATCAAGATCCATATTAGGCTTCATGATGCAATCCTTTTGGTCTGCTATCTCATTTAATTCTTGGTCATTTTTAGCTAAGGCCTCCTTGATACTTATATCTTCATTGATCCTCTCACCTACATTGAATATCATATCCAAGCTCTTGTTATTATCCTATCCAAACTAGCCTTTGTTTTCCCTTAGAATTCTTGAGTCACCAAAGTGTCCCTACGATTAAACTCTTCATCATTAATAAAGCTAAGGGTAGTAGGTTATGTAGGATTGACAAGAATGGTCCCAAGAAGTTAATCAATTATACTATTGATCTCTTTGTCATCTTTTAGAAGCCTTTTTACCTTGGTATGCTAGTTACTTAAGATTTGAACCTTATCAATAACGATCCCTAATATTTTGCTTAGGTGTCCCATACTTATGGTTCTAAAGTTTGGTATTTAATTCTTTACTTCAATGTTGAAGAGCTAAGCAATCTTGTCCTCTAAGACTTGCCATTAGGTGACCAGGTCTTTGGCTAATTTATCTTAATCCTATAATGTACTCTACCTCATCTTCATTAGCTTTAATGCCTCAAACATGTCATAAAATGATTCATCCAATATTTTGGTCATGGCCTCTAGGAATGATAAGATAGTTTGTGTTTGTAAATTTTCCTTTTATCTTTCTAAATTATAGATCCTTTATTTTAGACCCTAGAATCCAACCTTGGCTTATTGTGATTGTGATTTTATCAGGCTTTCCACATCTTCCACATGGATGATAGCTTCACCAATTTTTTGGCTTCCCATAGGATTAAATCTTATAAATGGATCCACCTTTTGAAAGGTGAATTCTTTTGTCCCAACCATGGTTGTCCTAGTTGTTATTATCTCTAATTATGATGGCTTAGGATTGAAATGAAATATGGTATTTGGTTTCTTAAACTAGGGAGGCTCTGGGACCTCCACACCTAAACTAGTAGAATGCTCCTAGAGCATCCATTTTCTTACCTATTGAGCCTTGGGTGACCATAATTATCCTCTCTTCCTACTCCTTAATTATATCCTTTATCTAAGGTTTAATGTCATCATGCACATCCACAAGAAGCCTTGTCATCACCCATGAGTGGTAGAGAGATGGGATGTTTTATAATTTTTCATAGATGAACTAGTCATGAATGACTGGTCCATGA
Source organism: Torreya grandis (assembly GCA_037957365.1). NCBI lineage: Eukaryota > Viridiplantae > Streptophyta > Pinopsida > Cupressales > Taxaceae > Torreya > Torreya grandis. The sequence continues at coordinate 2,559,616 of JARHVA010001120.1, forward strand.
ATTAGAAATTCATCACTGAAGAGGTTCACTTCACTAGTGGGATGAGTGATGATTAATATAGGTTTCTTCTTTGGTTATTTTAGAACTAAGGCAATTTTTTCCTTCCTCTTCTCCTGAGGTGTAACAAGAATAAACTCTTTTCCTATTATTTCCCCTGAGGGGTCTTCTTCTCTGCTAAGCTATAGGAATACAATTTTCTTGAGGGTACCCTCAAGTGTCTCTTCTAGTTATAAGGATATCATTTCAATGTACTAGATTGGACAAGGTGGTCTTTGTTTCATGGTTGAATGGAAGGGTCCTTCTCTAGGTCTTTCTTCAAACCTTATCTCTAACTTTCTACTTTCTTAAATTTTATCAACTTACAATTGGGGCTATATCATTTTATCTACTTGAGTTGCTCATGAGCTATCCCAAATATCCCAAGTAGTAAATGGTATTGCAAAGGGTGAATTTTCTATGTTTCCCTAGATGGCTTGTTGTCCCTAAACAATATGTGCTCTATCTTGATGTTGTGGCCTTATATCTTAGCCAATACTTCCTTATAATTCTTAGATTTGATGTATATGTTGTCATGGACACTCATTTAGTGTACATACTCAAGATTTAGCTTTTTGTCCTTTAGATGTTCTCCTACTTTGTTCTTTGGATCCCACATTTTGAGTTCATCTAGTTAAAATCCAAATGAATTCCAATGTGTGACCATAAATTCCACCTGCTTCTAGTCTTTAATTATGATTTTCCCAATATCCGATGGGAAGGGGTGAAGTAGACCTTTCCTCTTTTCCTTATAAGTTATTATAATGCTAAGGGTGAGCTGGGAGGAAATCTCCCACTCAGTAAGTTCATTCAAGACATACATTGGTAGTCTATAAGGATGGGACATAATTTCCTCTATCTTAATGACTATGAAATTTGGATAATACCATACATCCCTAATCAACTCCTCACACTTTTTGAGGAAGGGGTGAAGCCTAGGCATGGGGACACCTATGATGGCCTCAACAATTTTTGGGAAAACATAGTCATAGATAAACTACATTTGATTCTTATACTTAAATATGTGTAGCTTGAAATAGTGGTGTGAGATGGTTATCCTACCTTTTAGGGATAAATTCTTTATGAGAAGGAAGGTGACTAAGGAAAGAAGGGCATCAAGTAGGTAAGATATCATGTAAAATTAGTTGGAGGTTTTTATCTTGATGATGATGAATTACTTAACAAGGAATATGTTGATCAAATCTGCTATTAGAGGGATAAGTTTTTCTTCTACTAGTAATTATACATATGATACCGAAACCTTATTCACATAATTGGTTAAAGGGGGACCAAAAGCTATATTCAACAATGTCATTATCACCCTAATACCTTCTCTAAACTAGATGATAGGGATTTTTACATAAAGGGTTATAAATATCTGAGGTCTTTGGTTTAGACATGGTATAAAGATGGAATCTAAGTCATGGTTATTGGTCCATTCCCTCATCTTGGGAAGGTCCACATGGGGAAGAGGGAGCTTATATAAAATTTCAAAATTAATAGCCAAAATGTATGGTACCTCTTTTGAGTTACCTTCCCCAATAATCCATTCACCATCAATCTTGTAATCAACAAAAATTGGGGTAAGGAAATCAATGGAGTTTAATACCTCTAGTTTTTCCATAGCATGATGGAGGCTAGCCATTTAGATTGTAACTAGGTCATGGTGTCATCTCTTTTTGGTGGCATTTCTCTACTCTTCCTTTGAGATGGGCTATAATTCTTCTACCATGGAGAATAGCTTAGACCAATTCTTGATGTCATGGATGTTTAATATGGTGAGGTCTAGTTCTATATCCTTGAATACCCATTGCTCATTATCTATCATCAAATAGAACTTGGCCTCTTCCTTTAATTTTTGTTTGTCAACTACCATTATCCTTGTCTCTACCAATTGCTCATGTTAAACTGTAGATGATTTATGTGGAAGCTCTCTTATATTTAGGAACATAATAAATCTTACTTTGATCAAGTTGATAGTAAATTGATCTAGATTGGGTTGCTTGTTATGTAGGGTTTAGGGTTCTAGAGATTTAATGGTGGAATATATCTAGGATTTGGCTTATACGTATAATGGATTTGATTTAGACCCATACCTTTATAGGTTTGTCTTTTTGAGCCCACAAGATATTTAGTTTTATCATTTTTTGATTATGTAGAGCTTATGTGGCACTAGTTTAGATCTTTCATGGAATTTTTCATAATTTCCATTTGAACACTAGCCATTGGTATTTAAAATACTTTCTTTATTTCATGTCATTGGATCAAAATCCTAGATTAGTGAAAGATTATTATCATAATCTGGGCCCTTATCTTTTAATTGCTTCTTGGGTCTTAAGACTTACAGTCATGACATTTGGTGTGCTCACACATTTTACCCATGTTGGAAATATTATGTCAATCCTTTGCCAAATAATCATTAACCATGTATGGGTTCTATAAGTTCTCAAGGTTTTATTGAAAATTATTTGGGAGCCTTCATGCTATTGGATCAGAACCAATGATAAAGTGTAGACTGTTGATCTATGAAAATTATCAAACATTAAGTTAGTACACTTTTAAAAGTCATGACTTAGGCTTACATACCTTAGGCTAAGGTTTGTTTCATGTTTATTAAGCATGGGAAAAACCTTAAGATATGGTATTTAAACCTAAGTTATGATTTAAAAAGGGATCAAAGTATAAACACTCAGGGTAAATGTATTCATTATGTTTAGCAAACACAATGAAAACATTAGGCTAAAATATTTATGCCAAGTGTAAAAAACTATGCTCAAAATAGGTTCAACATGAAATGATAATTTGAATTTTACATAGGGTAAGTCTATGATTTAAGGTCCATTATTTAAAATTCAATGTGGAACTTTAAAGAATAGACTTATGATAGGTATATTTCTTACATGTGTTTGTGTTTTACAGATCGAGGCCTTCAATTTTGGGCATATGTTAAGCATTTCCCTCAGCTTGGAGAGCCACTTTAGAGTAAACAATAGGGTTTTGGGATGTTATTTAATACTTAGTAAGAATTTTTCATTGGTTTAAAATTTATGGTCTCACAAGTGTCAAATACACCTTCATAGGTATCAGTTGATGGTTGCATAGACGTCATGTTTAAACTAGTGAAAATTTCATTTTAATGGGCTTAAAGTTGATAGTCATGTGGACATCAAGTTAGTCCTTTTGGGAATATAAATCATGGTCATGTGAATGCCAATTTTAAGTTTGTTAAAATCTTCAAGGTCAAATGTGAGGATTCCACTTGGCTTTTTTATAGGGTTTCCTAAGGTCTCGATGTTAATTCACTCTGTTAAATCAAATGCCATGATAAAGTGACAACCATGGGATCTTGATCGAGATGCCTACTTATAATTAGCTATCATATCAAATGGATCCCCTTTCATTTTAGTCCTCAAATGTAACGGTTCCATGTGTCCATATTTTGAGCACCTTGTATCTTTTTTAATTTTTAATTATGCTTCACTCTATCTGATTAGATCCTTGTGAGTAAGTGTATATCATTAGATTATCCAAGATATAGGCTATTTAAGACAAATTTCAATTTATCTTCATATTATTAGATCAAATCACATGACATAGAGACAACTATAGGATCCTAAAAATCATGAGGAAGTTAATGATAGGACCATAGAGACAATAAAAACATAGGCTTAAGGTGTTAAGACTAAGGTCATGATGGTATTAATGAATACATCAGGGCCTTAGTATTAAAATCCTAGACTAAGTTGGGGAATATAAAAGGACACTACATAATAACATTTAGTTGGGCCATAATGAACTTTAAAAAGGGGGACAATAATGAAGGGGTTTATGTTTGTTAGTCAAGTTATGTTAAAAAACACAACTAAACCTAAGATATGCATTTTATATTTAAGTCCATAAAAATGATTCCAACTAATTTGGGTTCTTGACTTTATTTAAATTTGAACCAAGGGATTATTAGGGTTTTGGAATGTAGAGTTATTAGGGATGCATGACATGGAACCAAAAGCTTAAAGTTAAACAAACTTCATTAGCAATGTTAGTCCAGATTAAGACAAAATAAAACCACACCAATCTATCCTTAAACAATCTAGATTACCTTTAAACTCTATGGAAGACTTTGTCTTATTGAAATTACAATGATTTAAAATGAGGATTTCTCAAGGGTCTTAATCTTTTAATAATGGGGGTATGTTAGTCCCAACAAATGGCGACTCATGAGGAAAACATAGAAATATATTAGAACCTATAGATTCTAGGTTTAGAAAAATGATTAGGTCATCCACTTCACTTGATCAAAACCACCATCTAGATTTGATTATAGTTGAAATAAACCTTGTACTTGTAGGCTTAAATTCTAATACCAGGACATACCCAAACTATGCGTGCTTTGATTTCACTTACTATTGTCCATGGAATTCAAGAAATAGCTTCTAGTTTCATGTCCTCAATCACTTAAATTGACTTATAGTATACTAAAATATTCATTATAAACCATGTTTTAACTTAGGGAAGGCATTTCTCTATTGCTAGTTAGGCATCCATAACACTAAAATAGGCACCTTTGGATCCACTCATGGCCTTGATCCACTACCAGTTAGGCATCCATAGCCCTGATGGAGATTGCTAGAATCACCTTTACTTAAAAGGTTTAGATTTTGTATTGTATCCTATATTTATATTTTCTTAGATATTTATGGTTTTAGCAAGGTTGGGAATTAGGATAGCCATGTTTTAAGATTTGGTCAACTATTTTATCTTTGAAAAATCAACTATGGCTTCAACTGTTATCCCAAATAAGTATGTTAGTTAAGTGTTAGTTGGGGTATACCCTAATAATTTGAGTCTCCACTCCCCAAGTGTAAGTATTCTTAAAACCAGTTTGAGGTCAAGTCAATGGTTGGGGTCTCATTAAATGATTGGTATGTTCACTATTATTGCTTAGTTTTTATATGTTACAATACTATGCTTTATGTTTAGAACTGTGGTTGCCTTATACATGGGGTTCATACCTTCATTTCTAAATTTGGGGTCATATTTTGAGAAAATTTCATAAATTCTTATCTCAAGATTATCCTAGGGACTTATTGGAAACAAGTAACAAAGAAACATGAAAGAAACACATAATAGAAATAAATACAATAAAATAAACCCAAAATAAAATAATATATACATGTTTATGTACAAATAGGGGGCAAGAAGGAAAGAAATGAAAGGAAAATAACTAGCCTATCTACACTAATCTAAATATATTACAAATTTACTCAATGAAGAACCCAAGAGGAGCAGCAAAAAAAATAATTTTTAAGGTATTTCCCATTAGTGGGAAATGTAAACTCTACTCTTTGTAGATCTTTGAGCTTGAAAGTGTTATTACCCAATGTTTCCATAATCTGATATGGGATAGTCCACAAGTGTGTGAGTTTTTTGTGTTTAACTTTAGGTTCAGATCTCTTATCCCAAAGGAAGACCAAGTCTCCTTGCCTAAACACCTTGATTTTGGACCTTTTATCAAACCATATGTTAACTATGGTTTGATTTTTGCTAAATTTAGCAAAGGTTTTCTCCCTTGCATCTTCCATTTGAACTATATCCAGTAATCTAGAATTAGCTAACTCTTGTCTACCCTCCATGTATTCTTTCATAAAACTATATGTTGGAAACTATAGAGTGATAGGAAAGATGGGTTCCTATCCATACACCAAAAAAAATGGTGAGGATCTTAAGGATTCATTAATCTTTATCTTATGAGCCCAAAGTGAAAATTTAAGGAGCTTATACCAAGTCCTAGATTTGTCTTTAATAGACTTCTTGATTGCCTTTATTAGGCTCTTATTTATTGATTCAGAGACTCTATTCCCTTGGGAATAATGGTTGGCTAAAAAATTGAGAGTGATACCATTATCATAAGCCCATTCTATCCTTTCTATGGATATAAAGGTAGATCCATTATCACATACTAGAGATACTGGGTCCCAAACTTGGTATAGATGTTTTCTTCCAAGAAATTGATCGCATATTTAGTTCTACATTGTTTGGTAGATACAACTTCAATCCACCTTATATAATTTTGTATGGTAGTAAGGACATATTTGTGACTTTAAAATGAGTTGGGGTTGATTACACCAATAAATTTTAACCCCAATTGAGTAAAGGGTTTATCAGTGATGACTAGCTGTAGAAGAATTGTTGTCTTTGGCTCCTTGGTGCTAAAAATTTGGCATGAATGGCATTCCCTCACATACTGGTGAGCATCTTTAAAAAAAGTTGGCCAATAATAACTAGCTCTAAGAATTTTGTGGGATGTGGTTTTCCTAGATGGATGTCCACTACCTAGTTTTTCATGAAAGGTGATCATGAATTAGGTAGCTTATTCTTATGAAACACATCTTTAATAGATTCCTTAAAATTTCCTTCTAAAAAAGATTCCATTCTTGATCAAGCACTGGGATACCTTTAGCCTTAAGGTCCTTTTTTTCTCCCTAGATAGACCAATATGACAAGTACTATTGATTATAAAATGTATTATTGGGTCATACCACTCACTATCTTGAAAGTTTTGTGTATCCACCTATACAATACTTAGCCTAGGGTTAGTATTAACAATCATTTTAATCAAACATTGGCACCTTACTAATTTTGTTATTTTCATCTTTAGGCCATATTATTGTAATATTAGCATTCATTTACCTCTATGTTATCACCTAAGTTTGGTGTTAGGGTTAGGTAAGATGGGATGTACCTTATTTCTAAGGATGTAATGCCTAAATTCATAAATAACTTGACTAATGGATACACCTATTTATCAATCAATGAATAATTTAACTCAGCATTCTTAAAATTGGTACTCATAAAAGAAATTGGGTGGTCATACTCTTTAATTTTCAAAGTTAAAACATTATTCATAGTGTGGTTAGATGCAAAGGAATAACAGTAGAAGTCCCTTGAAAATTTAGGAATAATAAAGATTAGATATTGATTGATGGCATCCTTGATATTAGGGAATACCTTCTTCAAATCTTCATTCCATGTGACTTTGGCATCCTTCTTTAACATGTCATTTAGTGATTTGAAATTTTTTACAAAAATAGAGATAAACTTTCTTACAAAATTTATCTTACCAAAAAAATGACCTTAGCTCTTTTTTACTATTTGGAGGTTCTATTCTAGATATGGCCTCCACTCTTTTAGGGTATATAGATATCCAATCCTTATTTATAACATGGCCTAACCATTTCCCTTTAGTTACACAAAATATACTCTTCTTAGGGTTTAAATAAATTCCATACCTTCTACATCTTTCAAAAACTTACTATAATGCACTTACCAATCAGACCTTGAAAGGCATGGTCCATATCTCTTTGGAAGGTGGCTCTTGCATTGACGAGTCAAAATGGCATTAACTTTTAATTAAAGGTTCTCCACCTTATTGTGTAAGTTATTTTCATCTTATCTTCTTTATCAAACAATACTTGGTTGCAACCTAAAAAGACATCAAGAAAGGACATCATAGTTGATCCTAAAACAACTTAAATTACTTGATCTCAAGAAGGAATGGGGTAGTTGTCCTTCTCTAATCCTTTATTTAAGTTATTAAAGTCTATACAAAGCATAATATTACCATTATTATTACTGATTGGCAACAAATTAACCACCCATTTAGAGTGCCTAATGGGGAAAACTATTGTAGCATCTAGTAATATTTTGACCTCTTTGAAGATCATGGGGTCTAGGACTGAGTTTACAGGGCTTTATTTCTACTTGAATGGTTTTTAACTCTCTTTAAGGGGTATAGTATGTGTGACAACCCTTGGATCAAATATCTTTAAGTAATAATAGGACCATGCTATGACATCTCTATATCGACCAAGGAGTTCATTAGCTTTCTTATTTTTAAAATTTGTGCAGGCCTTCCCAAAATTTACCAAGGGTTGATCATGAAGGCCTAGATCAATATAATTATAGTCCTTCCCATTTACCTTGGGAACCTTTTAAGCCTTATAAATTTCATCTTGATCAAATAATCTCTCTAAAGTCATCATTCCATTTGGGATCTTGTTGTCACTCAACTGACTGACTTTACCATTAAATTTATCTTTGTTAGATGTACTTTCATCAACTTCATCAATGATATGAGCATCAAATTCTCTATTATTGGTCATGTAATCAAATATTTTTTGATCATCATTGAAGACTTGTAACTGGTTATCATTATCTGACATTGAAGGACAAAAGATCAATTCAATATTGAAATTAGGGGAATCTTGATTGGGTATGAGGTTAGCTACAGTAGATACTAATTAATTAACTACCTGATTCTCTTCCCTTATAATAGAAGTGATGCCAAAGGCATCAAAGGATTTAATAAGATCCCTAACTCTAAAGTTATACCTTTTAAGGTATGAGAGATTACATTAGAACTTATATCTGACCCAGTTAACTACTAGTTCTGAATCACCATAAATTAGTAGTTCTTTTACCTTGTTTTTTATAGAAAATTGTAAGCCAAGGATAAGGGCTTCATATTAAACAAGATTTGTAGCACAAGGAAATTATATTCTATAAGAATCATGGTAAATTTTTTCAATGGGTTTAATTAAAATAATACCAACACTTGATCCAACATTACTCCTAGCACCATCAAAGTGCAATTTCCATAATCTAGGAACAATACGAGCATTCTTGGTATCACATACTTTGGTAGCCCCTAGGGTGAAAACTCTTAAGTCTGTGTCTATTATGTTGACCCTCTCATTCATAAAATTATATTTAGTTATCATATGATTTATTCTTAGCACACTCTTAACTCTGATCTAATTAGGGACACCCTTCTAAGGTAGCCATAGATGTGAACAATATGTGGACATGTAACCATTCAAAGCCTTAGTCCATTCCTTGGTCAATAAGATTCTATAATTATTAGGTATTTAAAATACCTAAATATCAATGAATTATTACACCCTAGGCTTATAATCTAGTTGTATATGAATATTTAATAACTCTCCTACAATTTTAACCCTAAATTTGTCTAATTGGGTGATAACCCTATCAAAATTTATAGGTGTTAAACTAAGTTGTTTTCATATTCCTATAGGCATGATATTAGTAGATGCTCATAAATATAATAACAAATTATGTTGGTTCTTACCAAACATATTGATAGTGAGCAAGAAGGGAGGAGACTCAGCTTTGGTTTTATGAATTGTTACATTGGCATGATCAGTCTTAAAGAAACTATGCTTTCTTGACAAAGATTCAAGTAGGAGATCCCTTTACTCTATAATTTATGTGAGTTCATGAAATGTTATATTAGCCTTTATTTTCTTCATGTCCTCAACTATGTTATAACCAATTTTTATAGAAGAAATAGGAATCTCAACATTGGGTTTAGAATTACTCCCTTTTGGTGGCTCCAGATTATTATTTGTAGAGGTGTCAGTAAGAGTTCCAAAGTTGTTTGGAGACATTGAGGTAGTCAATGGCTACCTCTAATCTCTATTCCTTGAGGGATAGGTCTTCTTTAAGAACTAATAAAAGGCTTTGATTTCCTTAGGGACATCATCAGGTTCATTTTCCTCTTGAAAGGGGAAATGAAAGGTGTCCACCATCAATGCCTAATCAAATGGCCTAGATCTAGAGGTGCTTGCACTATTATTTTTGTTAGGAACCAATTTGAATGTATCCAAATCTTCTTGTAAGTCCTCAGAGGCTTTGCAAAATTTTATACAATCAATTTCCCCAATATTGGCTATGTAGTGTATGCTATAATAGTCAGGTAATGTAATATTAGTAAGATTAATGTCCATACTCTTAATATTAGATAATGGTTCATTAGCCTTTTTATTATGAAAACTATCATTCTAAAATCTGTTACTTGGCCTATTAAATCTTTGAAATGAGAAATTCCTAGTATAGTGTTCTCTAATATTTCCCACTTATTTTTTCAACTTGAAGGAAATTAGTGTTTAATTTTTTATCCATTTTCAAGATGGATTCATTCTCATTTTTGGGAGTTTCATAATTATGTACCTAGTTAGTATTAGTAGATGGTACCAAATCCCTTTGATCACTTGGGTTGAAGACATTATTGGGATGAGTCAAGAATCCTAGATTTTGGTTTGGAGCCACATGACTTAATGGTAATTGGAATAGATTTGGGAATGAGTTTAAGACTAGGATATTTTGGTTATTATTGGGGAACAATTTCATCAAAAAAAGGTGTGGGTTCACATTTGGGACTAAATAAGCCATTTTACCCTAGGTTTGTATTTGATCATTAATGATTAATGATTCAGAATAGGCTTGGGCTAATGAAGCTATAACTATGATAGACCTCTTTAGGAACATAGAAGACATAGGATCTATTACATCTATATACATATCTAGGGCTAAGACATCATTAGACTTATAGGGTTCCATGGTCTTGCTATACATATTGTGAAATATAATATTGAAGGACCTAATGGGCTCTTTAACATCCCTTCTAATAATAGTGAACTAGTGGTAAATAACACAAGGACTAATAATTTTACCAAATTGATCAATAAAGACATTGTTAAAATCATTCCAACTTGTGATATATTTGTCAAGAAAATTCAAGAACCATTCATAAGTGGTATATTTAAAAGTAAATGGAAATAACCTACATGCCACATCTTCATGTATAACATTAAGCAATATTAAATAAGCCTTAAAATATTTTATATGTTCCTCAATAATCACTACACTTGATGGACAAAATGCAAGTAGATATTTGTTAAGGTTTTTTAAAAGATCGTGAACCATACATGTCACATTAATAATGGAATCCCATAACCATTCCATACTTGGGTGTGAGTTGAAGGCATAAGTACCTTGAATCATTGACATTGGAAGAGATTTAGATCTCCTCCATGTAACTTTATCATGTCTGGCTTTTCTATGTAGCCAAATCTCAATCAAAGGATCTCTAGTTAATGAGTGTGATCTTATTCTAATCTTAAGAAATTTCAGCTTGAAATTCTAAGATCTTACCTAAAATAAAATATGCCAAGTTAAATTCTATAAATAAAAAGAGTTAGACCTACACATTAAGCTTATTTTGTAAAGGTGGCATGAAGAATTACAAAGGACATTGATCTTTGACTCAATTAGCTCAAAGGTGCATCCAACTACATGAATATGGTCTATCTTTGCAAGTATAATACTAAAGGAACTAAAATATATGAAATATATAGAAACCTTTGATCAAAACAAACCATTATAACCTCAGATATTATGGATTTTAAAATTTAAAGCCAAATTTACTAGAAAAAAACATTAATTCCCAAAGAACTTCAAAGGAATAAAAAAGATGTGCTAAAGACAACAAAGATCTATGATCTTTATATATTTTAATCAAATAATTTACTTAAAACACAAATATATAGTGATCTTTAGGTAAAGAAAACTAAGATTACCAAAGGTTCAAAAAATTAGCCCTCCTTTTAGCACCAGCAAGAGCAGTCATGTTGATGCTTCTAAATGTACCACATGTGCCCTTAGTTTTTAAACAAAACTTATCATATTAGAATTTATAAAATTCATCGCATGAGTTATAGTTTTTAAAAATTTATTTGCCTATGGTGAAATAGTAGTAGACCAAGATAACTATTCTAAAATATTTATATAATTTTGGTTGTTAGGAGCCACCTTGGCCCATTATTTGTGAATCCTTATTGATACTTAGTGAATTATTTTTTTAATTTAAGCTACAAAATAATCTAAATGGATATTTATAATGGGACTAAAACTAAAATGACCATGGTGTAAAAAAGAGCAAAGAGAAGGGTAGGGAAGAAAAGAAATACATGATTACCAATTTTAGTCCTGAAAATTATCAAAAATTATTAATGGCAATTGAATATGAATTTAACAAATATATAATGCAACATAGCCTAAACTCAAATGTCACTATATATCAAGAAAATTTTAGTGGAAAATGTTTGAGAATCAAAAGTAAGACCCATGTCTACTTTAGGTATTTACCACTATAATAAAATAGTCATTCCACATTTGAATATAGAGCAAAACAAAATTAAGCAAAACCTAAGATCTTTCAACTAATATAGCATAGGCATAAATTAGAAACCCCATGATTAAATAATTTTATTCAAAATCCAAAGACACTATTAAAATTTAAGACCTCTACTAATAATTGAGAGAAAAGCTACATTACAAATTAACACATCAAAATGGACAATCCTTGCAGAATTTCTTGATTTTATTAATTATTTCAAGTATATAAAGTTTCTCAAAAATATCTCCCTTTTTAAAATGGTAATACATGTATTAATAAGAAGAATAGTCAATATACTGGTGAGTTACAAAATATAAGTGTACAAAGGTAGGGATAGATATCCTTATAAGCTCTATAATATAAGTGCTTTCCCAAATCATGCTGACCTAGAGGCAAATATGATAACAAACTAGTAGATGCCTTTACAATGGAATATTCTATTATAAAATTTTACCTAATTTTTATTAGAAAATAATATTTCTCTAAATTTCTAGTGAGGCCCCTATTTGTTGTCAAAAAATGCTCATGTTCCTCTCATTTTATTTATCAACCAACTCAAGATCCATAATAGGCTTCATGATGCACTCATCCTCTTGGTTTTCTAGCTCATTGAATTCTTTGTCATTTCTAGCCAAGGCCTCCTTGATACTTCTAGCTTTGTTGATCCTCTCACCTGCATTGAATGTCATATCGAAGATCTTATTATTATCCTTTCTAGACTAGCCTTTGATTTTTCCTTGGATTTATTAAGTCACCAAAGTGGCCTTATGCTTAAACTCTTCATCACTAATGAAGCCAAGGGTAGTAGGTTGTGAAAGATTGACAAACATGGTCCTAAGAAGTTATTCTGATAATAATCTCTTTATCATATTTTAGAAGCCTCTTTACCTTGGTATGATAGGTACTTAAGCTTTGAACCTTATCAATAAAAATACCCAAGATTATGCTTAGGTGTCCCATACTTATGGTTCTATAGTTTTAGATATACTTCTTTGCTTGAATATTGAGGAGCTAAGCAATCTTGTCCTGTAAGGTTTACCATTGGGTGGCCAGGTCTTTGGCTAATTTTTTTGGTCCTCTAATGCACTCTACCTCATCTTCATTGAATTTAATGCCTCAAACATGTCATAAAATTATTTATCCAAAATTTTGGTCATGGCCTCTAGGATTTATAAGATATCATGTGTTTGTAAATTCTCCTTTTCTCTTTCTAAACTCTAGATCCTTTATTTTAGACCATGGACTCTAATGTTGGCTTGTTTTGATTATTCTTCTATCAAGATTTCAACATCTTCCACATGGATTGAAACTTCACCAAGTTGTTGGCTTCTCATAGGGGTTAATCCTTTAAATGGCTTTGCCTTTTAAAAGGTGAATTCTTCTATCCCAACCATGGTTGTCTTGGTTCTTATTCTCTCTAATCCTGATGTCTTAGGATTGAAATGAACTATGATAATTTGTTCCTTAAACTAGGGAGGCTCTAGGAACTCCACACCTAAGCTAGTATATGCTCTTAGAGCATCCATATTCTTAGCTCATAAGCCTTGGGTGACCATAATTCTCTTCTCTTCTTGCTCCTTCATTATAGCCTTTATCCAATGCTTAATGTCATCATGCACATAAACACCAACCCTTTTCATGGCCCATGAGGGGGATAGAAATGGGATCCTTTGTAATCTTTCATACATGAACTAGATAGGAATGATTGGTCCATGAATTAGAAATTCATCACTGAAGGGGTTAGCTTTACTAGTGGGATGAGTAAAGGTTAATCTAGGTTTCTTCCTTGGTTCTCTTGGGACCAAGGCCAATTTTGCCTTCCTCTTATCTTGAGGTGACATGGGAATCAAATATTTTCCTATTTTTTCCCCTAAGGGGTCCTCTTAACCTAAGCCATAAAAATCTACAATTACATTAAGGTCACCGTCAAGTGTCTCATCTAGTTTTGAGGCTATTTGTCCATGTACTAGATTAGAGAAGGTGGTCTCTATTGCATGGTTGAAGGTAAGGGTCCTTCTCTAGGTATTTCTTTTAAAATTATCTCTTTAACCTTTAATTTCATTTACCTTGACCATATTGAATTTTCTCAACCTACTATTAGGACTTTAATTGTTTCTCTACTTGAGGTTGCTCATGAGCTATCCTAGATGGCCTAGGTAGTAAATGGTATTGCAAAGGGTGCATTTGCCATGTTTCTCAAGATGGCTTGTTGTCCACTAACCAATTTGTGATTTATCTTGATGTTTTGGCCTTAGATATTGGCCAACACTTCTTCATAGTTCCTATCTCTAATGTATATGGTGTCATGGATACTTAGTTGGTGTACATACTCAATCTTGAGCTTTTTATCCTTTACATGTTCTCCTAATTTTTTTTGTGGATCCCATATTTTGAGTTCATCTAGATGAAATCTAAATTAATTCCTATGTGTGAACATAACTTCTACCTAAGTCCATTCTTTAATTATGAGTTTACCAATATCTAATGATAAGGGGTGAAGTAGACCTTTCCTCTTTTCCTTGCAAGCTTTGTCAATTCTAAGTATGAGCTAGGAGGCAATCTCCTACTCAATTAGTTTATTTAGGACACACACTAATATTCTATAAGGTTGGGACATATTTTACTCTATCCTAATGACTATGTAATTAAGATAATACCATACATCCCCAATCATCTTCACACACTTTCTGATGAAGGGGTGAAGTCTAGGCATGGGGAAACCTATAATGGCCTTAACGATTGTTAGTAAAATGTAGTAACATATAAATTGTAGGTGATTCCTATACTTGAAGATGTGTATATTGTAATAGTGATGTGATATGGTTGTCCTACCTTCTAGGGACCAATTCCTAATGCAATGGAAGGTGAATAAAGTAAGAAGGGCATAGAGTAGGTAAGACATCATGTATAATTGCCTAGAGGTCTTTCTCTTGATGGTGATGAATTTCTTAGTAAGGGAGAACATGATCAAATTTCCTATTAGAGGGGTAAGTTTTTCTTCCACCAAGAAGTGTATATATGAGACCCTAAACTTATTCATGTAAGTGGTCGAAGGGGCACTAAAATATCTATTTAACAAGGTCATTATCACTATAATACCTTATCTAAACTAGATGATAGGGATTTTTCCATCAATAGTTCTAAAGATGTAAGGTCCTTGGTTTAGACAGGGTGTGAAGATAGAATCTAGGTCATCATTATTGGTCTATTACCTCATCTTGGGAAGGTCCACATGGGGAACCACATGGGGAAAAGGGATCTTATAGTAATTTTAAAAATCAATAGGGGAAATGTATGTTACCTCTTTTTATTTACCTTCCCTAATAATCCATTCATCATCAATCCTAAAATCAACAAAAATGGGGGCAAGGACATCAATATAGTATAATACCTTTGGTTTTGCTATGGCATTATAGAGGCTAACCATCTGGATTAAAACTAGGTCATAGTGTCATCTATTACTAGTGTAATTTGTTGGGAGATAAACTGGAAGCACACAATTTGATTACCAAACCAAGCAACTTAATATGCAGAAATTAACCAGATTCACCAAGTAACTAGAATTCAGAATAACACAGCATATGAGAGACAATACACAAATTGTATTAACACTTTATACAGAAAAGAATACAATAAAGAAGATGCCACTTCTTCTCCACCACCTTACAGAGGTTTCCCACACCTCAAGTGAACAGTAATTCTTCTCCCCAAAGCTCTCCCTCTCACAGGTCCCAACACCCAACTCAAATACAGAGTTGGTGTTCACCTCCCGTGCTCCACGCACTCCACAAGCACTCCACGTGCTCCACAAGTACTCAAGGTACTTCAAGTAGATCTCCCATGAATCTGTAACAACCTGCAATTCAATAGACCATACTTATGGAAGGAACTCCCTTGCCTTCCTCTTGCTCTATCCGAGTACACACCTGTACTCCAAGTAGATCCTGCCTGATACTGCTCCCTGTTGTGTTGCTGTCTATATGACCTTGCACACCTGCAAATCAAACAATGGTTCTATTCACCTGTGAACCTCGACCTTGCACACACATACACCTGCAGATCAACGATCTTACTTACCATGTAGATCTCCTATATAGGCCATGCAACTGTGACCAAGATCCTACACTCTTGAAGAACCCAGCTGGCTCTCCAATCCAGCACCAACACACTTGGTACTGAGGCACTAGGAGGAATGCACCATTGCTCTACCTCACACACAGAAGGAGCTTATAATTATGCTCTCTTACTCCCTAGCACACTTTTCCAATACAACCATGAGTCTATTATATAGATCTCATCCAAACAATAATTAGACATCTAATTACAATAATTAGATCTGCAGCTATGAGTCTAAAATTAGCACTCATCATGCAAACACTTGGTTCGTTAGCTAACTGCCCATAATTAGCTCGCAGTCAAACCACACAGGCGACCGACGTCGGTCCCTATCCACCTGGGGGTCGCCGACGCCGGCCGATATATGACCAACATCGGTTGCCTTCCTGTCTTACCCTGCCGACGCCGGTTGGCCAGACCAATGCCAAACACTTCTGACACTTCTGCAACTCTCCTGCAACCTCCTCCATGTCTACATCAGTGAAGCTTTTAGCTCCACAATCCTAACATAATTTATCTACTCTTCCTTTGAGACGAGCTATAATTTTTCTACCATGAAGAAGAGCTTAGACCAATTCTTGATGATGTTTATGTTTAATGTGGCAAGGTCTAGTTCTATATTATTGAATAAATGGACCTCACTATTTATCATAAAATAGAGCTTAGCCTCTTCCTTTAATTAATATATATCAACTACCATGATCCTTGTCTCTGCCAATTACTCACATCAAACTATAGATGATTTTTTTGGAAGCTCTCTTACACTTAAGAACAAAATTAATCTTACTTTGGTCAAGTTGATAGAAAATTTAGCTCAATTGGGTTACCTTTTATGCATTGTGTAGGTTTCTAGAAATTTAATGGTGGAAGATATCTAGGCTTTAGATTATACATGTTATATAATTGATTTATACCCTTGTCTTTATACTGTCATGTTTTTTATCCCACAATATATTTAGTTTTGTCTTTTTCTACTTTCATGAAGCTTATGTGGCACTAGTATAGATATTTCATAGTATTTTTCATAAATGTCATTTGAAAACTAGCCATTGGCATTTAAAATACTTTCTTTGTTTCACATAATTATATCAAAATAATATATTAGCATGATCCATTGATCATAATATAGGCCCTTATCTTTTAATTGGTTCTTGGGTCTTAAGCCTTGTGATTGTGACACTTGGCAAGCTCATGTATCTTTCCCATGTTCCAAATTTTATGTCAGTCCTTTGTTGAATAATCATTGGCCATGTGGCAGGTCCATGAGTTCTTAAGGTTTTGTTGAAAATTATCTATGGACCTTTTCACCATTGGATCAAATGTAATGACAAAGCATATATTGCTAATCTATGAAAATGCTCAAATGTTAAGTTAACTAACTTTTAAAATTCATTACTTAGGCTTATGTTGCATAGGCTAAGGTTTGTTTCATGTTTATTAATCATGGGAAAAACCTTAAACCAAGGTATTTAAACATAAGTTATGATTTAAAAATGGGTCAAGGTATAAGCACTCTAAGTTAATGTATGTGTTATGTTTAGTAAAAGGAATGAAAATATTAGGCTAAAATATTTATGCCATGTGTCACAAACTATGCTCAAAATAGGTTCAACATGAAATGATAATCTAAATTTTACTTAGGGTAATTTTGTGATTTAAGATCCATTATGAAAAATGAAATTTGGATCTTTAAAGC
>JARHVA010001120.1:2582500-2740000 GCA_037957365.1 Torreya grandis
TAAGAGGACCAAACAAATTATTCATAGAAGGAAGATTAGTTATCTTGTAACTAGGCCTTTAGGAAGTTTGTTTCCTTAGTTTAATAGCCTAAAGTGGGATATTGTTAGGTACATTAGAGGCTATGAGGACAACTTCCCATTTTAGCTCACTCTCCTCTCCCTATCCTTGCTTCTTGGCTACCTTTGTTAAAAAACTTAGTATAAAAGGCCATATAACCTTAGACCAATCAACTCCTCCAATTTGAGGCTATGGATAGACTACTATGATATGTGGCTTTGCTTTCCTTCCTCTACTAGTGCTGACTATGGTAGTTTCCTCTATAGAAGTGGAAGGGAAATTTTTGTGGATTGATCATGTAGATGGGGTGTGGTCAAAGTGGTTTTTACCCTCTTGGTTTTTTTCTTCTTTATATGAATATTAATACTAGTAGGCATAAAAAGGGTGGTTATGGGAAGAGATGTAGTGAAAATTATTGAGGGATCAATGGATGAGGTGGGGGAATTCCATAAAGGAGATAAATACATCAACAATGGAAATTAAAGGTAAAGATAAAGTAGGGAGGCCTAAAGTACCTTGAAGTACTATCTTAGTTGGAGGATCCTGAAGGTTGAGAGACTTTACTTTCTCCAATTCAACCTCCTCAACTAAGTCCTCTATCCAATCTTAAATAGTGACTTCATCTTATAGGCTAGGAGATGGTGCAAGCAAGCCTAGAGATACTTGCATTATTGGGCTACCTACTGGAGTCCTTATTTTCTTACCATAAATAAAGGGATCCTTTCCCTAAGTAAGAGATTCATGAAAGGCTAGTATTATTTCTTGTATCATGGCCACCGTGACAGTTAGCTTATATTCTTCATTAGAGTCAAAACTAATGGGATCTCCTTTATCTCCTCCTTCACCCAATATCTATCTTAGGACCCTAAGATATTGTTTGACTTATTGAAATTTCAATCCCAAGGGGTGTCCCTAAGAGTAATAAGCTCCTTTATCTTGGGACTACCCACTCTAGAAATCTACATGCTTTAAACCTTTAAATAAGGCTCTCCTTTGGTCCAATTTATTAGTGGTAATGTTGGGATCTAATTGGATCATCCTCAAATGATACTCTTGTAGAATATCTATCCTTTCCCATTCCAATACCTCCTCATCATTCATAGAATTCAAGAAGATAAAGTCATAGAAATATGTCTTGTGGCAATAAGGAATATTAAGCCCATGAATGTATCTTTAAACATGCCTGTGAGGGTCCAAATCTCTATGTAACATTATGGGGAAGCTATATCTATTTCATTTGAATACAACATCATAGAGATGTTTAATTATTGTGTATGTAATTATACCAATGGTGGGAATAGTATCAAAGAATAAATCTTTCTTTTTCCTTGCCAAATCCTCCTCTATGTTATTCCATAATTGGAAATCTATCTCCTGTTCTACTAGCTTGTCAAGCACATGCTTGTGGAGACATAGAGGCTCCACCTTATTGCCCTAAAATGAAATTAATATGATATCTAGATATAAGAAGTAATCAACCTTCCTATTTAGTTTCTTCATAATATTCTCTCCAATTCATGGTAATGGGGAGCCATAAATAGCTTGTCATACTTAAGGATATACATCCTCATAAATTATGACTATATGCTTATGGTAGGCATAGATATGCATGAACATGTAGTGGTCACATATTTTATTATTGATGTAGTTAGTGGGTGGGGACCATAAATGATCCAAGTCCTTATAACATGTGCTTATGACTACATCAACTAGATATGACATCACAAAAATTTGCCTATAAGGGTAGGGCTTCTATCCTTGTGCAAAATTTTCTCTCTTTTCTTAAAGTTAATTAATTCTTCCAAGGAGTAAACAACATCATGTGTCAACATCATATGAATCAAAATCACCCAATCCAAGTTCAAAAAATAAATATAAGGTATACCATAAATATGTTAAGAAGATCCATACCTATATGAATTCCCATTTTGAATTTATTGATTACCAATGATCCACTCAGCTTCATGCCTTTCCACATCATAGTTTCACTAGTTAGTAACCATGATTGTAGTGCTCCTTGGAATGAGTTCTCTTAATTAAATTTCACTAGGGTATGCTAGTTGAAGCAGGCATATAGTGTAGCAAGGGAAAAATATCTTTGGAAACCATCTTTAGAGATGCACACAACCATTGTATTGTTCTCAGCATGAAACAAATATTCATCTTGTGATATTATGCCTACAAAGAATAAGTATTTGAGAAGGTAAATGTAAGGCATGACCTCTATTTTGGCAACAATGAAGTGAAACCTTCAGTGTTTGAGAGCTAACAATTCTTTGAGAAACAACTTATTTTCTAGCATTATTTCATAATATATAGAGAAATCATCCATTGAATCTATGTCATCCCATAGCTATGAGTAGTTATGATATTGGTTATTGAATATTTTAGCATTGAATAATGTATCTTTAAACTTGATAGGATCCTTAATTAATAACTCAGAGGGAGGATTAGTTCCCTATGATGACCTAGATGAGGATGGCATGGATATATGTATGTGCTTTGCTTTTTTTAATATGATACTTATTGTGTGTACTTGTATATCAACATGATTGAGATAAATTTAGCTTATAGTGTATTATATGTTATCTCAGAATAGAAACTAAGGATCTTGGATATCATTGGGAATCAAGGATGCTTCACTCACAAGATAGATTGAGTGTAAATGATGGATGAAATGGTTATGTATCACATATATAACATCCTACAATTAAATATCAGTTCGTGTGACATAAATGTTCAATGTTAACTTTGCTCCTTTTAATTCAAATTAGTCACCTCAAGTTGGTGTGGGTATTTAATGTTAATAAAAAATCTTTACCTTCAATTGAATGAAAAAATATTACCTTTGAAAACACTTTACCTTTCATGACAAAAAGGAATAGTTAAAATTGAAAATAATTAGATAGTCATTAGGGGAAGAAGTGTTTGGGTCAATGTCAGTGGATTATTTCTTTCGATGATTTTCTTAAGATGAAACATCTAGGATAATTTTTTTGATGAAATACTCCACCATGGTGAGGAATCTAAAATACTAATTTTGAAAGGCCAAAACATTATTTCAAATGGTAGGTTTCATAGCTAAGGACCTTTTTAGTTTCCCTAAAGGGTGTTTTTAATATAAAGGGTCTACTTCATAGGGAACTTTGGTCCATGACAAAAGTCCCAAAGGGTTTACTCCAAAATATCCAAAGGGAATCCTTTAACAATCTAAAGTGGTATTTTCACATGGTTAAGGGGCACTTTGAATGTTCTAAAAGGTAGGTGTCATTAGATTAGAGGGTAAAATTATTTTATGTATTGTGCATTAGACCAAAAGGTCCAAAATATAAGTTCTAGAAAATGGGGCTCCAAAGGGCTAATGACTAGACTAAAAGGTACTTAGTCATACATTTGAAGGGTAGGTTTGGGGAAAGTTAAGGGTAGGAATTGTTTTGGGTTTTGTGTATTAGAAAAAAGGTCTAAATAAAAGTTTGAAGGATAAGGAAAGGTATTGAATAAAAGTTTTGAAGGTAAGGGAATGAAATAAAGGTTTTGAAGAAAAGGGATGGAGGGCACTTTTAAAAAGTCAAAGGAGTACTTCCATACACAAAAGGGAAATTTTTAAAACCCAAATGGTAGCTTTGTAAAATTTCAAAGGGTAGGTTATAGGATTTCTAAAAGATAAGGTATCCTTTGAAAGAATTCCTTTAGAGAAATTCCTTCAGAGGAATTACTTTAAAATAATTCCTTAGGAGATTGTTCATCTAAGAAAATACCAAAACAAAAGTTATAAAGGATAAGGTAAGGGTAATTTTAAATTTTCCAAAATGATAAAAATTACTTTCTAAAAAACCTAAAGGGTAGGTTACACAAAATAGGAAATATGGGTTTGAGGGGTAAGTGAGTGAAAATTAATTTGAATAATTTTTTTGAAAGATTTGGCTAAGAAGGGAAAATAAGGGATAAAATTTGAAGGGAAAAATGCTGAAGGTAATTAATTTCTAACTTTAATCCAAAGGATATAATTCATAGGATGTTGGTTCATGAAGAAGTCTCAAAAGGTCTACTTCTAAAAGTCCCAAACTAAAACAATTAGTCCAAATCTATAAGGATATCTAGTGCTAGCACCACCATACCACCAAAAAAGACCAAAACCAAGAAAGAAAGTGGGTCCCCATTTCTTATGGAAAAAAGGGGGTGTTTGGTGTAACAAATGATGGCTCATAAGGGGAATGCTCTTGAGAATTCAAGAACCTAGAAATCTAGTTTCACAATAATGGATCAATCTTGAAGTATACGATAGGAGAATTATTAAATTGAAAACATGAAAGAGACTCCTAAGAAAATCTACATGACATAATGGATTTCAAATTTACTAGATTTGTGTGTGTCAGAATGTGAGATTCATTTATCCCTTACTAATATGAGTTCTCCTATGGTTTTGAAGTGGCTATAGGTATCATCCTATTATTTATTGAAATTCAAAACAAAGAAAACTCAAGAATTGATCTACTACCAATCAAGCATCCATAGCCCTAACAAAGGTACCTTGGGTTCCTTTTCCTCTTACTTCATTATTTCCTCTTATACTTGATCATGATGCATGGCACATTAACGTTATTTCATCAATTTTTTATATATATTAGAAATGAAACCATGGTGAGCTGGTATAATTTTAGGATAAATCATTAGTAGGATGTCCCCACCATCCAAATCTAGACCTATAATTATCATTTGTAGTAGGGGTTTTTTAGGTGATGAGTGCCTTTAATCTAGTGAAACAAGAAAACTTTCTAAATTTGTATAAAACACTCTAAGAGAAAATTCCACATGTTTGGTAAAGGTATTTAGTTGTGACATAATTCAAAATAATGCATAATTACTTACCTTTATCCAAATAGCCAAAGAAAATTAAGGATACACGCCATTCGTGCATCATTCTAAGACTGTTGTAGCTTCTAATTCCCCCTTTTACTGATTGTAAGCATTCGAGGATCTAAATTTCAAATTCGCTAGAGCAGAACAAACACAATTTTGGTGATCAAGGAAAACATCAAACAACTAATCTAAGAAAAGTCCAAAATTTAATCCAATAAACAAAACTAAAATCATGAAGACTAGTCTAGAAAGCAGGAAATCTAATCTAGGAAACAAAAATAAAAGTAGGAAGACTAGTCTAGAAAGTAGGAAATATAGTCTACTCCTAATGTAAACTTATTTTGACCACCCTTAATTTTTAATATCCACAAATGGAATATACTTGATTTAATGCTTCATAAACTACCCATTTACTAGATATGTCATCTCATTGCCCTAGAGGTCATCAAGATAGAATGAATTATCACCTATGATTTCTATAATCTGATAAGGTCCAATCCATAATGAGAAAAAAGTTTCTTTTTGTCCTATCTTTTCATGGGATTTATCCCATAGTATCACCAAGTCTAAAATCCTAAATGCCTTGATTTTTTCCCTTTTATCAAACAATATTTGAGCAACTCTTGGTGTTTATGAATGTCTACAACTCCTCATTCCTAGAATCTTCCATCTCAATTATATCCAACAATCTTGACTCATCTTAATCACTAGGTTCTATGTAGTCCTAAATGGATTAATAAGTGGGAATATTTAGTGTGATGGGGAAGATAGGTTCTCATCCATACACTATAAAAAATGGTGAAGCATTAAGATCTTATTTGTGCTTGTTCAGTCTATCTAAAGAGCATACTTTAATAAGTTGTGTCATTCCCTAGGCTTATATCCTACATATTTATTGATTGCATTGATCAAATTTTTATTCATTGATTTTGATAACCTATTTTCCTAGGGGTAATGATTTGAAGCTATTTTAATGATGATTTGATTATTGAATGCCCACTCAATAAAAGCTACTGATATGAATGTAGGTCTATTGTCACAAACTTGAGCAATAAGTGTGTTAAACTAATTTGTTATATGTTCTTCTAAGAAATGAATCACATCATATAACCTAAAATTTTTGGTAATGATATTTTCTATCCATATAGTATAATATTTTATGGCTATGAGTTAAAATTAATGGCCAACTAAAGAATTTGGGTTAGTCACACCAATAGAGTTTAAGCCCCATTGGGCAAATGGCCTTCATTCAACCACTAGTTGTAGTGGCATGGCTAGATGTATTTCTCTTTTAGCCAAAGTTTAACATTCATGGAAATTTATAACATGTGTATGAACATATTTTAAAATTATAGGCCAATAATAGCCCAAACTCAAAATCTTGTGAGCTATGGTGTTTCTTGAAGGATGGCCACTACCTATCTTTTGATGCAAATTCTCTAGGATCTTTATAGCTTCTTTTGTAGACACACATCTGAGATAGATTCCTTCATAGTTTATTTTATAGAGGACTCTTTTTTATAATCATGTATTGAGCATCCCTAAGCCTCAAAGGTCTTTTCCTTTCTCTATTATATTCTTTAGGACATGTTCTTATCAGTAAATATTAAATTACATATGTATAACATTTACCTTTAGGGGCTTGGGCTTGACATACCTCTTTGATTGTGATATAGCGTTCCAGATTAATCATGAGCTACATGATACCCTATCCTCTAAAAATATTTGCAAGCCATAATTCTATATCAAAATCTTGGAGTTTGGCCATCAATTTTCCTCAATGTTCTCTCAAATCATTTTGTGATAAAGTGAGCTTGATAGTAGGGTCATGTAAAATAGTGATTATCTTATTTCTCAAGATATAATGCCTAAATTTCTTGAATTCTTTGACAAGGGAAAAGATCTTCTTGTCGATCATAGAGTATCATAGCTTAGTGTCTTACAAATTGGTGCTCATGAAAGTCATAGGATGTCCCATCTCATTATTTTTGTGAGTGATGATGGTGGCAATCATATGCTCTGAAGTAGAGTATAGATAAAAATCATTTGTAAAGTTATCACTAAATAAAATTGGAGCCTATGATATAGTATATTTGATATCCTGAAAGGAAATTTTGGCATATAAGGTCCACTCTATCTTATCATCCTTTTTTATCATGGCATTCAAGAGCTTGACAATTTCTACTAATCTCAAAATAATCTTCCTAATAAAGTTAATTTTCCCAGAGAATGATTTTAGTTACTTTTTTATATTGAGGGGTTTAATCTTTGAAATTGCTTACACCATGTTAGGATTGATAGTGATTCCATCCTTTGTGATGATGTGTCCCAATAATTTACCTTTACAAATGTTAAATATACTCTTTATTAGGTTTAATGAAACACCAAATTTCTTGCATTGTTCAAATATAGACTATAGGTGATTTATATGATCTCATTGATTCTTTGAAAATAATGTTAGATCATCCATGTAGATAATTATGCACTTTCTTATTAAACCTTTGAAAGCATGGTCCATAACATGTTGGAAGGTAGCCCCTACATTGATCAAGCTGAAGGGCATTTTTTTTTAATGCATATGTTCCCCATTTTGTAGTAAATATTATCTTCACCTGATCTTTAGGTTGTACTAATACCTAATTGTAATTTGAAAATCCATTTAGGAAGGACATAATTTTAGAGTCACTTAATATTTTTATAACTTTAGCTAGAAAAGGTAGAGGATAATTATCCTTTTCTAAGGTCTTATTCAGATTCCTAAAATATACATAGAGTATAATCTCTCTACTCTTCTTCTTCACTAGGACCAAATTAGCCATCCAAATGGAATTTTCAATTTGTAAAAATGATTTGAGTAATTAGTAACTTTTCCACTTCTTTCTGAATGAGAGTTTTAAGATAGGATTAACTAGCCTTTGTCTCTATCTAAATGATTTATGATCTGGTTTCAACTGGATAATATGGGTGATGAATTATGGATCATATAATTTTAAGTCCTCATATATCCAAGTGATGTCATCCCTATATTGAGAAATTAAGTCCTTAATTTTTTATCTCTCCTTAGAAGTACAACTCAAACCAATGTTGACATAACATGGGTTATGTTCATCCCCTAAATTCTCTTTCCTAAAGTTATATTCATTGAAATTGGCATGACAAAGTTGTTCTCATTAATCCACATCAAATGGCCACTCTAAAGAGATTAAACCAATCGGTGTTCAATTTTACTTGAGCTAGAGGATACCTCCTTTATCGGTGTCTTCTTAGTGATTTATATCTTTGTAATCTATGATTTGGGACTCAAACTCTTAGGATTTAGTCAAGAACTAGATAATTTGTTGGTTATCCTCAAAAACTTGAAAGTTCTCCACATTATCTATAATAGATAGAATATGTAGAAGTTCAATATAAAAATACATTACCTTAGACTCTTGCAATGGCTCCAAATAGGCAATAGTAATAGCCAAAGAATCAGTGGCTTGATTTCACTATCTAGGGAGTGCTATTATGTTGAAAGCTTCAAAGCCCTCAATCAGATCCCATGCTCTATGTTTTTAATTATTTAAATAAGATATTTTACATTGGTATTTATTTCTTATCTTCTAAGTCCCCAAATACCATAATTTGTTTTGCATTATTTTTTAGTGAAAAGTATAGGCCTAAGATTAAAGCCTCATACTCTACTCTATTTTTTGTACATGGAAATTATAATCTATAAGTAGCTAGAAACTTCTTTCCTTGACAGTTTATTAGCTCAATTCCCACTCTAGACCCCTATTTAGACTTATCTCCATTAAAATCCATCATCCACAACTAGTTTGGTCCTTCAGGCTTTGTGTTCTACAAAAAACCATGCATGGTAAAAGTGTAGATACCTGATGAAAGAGAATCATACTTAAGATCTTTGTTCTTGACATTCAATTTATTGTTGGGATATTTAATTTTAGGCTCTCTATCAATTTAGATATGATTTGTGACCCCTCTTCATGGTAACCAAATATTACTATGATTTGAGGAGAGATATCCATTGAGAATTTTAGACCATTCTTTACTTAGTAAGAATCTGTAGCCTTTTGGTATGTCCACTACTAGGATATCAATATTCATCTAGACACTTGGTTTTAATGTTGATTGAATATGCACATTATTTAGCTCTCCTACCACTATTACCATAGTTTTGTCTAGTTAGGAAAAAATATCTTTGAAGGACTAGGAGTAAGGCCAAGATTTTTGCATATAGAAGTAGGCATGACATTAGCATATACCCCATAATTGACTAAATAATTATGGATGTTTTTAAAAAATACTTTAATGGCCAGTAGGAAGAGTGGAACCTCAGGCTTGCTCTTGTAGATAACATTATTATTAGTTAATTTTTATTTTTTGGCTTTGTCTTGGGATACCCTAGTCTTCTCCAAAGGTGTCTTTCTAGTGATGGATCTCCATAACAACTCTTTATATTATGTGATTTGAGACAACTCATGAAGTGTGAAATTTACCTTTATTTTCTTCATATCTTCCAAAATGTTGTATCTACCTAATTTAATCAGTTCATCTTTACTTGATAATGAAATAATCCCTTTTGGGGGAGGGGGATTGTTACTTGCCTTAGGATCAAGTGAAAATGATGTGGTATTTGGAGGAGTCAAGGTGGTAAGGGGTTTCCTATTCCTAAGATTATAAACACCCCTTTGTAACTACTAGAAATCATGTGCTTCCTTTGAATTGTCCTCAAGTTTATTGTCATCCTCTCCTAAGCAAAGAAATTTGTGAGTTTAAAAGAACATGGGCATGCTAGAAGGCCCCAAATATTGGTGTGATTCTGGTGGATTGTTTATTTGATCCTACCTGATCACTTCTCTTTAGAATATTTTAAATGTTATACAAAATACAACATAATTAAGCTCACCATATTCGGGTGTATTGTAGATATTACACTTATTAAGGAGAGTTTTTTTAGTGATGTTGATTTCTAGGAGTTTACTATAATCCTCAACACTATTTGTAGATAAATTAAAGGACATGTTATATCTCAAAAACCTAGTATTTTGGTTGCCCATTTGGGTATTGGTACTACCTAATTTTTGTTGCATGTTCAAAAAGTTGTTAATTTTTGAACCATCTTTTGGATGAAGTCCAATTCTACCTTTGTATAATCCATAATTTTTAGAATAGACATATAAGGAGTAATAGCTTGCTAATTTGGTTGATCACCACTATTTGTTTCATGAGTGTTCAAGTAGCTGAGAGTTGGATGCATCACGTGCATTAGTGGGGGAAACATATATAACTAATTTTGATTATAGGTAGGCAAATTCTATTTATAAATTGTATTTGATTAAGTATAGGGAATCTATTGTTATTATTGTGTATTATAGGTATTTTAGGATTGAGTTGCTTATCGATATTGATTACTTCTTTAAATGCTAATGCTAATGTATTAAATACAACAACTCTTCTCAAGAATACTATAGTGATAGGGTCCAAAGAATTCTTGTATATCTCCAATGCTAATGCTAGTTATGGTCTATAGTTTGGGGTTAGATAATTATACATATTCTATCACATTTATTCGAATGCATGAATTGATTTTTTGGGTTCACATTTAATGCTCATGAAGTGCTAGTATACTAACCCTAGATTAGTAACCTGTCCAAACTATGGAAGAAAAGTTGTTTGGCACTGTACCCATGAGATTATGGGGTTTTTAGTTAAATTTAATACCAATCATAAGATACATATATCAAAGTAAATGGAAATAATCAACATGTAACATATTCATCCATTAATTTCATCAATTTGAGTGTAGCTTTAAATGTCTTAATATACTCCTCTACTATTCTTGCTCCCAAAAGAGTGATGGTTAACACATGTTTTTTAGGGTTCTGAGGAAGCTCATGTACATCCCCAAATCCAACTAACTAAATTTATTACTAGGCCATTGATTTATTATCAATCAAAAAGTTTCTTATATGTGGATGTTGCCCTAGTGGAAATGGGTTGCTCTCAATAGGAGCCATTGGCCTAGCTCTAGATCTTATATGGCTTGCTAAGGGTGATAATAATAAACTAGCTTGGGTGTTAGATCTTATCACTCTCTTGGGTGACTATAGTGCAACTCTATGTAAGGGTTGATCTCTATTATATGGAGCTAAGTGGGCCCTCCTTCTAGTGCCAACTTACTATTTATGGGGATTTTATGCACACCATAGTTGATGAGGTAACCTTTTTAGGACCTCAATGGAGGTAAAATCCACTCTAGGGTACAAGTTGTAGGTATATGGTTTGTTTAACATATTGATGTAATAGTGGTAAAGCATGTAGGTTGTTGACAAGGTTTTTCGGATGGAGGTATGATTCCTACAAAAGATGGTATCCTAGGTAAGCTGAATGGGTGTTTGGATTCTAATATAAGGTGGGTAGATCCTTATAAAAAAACAAAGAGAGGGAAAGGTAAGGTAGAAAATAAATACCTATGGTCTTTAAAAAATTAATTTTGTGGACATTTTCTAGACAAACTTGTGTTGTCTTAAAATGAATACCTGTTGCTAGTAGTAAGTACACACATGCATACAGACAAGACTAAGAAGTCTAGGGAACAAAAAGTATAGGAAATTCTCTAGTCTTAGACAAAGGTTTCTCTATTTAGGGTAGTTATTACACACCCTTAAAAAGAGATTATGGCTCAAACAAAGGGAATTATTTAAGGTAACATCAACACACATTCAAAAACCTATACTAAAATAACATGAATACACATTCCATGAATATAATTTAGTATTTAACTTGGTTATTATAATCACTATTAACCAATCCTTAACAACTATTTTCACATATGAGATTAGTTATAATAATCAAAATAATCAAAAATTTATCTATAACATTAGCACACTTAAATATTATTGAAAAAAAATCCATGAAATATAACTACTAAATATATATAATTGGGAAGAAAATACTCAAAATATTGTGCTTGATGACAAAAAATGTCTCATTACTATATATTCAAAAATTTCCCCCCTTTGAATGAGGGTGATATAATAATATTTATAGATCTTGGGGAGGGATCACCTTATTCTCCAAGTCTATAGATGCTAGTTTTTGGGTGAATAATTTATCAACTAGCTAACTAGTGAGAAAAATAGGTCTCTTCAACCATAGCATAAGGAGATTGGTTGGCTAGATGTGTAGGTTTACTACATCAACAGGGGACGAATCTCTCTTCTCATCAAGGGGAGGTTCCCTATTAAATATGAGGTGCTATATACTATATATATATATATATATATATATATATATATAAGTAGAAAATAACACTCAAGGGTAGGATACACCATCATCTCTCTTTTTTTAGAGATGATGTTCACAAACAAAGGAGAAAATCTTAGTGAAAACACTAAAGGCACTTCTCTTCTTTCAGATGTGGTCTTACAGGGAACAACAAGAGTTTTTTTAGGTATGGTAAGTGACTGGTAACGTGGTGTAATAACCATTATAATGAAGTGTAGCACAAAGTCTCCACTTTAGCTACCCAAAGAGTGAGATACAAAGGATAATGGGGGCATAAAGTCATCCCAGAATCCTCAACATATAAATAGAAATAGAAAAACACACACTGAAGACAACTATAACAGCACAAAGTTTGAAAGTAACTGACTTTAGGACATCTTCCTTATCACTTCCACTAGTTTTGCTCGTTATATTAAAGAAACAATGATACATATAGAAGATAGATATAAGAACAATCTCCTAAAATGGCACAAGCTATGACAACACAAAGTCTACAAGTAACTTGTTTTCTCATTTAGATAAAATAATATGAACAACAATTTGATCTCAAAGTCTCAGTATTCACCTTCCAATTTGGGCAGAGTTTTACTTCTATTATAAAAAAGATCTCCTTTTTATCAAATCAGAGATTACATTATATAGCAGCCAAGAAAGGCCTAAAAATTTGTTCCATGGAATGGCCCATGCTACATTCAATGCCTTGAATGCATTTTTAGTTTTGTCAAGGAGGGCCATGATAGAACCAAGTAGCTGCCTTAATTATGGTGTGCTAATTCATCTAATATGTCTCTTTCTTAGTATGGACTATTTGGTCCTTTTCCCTCTGACATTTGTGCAGCTATCCATTTTGTCTTTACTCTAATGGAGACCAATAGGTCATGCCTTCAATGTTTGCAAGCTCAAAAATCTACTTTGTAGACTGTTCTAGCTACTAGAATAACTTCTACGTAGATATTTTCCTCTTTATCTCTTTTTATTGTAATTTGAGCTCTCAGGCTATCTTTTCCCCTTTCTAGTTTTGTCTTTTCCTAGCATTTGAGCTCTTAGGGCTATATCCTTAGCCTTGCTGTCTCTTTACACTCTTCCATCAGTAGTTCTTCCCTTTGGCATTTTGGCCTTTCAATGCATTTGAGCCCATGCTCAAGCCTGCAAAGATCAACAACTATTTTATTGCTACAAATTTGATGTCTTCAGGTCTGTCACTTTCCTTGACAATTCCTTCATGTCTTTCCTTCTTGCTTTGGCCACTTTTAACTGATCTTAGAAAGTGACACATGGCATTTTCTACTATGAAATAGGTGAGGACACTTGGCAGCTTCTACTAAGTTATAAAGGATAAGTGGTGACTTATGCTACTTTGAAACTTATTAAAAATTGTCTCAATAGATGACACTTGATAGATTCTACTTCGACTTTATAAGGGACAAGTGGTGGCTTTCACTACACTTTGAGGTTTGATCTTTCTTAGAGGGAACTTGCCCTTTAGGGTCTTGAAATACGGTTCATTTCTGAGTGTTGAGTGTCCCTCGTGAGGGTGCCTACCCTTTGAGATCTTCTAGGCAGCCTTCAGGATTTAATTCCTTTAGACAAAATTTTTGAAGGAATTCCTTTAGACAATTTGTCTGAAGGAAATCTTTCCTTCACTTTGTCTTTTTCTGTCAAGTGGCCTTCGGGCTTTTTTCTTCAGTCAAGCTTATTTCCTTTGAACAAAAGTCTGAAGGAATTCCTTCAGACATTTTATCTAAAGGAAATGGTCCTTAATAACTTTACTGTAGGAACTTTTCTAAAGGAATTCCCTATTCTTTACCTTTTTCTTTTCCTGAAGGAGATCTCACTCTACCCTCTGCAAGGGCTATTTAAGCCCAAAACTATCCTTTGGACTTTTGTAATGGTCCATCTGCTTCTTGCTTGCCCTCCGTATGGGTTGTCTGACCTCCCAAGTTACCTTTTGGAAAGGTTGCAAGGGTATTTTTTGGTAGCTAAGTGCCCTCTACAAGGGTACTCTTTGGGCTTTCAAAAGTCTTTCCTTTGAACTTCCTGATAAAAAAAATGGCTAAGTGTTGAACTCATTTCTTTCCTAAAGATTCCATAGATTTGAGTCTGTATAACTGAGGGGAGTCTATAGATATGAGTTCATAGATTTTCTTCCTATAGAGTCTATAGGAATGAACCTATAGAGTTTGTATAAACCTATGGAGTCCATAGATTTGAGCCTACAGAGTCCGTAGTTTCAAGCTTGTAGAGTCTATAGATTTATGAAAAGCTTAAAGAATGGAGAATTAGAATGCACAGAACAATTTTTTAAAATGGAAGAGAGGATCTTGGTTTGTAGGACCAAAATAGTTCAAATGTTGTCCCAAAAATGAGTGACATTTTTTGGGGACAACAACTGGCTCCAGTTGGGGAACTTCCTTCAGTTGAAAACTTGAAACAACTGAGGGGAGTAGAAAATAGAATCTCTTGTGCCTTGAAGTATGCCGTTGGGCTATGGAGTCATGCTACCCAAAAATAAAGGCACAAAAAATGAAAATAAAAAGAACAAAATAGAATAAAAGACTATATAAATATACATATGTACATGTGAACTTATCTGATACTTCAAGAATTGAAGTGGTTTAGATGCTACCCATTATGAGATAATGAAAATGGTATTACATCTTGATAAACCAACAAGAAACCATTTTATCCCTAGAAATGGTGATGGGTGAATGGAACTCTCCACCAAGAATTACATTTTTTGTGCACTCCTTTTGGTTCTCTCTTTTTGCCCCATTGCAAGACATGGTCTCTAATCTAAAAACCATAAATCTTTGCTCTCTTGGCAAAGAGTTAGTCTTCTTGACTTTAACACGCAATAGTATAGCCCACTACCATATCTTTTTGTTCTTCTAGTTTAGTCTAGCACATGATTTGATTTTCATCATCAAACACCTAAAAAACTAGTAGCTTGACATCTCTTTTGGCATGAAGGAGTTTGACACCTTTGTCTTGA
Source organism: Torreya grandis (assembly GCA_037957365.1). Classification (NCBI taxonomy): domain Eukaryota; kingdom Viridiplantae; phylum Streptophyta; class Pinopsida; order Cupressales; family Taxaceae; genus Torreya; species Torreya grandis. The sequence goes on from JARHVA010001120.1 coordinate 2,597,701, forward strand.
GTAGCCTTCAACCTGAGTAACAGAGATTCATACTTAGTAGTGTTGTTGGTGTTGCTAAACTACAACTCATGTGAAGGAGGAAGAATATCTCCTTGAGTAGATATCAACACCATCCCAATTGTAGCACTGGTAGAGGAATTGTTGCCATCGAATTCCTAAATCTAAACATCATCAAAAATTGATCTTCTATTAGATTTTTATTCATTAGAGAGGGAAGATCCTTTTTCATTTGTACTACACCCTACTGATTCTTTTGATGTTTTTTTTTGAATAAATCTTTGGATCACCACCTATAAGACTTTCATCTGCTGAAACATGAATATCCTCAGTGGATAAGAAGTAATTACCCCTGCCTGAAGACTCAAATAGAATCTGAGCTTCAGGTGCTGATGTCTGAATGACAACATATTTTGCCTCATTTTCAAGGAGTAGTCTCTTCATGATTCCTTTGATAGGGATCATTTCTTTAGATAGGTCCATGCTCAACTCACCACCCACATCCTTCCAAAAATTTCATCCTAGTAGAATGCCATATGAGGCTGGGACGTCAGCCACTAGGACTGTCATCTTGATTATCTTTTTTGGGAATGCTGCAAATGCAAATTGGGCATCCTTGATCTGCCCTAGCAGTTGCACTTGTTTTTTCTCCATGGATAAGCATCTCCCAAATGTCTTGGTCAATGTAAGACCAAGGGATTCTACCACTTTGATAGGCATGATGTTGTCAGATGCACCAAAATCAATGATGTAGTTGCTCAACTTATGACCATTTATCAATAGGGAAACATAGAAAGGATCTACTTTCCCAGGGGTAGTAGGAGGAGTAATGAAAATATTTTTTGGGATGGGAATGTTCCTTGGGGGATCATGAGTTACCTTTCTAATCTCTTATCTTGCAAGGATGGCTATATTCTTCACACACTCCACCAATCTGTCCAACTGCTTAGGGTTGGCTTGTAGGAATTCAAATTTAGTCATTTGAATTTTAGTTTTCTTGACATGTTAAATTATGTCAAATGACTAACAAAGACTAGGAAGGGAGGATGGGAGTTCATCCTTTCAGTTCTTGGGAGGGGAAGGACTAGCCTGTGAATTTGAAGTTAAAGTTGCAGAAATGTTTAGGGTACTTACTTTTTTAACAACCACCAGGTCCTTTGGCTGGAAAGACAGAGTGGCTCCACACTTAACAATTGAAATTTTTGATTAAGGTCACTCCTCTATCTTCTCTTTATCAACTTTTTAGGTTTATTGGTTCTTGGACTGGGTGAACACTGCATATGATCCCTTGACTACTTCACCTTTACTTCTGGGTTCATCCTAGTAATTTAGGAAACCAATGTGGGAGTCACCAACTAATTCTTCTTCTTCCTCAGTGAAGAGATTAAAACCATTTTCTTGATCAAACTCAGGTTGGAAATAGAAATCATGTTCAATTTTCAGATATCCAACTGCTAAGTTGGTTAGGGGCGCTTCAAGGGCAAGGTGCCTCTATAAGGGAGGAAGATGATTTGGCTGCCCTTGATTCTTGGCAGCATTGCCTTGATATGACTGGTTCTAAAATTTCCTCCTTGGCATATCTTGATTAGGAGGAGTAGACATACCTTAGGCCATTTGTCTTTTCAAGAGTAGTAGTTCATTTTCTAGCTTTTGCACCATTTGATCCATGGTGCCTGTAGATGGATATTCATAAGATGAATAGGATTTTCCTCTATTTAGGTCTCTCATTATCTTTCCTGCCAAGATAAGGTCATCTTCCACCTCAGTGGCCAAATCTTGAGCAATAGCAAGGTCTATGTGTCTAACCTATCTCAGTAAAAAACTCACTTTAGGTAGCTGTGAGTTGATGATGAAACACTTGAGATTCTCAGGTGTTAGCTAGGTGAGCATGGGAATCCTATTCCTCAACTTGTCAAACTTGGAAATGAAGTCCCTCATAGGTTCATGGTGATCCTTCTTCATCTATGTGAGATGGGATAGCAAGGCATGTGCATCTTCTCCAAGCTTGAACTTGGCTTCAAATTTAGCTTTAAGAGTGTCCCAATCAGTCACTGACCAAGCTTGTAGATGGTAAAACTAGTCTATAGTAGTGTCTTGTAGTGTCTCTATGAATAGCCTGACTGCTATGTCTTCATACTCTACACTTATTACACCATAGGGTATGCTGAATGAAGTAATATGTTCATTAGGGTGAACTTTCCCATCACTAAAAAATTTGGAGAAATTCTTCCTTGAACTACGTGGAAGCTCATGTAGAGGTGGGGTCAAATTTAGTGGACCAAAAGAGTTACCCTAGGGGATTTGAGCCATGATTTGATTATGTAGAAGTGGGATCACAAATATAGGTGGAGTATGGATAGGCAAAGCTATGCTAATAATAGAAAAAGAATCTCTACCTTGTATTGGTGACCTAGTATGGGTAGGAGGAAGACTCATAGTTCGTTGAAGGTGAGTTTGTGGAGGAAACAAATCAAAATTTCTCTGCTACACCAACTCAAAAATAGGGTCAACAACACCTTGAGATTTTTGGCTTCTTATATATCATGGAGCTGCCAAATTATAGAACAAAAATGGAAAAGGACTAGTCTTGCTTTAGCTTGAACCTTGAGGCTTCAAACTACTTGTCCTTCCCCAATGGCTTTGGTTTTACAAACTAGATAATATAATGGAGATGGAGGAAGATGGTAAGGATATAATGATAATGGGTAAGACATGAAATAGAGTCACTAGAATATGTAATGGATAAGGATAGGAACTAATTATTTGAATCCCTAGTGGAGTCGCCAAAAAATGTTGGGTGAATATTTTATCAACTAGCTAACTGGTGAGCAAAATAGGTCTCTTCAACCATAGCATAGGGAGATTGGTCAGCCAGATGTGTAGGTTTACTACATCAATAGGCGACAAATCTCTCCTCTCATCAAGGGGAGGTTCCCTATTAAATATGAGGCATTATATACTATATATACAAGCAAAAAATAACACTCAGGGGTAGGATACACCATCATCTCTCTTCTTTTAGAGATGATGTTCACAAGCAAAGGAGAAAATCTTGGTGAAAACACTGAAGGCACTTCTCTTCTTTCAAAAATGGTCATACAAGGAACAATAAGAATTATTTCAAATATGGTAAGTGACTCGTAATAGGGTGAAATAACCAACAAAATTAAGTGTAGCACAAAGTCTCCACTTTAGCAACCCAAAGAGTGAGATACAAAGGATAATGGAGGCATAAAGTCATCACAAAATCCTCAATATAGAAATAGAAATAGAAAAACACACACTAAAGACAACTATAACAGCACAAAGTCTAAAAGTAATTGACTTCAAGACATCTTTCTTATCACTTCTAGTAGTTCTACTTATTAGATTAAATAAACAAGAATGCATCTAAAAGATAGACATAAGAACAATCTCCTAAAATGGCACAAGCTATGACAGCATAAAGTCTGCAAGTAACTTACTTTCTCATTCAGATAAAATAATATGAACAATAATCTAAGCTCAAAGTCAGTATATGCCTTTCAATTTGGGTAGAGTTTTACTTCTATGATCAAAAAAGATCTCCTTTTTATCAAATTAGAGATTATATTATATACTAGCCAAGAGAGGCCTAGCACTTTGTTCCATGAAATGACCCATGCTGCATTCAATGCCTTGAATGCATTTTTAGTTTTGTCAAGGAGGGCCATGCTGGAACCAGGTGGCTGCCTTAATTATGGCATGCTAATTCATCTAATATGTTTCTTCCTTAGTATGGATTATTTGGTCCTTTTTCCTCTGACATATATGCAGCTATCCATTTTGTCTTTACTCCAATGGAGACTAATAGGTTGCACATTCAATGTTTACAAGCTCAAAAATCTACTTTGTAGACTGTTTCAGCTACCAGAATAACTTCTACGTAGATATTTTCCTCTTTGTCTCTTCTTACTCTGATTTGAGCACTCAAGTTATCTTTTCCCCTTTCTAGTTTTGTCTTTTCATGGCATTTGAGATCTCAGGGTTATATCCTCAACCATGTTGGCTCTTTAGACTCTTCCATCAACAGTTCTTCCCTTTGGCATTTTGGCCTTTGAATGCATTCAAGCCCATGCTCAAGCCTACAAAGATCAACAGCTATTTTATTGTCACAAATTTGACTTCTTCAGGTTTGTCACTTTCCTTGACAATTCTTTCATGTCTTTCCTGCTTGCTTTGGCCACTTTCCACTAATCTCATCAAGTGACACGTGGCATTTTCCACTATGAAATAGGTGAGGACACTTGGTGGCTTCCGCTGAGTTTTGAATTTATAAGGGATACTTGGCAGCTTCCACTGCACTTTGAGGTTTGATATTTCCTTGAGGGAACTTGCCCTTTGGGGTCTTGAAAGATGGTTCATTTTTTGAGTGTCGAGTGTCCCCCTCAAGGGTACCTACCTTTCATGATCTTCTGAGTGGCCTTCGGGCTTTAATTCCTTCAGACAAAATGTTTGAAGGAATTCCTTCAGACAATTTATCAGAAGGAAATCTTTCCTTCACTTTGTCTTTTTCTATCAAGTAGCCTTGACGATTTTCTCTTCGGTCAGGCTTATTTCCTTCGAACAAAAGTTTGAAGGAATTCCTTCAGACATTTTGTCTGAAGGAAATGGTCCATAACAAATTTACCATGAGAACTTTTTTGAAGGAATTCCTTGTTCTTTACCTTGTTCTTTTCCCAAAGGAGATCTCACTCTTCCCTCCACAAGGGCTATTTAAGCCTAAAACTATCCTTCAAACTTTTGTAATGGTCCATCTGCTTCTCACTCACCCTCCACAAGGTTACTCTTTGGGCTTTCAGAAGACTTTCCTTTGAACTTCCTGATCAAAAAAATGAATAAGTGTTGAACCCATTTCTTTCTTGCAGAGTCCATATATTTGAGTCTATATAACTAAGGGGAGTCTTTAGATATGAGTTCATAGATTTTCTTCCTATAGAGTCCGTATGAATGAACCTGCAGAGTCTGTAGAAACCTGCGGAGTCCGTAGATTTGAGCCTGCGGAGTCCATAGTTTCAAGCTTGAAGAGTCTATAGATTTTTGAAAAGCTTGAAGAATGGAGAATTAGAATGCATAGAATAATTTTTTGAAAAGGGAAGAGAGGATCTTGGTCTGTAGGACCAAAATAGTTCAAATGTTGTCCCAAAAATGAGTGACATTTTTTGGGGACAACAACGGTTATATAAAGTGTTTAGAACATGTAGTTCTAACTGAAGTCAAAAACAAATGGGAGACAAAATAGAAAGAGATAAATTTATAATAGCATTCAATGTATGCACATTAAAAATAATAAGTTAATTATTAGAGGAAATAAAAAATCATTAGAAAACTAAGGTGCATGATGAGCTAAGGTTGTGGTGGTTGGAGTGTTGTGAGTTTTGGTTGGAGTAAAAGATAAAGGTGTAGTCCTACTAGTATAAACTTATTTATTCTTCACTTTGTTATCCTTTAAAACCTTCTCTATCATTTCATGTTATTTTTAAATGATGTCTAAGTTAATAAGTTAGTGGAGTCTCTTGATTTGCCTAAGAAGCTTTGCATGCTCATCTTTAGTGAGTTAGAATTTACTTCTAAATATTTCCACTTCAGTCACCTTCTTTCTTAATTTACTTAGCTCTACTTCAATTTTCTCCACTGTTAAACCTTGAATGCTTCCTTTAAATTTATTCAATGTCTCTCAAATGATTATATCAAAATTGATTCTACTAATTAATCTCTTGATAGAATATTGTACCTTGGATAAGTTCAAATCATTCAAAAAATTTAGGAGCTACGATTCAAGTGACTAAAAATTCAAGGTCATGGCTATAACTAATTTCAACCATTATTTGACCTCTCCATGCCTAATAACTACCAAATTAAAGGCATTATATGGCTCAAATGTGTTCATTAGGTATAGGTGTATGTATAGTGAGTCGCTTGTATAGGCAACTAACATCTTAATCTTTGTATTGTCTTGGGATAGAGAGCTACAATTTGGTTATCTAGGCTCATTTGGGGTGCCATCTTAGCCTCGATAAATTCTAGAGCCTCCAAGGAGTAGTAGCATTTTGAGGCTATATCCCTCACTTCAACTTCTATACTTGCAAGCACATACACAATATTTGATCATTCCTTTAGCTATTCAATTTGTGCTCAAAGTATTGGAATTCCTCCTCAATATATTGATGAGATAATTTCATTCCTTCATGAATGGCTACCACTACATCTTTGTGCACTTGAGCCATCCCTAAGAGATTTTATTTGAAGATAGACTCTCTTGGCTACTTAATCTACCTCTTGGTGAGGGAGAACATTTTCTATCTCTCCCAAAGGATGATACTATATCCTTGATCATATTCAAATTTCCTCTTCCTAACCCTTTAAATTGATCTATCATGAGGATGAAACAAAGTAGTCATAGAAGGAGGCTCAGTTATCTTATAACTAGGCCTCTAGGAATCTTGTTGCCTTAGTTCAATAGCCTAGGGTGGGATATTTATAGGTGCATCAAAGTTTCTGATGATAACTTCCCATTCTATCTCACTCTCCTCTCCTTATACCTACTACTTGGCTACCTTGGTCAAAACATATGGCAGGGAAGGCCTTTTAACCTTATAACAATCCAATCCTCCAATTTTAGGAAGTGGGTGAACTACTATGATGTGTGGCTTTTCTTTCCTTCCTTTGTTGGTGTTGACTATGGTATTTTCCTCTATATAAGTGGATGTGGGGAGTGGAATGAAAAGCTGCATGGATTAAACATATAGCTGGGGTATGGCCACTGAGATTTATACCCTCTTGGTTGCTTTCTTCTTTCTCTAAAGAGTAGTATTAGTAGGCATAGAAACCATGGTTGTGGGAAGAGATATAGTGAAAATCATGGATGGATCAATGAATGAGGTGAGGGGGAACTTTCATAGAGAAGAAAAATACATCAAAAATGGAAATTGAAGGTAAAGACAAAGTAAGGAGGCCCAAAGTACCTTAAAGTAGTAACTCAGTTGTAGGATCCAAAAGGCTAAGATCCTTTGTTTTCTCTAATTCTACCACCTCATCTGATTCTTCTATCCAATCCTAAATAGTGACTTCATCCCATAAGCTAGGAGATGGAGCAAACAATCCTAGAGATACTTGTATTATTGGGATACCTGTTGGATTCCTTAATTTTTTGGCATAAAATAAGGGAGCCTTTCCCTAAGTAGGAGAGTTGTGAGAGGTTGATACTACTACTTGTGCTATGGCCACCCCAATAATTATATTATCTTCTTCATTAAAGTCAATGAATGATATCTCCTTTAGCTCCTCCTTCACCCACTCTTTGTCATGAAACCCTAGGCTCTTGTTTGACTAATTTAAATTTAAATCTTAAGGGGGGTCCTTGAGAGGAATAAGCTCCTTACTCTTGGTACTACCCACTCCAAAAATTTTAATGCTTATAGCCTTTAAACAAGGCTCTCCTTTTGTCTAATTCTTTAGTGGTAATATTGGGCTCTAATTATATCATACTTAAATGATCCTCTTATAATCCAACTATCCTTTCCCATCCTAATACCTCCTCATCAATCATATAATTTAGGAAGAGAAATTCATAAAAATATGGTTGGTGGTAGTAAGGAATATTAAGCCCACCAATGTATATTTGAACATGCCTATGAGGGTCCCAATATTTGTATGATATTATGGTGAATCTATATCTATTTCATTTTGTGGTAATGTTACTAAGATATTTCCTCATTATGTAATTATTCTAATGGTGACAAGACTACCAAAGAATAAATCCTTCTTTTGCCTTTCCAGATCCTCCTCTATTATATTCCATAATTAGAAAGTTATCTCCTATTTTTCTAGCTTGTCAGGCACATGCTTGGGGAGACATAGAGGCTCCACCTTGTTGCCCCAAAATAAAATGATTGTGATATTTGGATATAAGAATTAATCACCTTTCCCATTTTGGATCTTCATAATATTATCTCTAATGCATGGCATTGGGGAGCCATAAATAGCCTACCATACTTGAGGATATACATCCTCAGAAATTTTGACCATATGGCTATGGTAGGCATAGATGTACATGAATGTGTAGTTGTCACAGATTCTATTCTTGATGCAGTTGGAGGCTGGGGACCATATATAACCTAGGTCCTTGTAACATGTGCCCATGACTGCATCAACTAGATATGACATCATAAAAAAGTTGACTGTGAGTGTAGGTCATCTATCCTAGTGTAATATTTGTTCTCTTAGCCTAAAGCTAATTAATTCTCTAAGGGTGTAGATAACATCATGTGTCAACATCATATGAAGCAAAGGCACCCAATCCAAGTTCACAAAATGAATAGATTACATATCATATAATCTATTTAGAAGAGCCATACCTATATGAATACCCATTCTAAATTTGTTGATTGGTAATGATCCACTTGACTTCTTTCCTTTCCACATCATAGTTCATTAGGCAACAACCATGATTGTAGATTTCCCTAGAATGATTTATCTTTATTAAATTTTACTAGGGTGTGTTGGTTGAAGTAGGAATCTGGTGTATAAGGGACAAAAATATTTGGAAATCATCTCTAGAGATGCATGTGACCACTATATCATTGCAAGTATGAAACAAATATACATATTGTGATATTATTCTTGCAAAGAATAAGTCTTTTAGAAAGTCAAATCAAGGCATGACATTTGGTTTGGTAGTAAAAAAGTTTAACCTTTGGCATTTTATATTTAATAGTTCTTTGACAAACAACTTATTCACCAACATAATTTCATCATCTATAGAGAACAAATCCACTAAATCTATAGTATCTAATAATTGTGAGTAGTTAAAATATTGGTTATCAAGTATTTTATCATCAAACATAGTATCTTTGAACTCTATAGGATCCTTAATAAAGAAATTAGAGGGAGGATTAGTTCCCTATGATGACCTAGATGAGGATGCCATGGATATATGTTTTTGATTTGATTTGTTCAATATGATACTTGTTGTGTGTACTTATATAACAACATGATTGAGCTAGCTCTAGCTTACTTACAATATATTTTATGTTCTCTCAGAATATAAACTAGGGCTTTTGGATATCACTAGGAATTGAAGATGTTTCTCTTGTAAGATATATTGAGTGAAAATGATGGCTCAAATGGTTACATATCACCTCTATAAGATCTTATATTTAAATATCATTTTATGTAACATAAATTTGCAATGTTAATTTGGATCCTTTCAATTCAAATTAATCACCTAAGGTTTGTGAGGGTCTTTAATGTTAATAAGAAACACTTAACCTTTATTTGAATGAAAAAATATTACCTTTGAAAACACTTAACCTTTAATGACAAAAAGACACATTTAAAATTGAATATACTTGGATATTCATCAGGGGAAGAAGTATTCGGGTCAATGTCGATGGATTATTTCTTTTGGTGATTTTCTTAAAATGAAACATCTAGGACAATTTTTTGGAGAAAATATTCCACCATGGTGAGGAATATGAAATACTAATTCTGAAAGGCTAAAACACTATTTCGAAAGGTAGGTTTTATAATTAAGGACATTTTCAATTTCCTCAAAGGGTATTTTTTATCTTAAGGGTCTACTTAATAGGGCACTTTGGTCCATGACAAAAGTCTTGAAGGGTATACTCTAGAATCCCCAAAGGGAAACATTTAACAAATGAACGGGTATTTCCACACAGTTAAGGGTCACTTTGAATGTTTCAAAAGATAGGTACCTTTAGGTTGGAGAGTAATATTATTTTAGGGATTGTACATCAGACTTAAATGTATAAAAAAAAAGTTCTAAAAAAGGGTCTCTAAAGGGCTAGTGACCATATTGAAGGGTACTTTGTCATAAGTTTAAAGGGTGGGTTTAGGGAAAGCAAAGGGTAGGAATTGTTTTGGGTTTTGTGTATCGGTCAAAAGTTATAAAATAAAAGTTTTCAAGAATAAGGAAAGGTACAAAATGAAATTTATAAAGGAAAGGAAAGGAAAGGAAATGAAAAAAAAAATCTGAAGAAAAGGGATGGAGGGCACTTCTAAAAAGTCTATGGGGTACTTCTGTACATAAAAGGGACCTTTTCAAAACCTGAAGGGTAGATTTGACAAAGTATAAAGGGTAGGTTATAGGAGTTCCAAAAAGTAAGGTATCCTTTAGAATAATTCCTTTGAATAAATTCCTTTAGAGGAATTGTTTTGGAAGAATTCCTTCAGAGATTATTCATCGAATAAAAACCCAAAACAAAAGTTACAAAGGATAAGGCAAGGTAATTCTAAAAGTTCTAAAATGCTAAAAAGTAATTTCTAAAATATCTGAAGGGTAGGTTACACAAAGCAAGAAAGATGGGTTTAAGGGGTATGTGAGTGAAAATTCTTTCAGATAAAATGTCTGAAAGATTTGGTTAAAAATGGAAAAGAGGGGACAAAATCTGAAGGGAAAAATACCAAAGGTACTTCATTTTTAACTACAATTGGAAAGGTCTACTTCATAGGATGTTGGTTCATGACAAAGTCCCAAAGGGTCTACTTAGAAAATCCCCAAATTTAAATTGATAGTCTAAATCCATAAGGGTATCTAGTGATAGTGCCACCATACCACCAAAAAATATCAAATCCAAGAAAGAAAGTGGGTCCCCATTTCCTATGGAAAAAGGGGGGTAACACATAGCATTATCACATTTAAATTAATAGAATGTGAATATTGTCTAGTAATATCATCTAGTGGAACTATGTGCCAACATCCCCTAAAATTTTAGAATCATAGTCTAATGCTATAAAGGGTTAGAATGGGAAAATTGAATGTTATGATAAATTAATATTTTAAAGTGTTTGGTAAGCTTTATTAAATGTTTTAGGACCATTATTTATTTAAGTGAGTATATTTATTGCTATTCATAAATTAATATTGATTGCTATACTAACTTATTTGGGGATAATATTAATAGTAAGTGTACATATGATGTTAGATGAATGGTTTAAACCTTTCCATAAAACTTAAACACAAAATATTAACTTAAAACCTTCCTTAAAACACTCCTGACCAAGTTCATATGAAACTATGGCTGGTATATTGGTTCTGGTAGTTACAAAACCCTTAAGTAGGGTTAAGGACACCTAGCCATTCTTATGAGGAAATTAAATGCCCCCATAAATGCCAAGGCTTATTAGTGTCTATGCTCAAACACTGGTACACCTCAAGTTGTATGAAACCTTATTGGGCAATGTGTTTCCCCGCATAACCCTCCTAGGGTATTTACCCCTAGTTAAGCATTGCTTATAACTAGTTTTCACATATTGGCTATGATGACTACCCCTATGATTATTTATAAATTTTTACAAATAAATTCTTGAGTAGTGGGACATTTCAATGATTATGATACATACTTTAAATGGAATGGTCTCATAAAACACTTTTTTGTGGGTGTTATTTTAGTATGTAGTTCATTCGGTTATGGAACTAATTTACTATTTATATTGGATCAATTTTGTAAGATGGGGTAAGTATTATTGGTTTATATTTACCTAATAGTAATTAAATACCTAAAAATAAGTGTGGCACAATGATTTTATAATAATACTTGATTTTTTTATTACTCTATATTTTTGATTTTTAATCATGACGATTCACATAACTCTATAAAAATATATATTTTGCCTTGAAACCCTAGGTTTGATTTTGAGTGATACAAACCTATAAAATTGGGGAAAGTGTAATGGTATGATTTAATCAAAATCTCTTGTATTTTATGATTGACCATTGGCTATGTATAAAATAATCCAAGGAGGAAATAAAGGCACATATAGCTATCACACCTAGTTTTATTTTGATATTGTGTTCATTTTCTATATGTATATAGTTAATGTTTTGGATTTAATTTTTAAAAATACATAGTTTTACTATTGAGGAATCTTGTAGGGGCCTTTTTATCTAGAGGGAACCTTGATGAGATCTATTCCTATTGTTGGTTATTTTTTTGGTTTAGTGGGGACATGAGCTCACTTATGCCTAGGGTTTGGTTTTGATGTTGGTTTATTCCTTTGTGTTATTGTTCATTCCTTTTAATGTCCTTATTATTATTGTTACCAAGTATGAGGGGACACAAAAATTCTGATGTATCCTTTGGAAGGGCCCTTCTTGTAATCTTAGTAACTTGTTTCTTACTAGGGGGAGACCTAGACCTCTTGATGTGTCTGAGGCTAGTATACACACTAGTTATCAAATGTGGGGTTATCTTAATATTAATAATATTTGATTTAACATAGATTTAGTTTGATTCAAACTTGCCTTGTGACTGATTGAAGTGATAGGTATTCAAATCAAGAAGAATAGTATAGATTTTCTTACTATATAATATTGTATAGATATATCTCAAATAGGTGCCAATTCCATTTTGAAATGAGACCTTGATTTGTTTATATATGGATTTAAATGAATAATTTATCATTCCATCAACATTTTAGGATCATGGGGTGATCTTATAGATGGGTCTTATTGTATAAAGTAATTGTTTAGGGAATAAATTGATATCAACTAAATTAGGTCAATATCAATTATTGTGGTTCTTATAGATTTGTAAAAACAAAATAGAAGGGTTGAATCATATGATAACATGAAAATGTGAGGGAATTGAATATTGGGATCTCATTTGATTTCTCAAGTCATATAAGGTATATGTGCATCAATTTTATCATTATGAAGTATCGAATACCATATTTTATTAACTATAAGTTTTATTGGAGCTTGTTACATTGATATTAAAAACCATGTTTTATCATATTTATAGATATTCTAATTGTAATTAAAATATTGGTATTGAGAGTGTAATTAATATTATTTTGTGTTCCAATAATTACATAATATATATAAAAAAGCATACAACCCAAATTTTTATATTCATGTTACAGATACTTACATTATTGATTTAGATTCATGTTATTCAATATTCCATATAAATGTTTTTATATAGAATTATAGTTTACTTATCTAGACTCAATATTACTTATTTATTTCATTCACCAAGTCAAATAGATACCAAATTTCAAATTAGTTATTAATTGTGGGATAATGCTATGTGAGATATGTGACAAATTTATTAGATTTAAGAAAGGAAATATTTTTCTAGTATATATCAAAAACGTACAACTAATTATATAAAAGTACATGTGATTAAAAATTATAAAATATATTTTTCATAGATAAGAAAACATTCTTTGTTGGTGACATATAAGAATCAGTTTTATTTGTATTTCTTTCTAGCTATAAATTTTATGGTAGATTGCATTCTAATAGGAAAATATATACACATCTGTGTACATGATTAGAGTGTGCGGTGATGTAGGGTAATATTAGGAATGCCCAAAAGTGAACTTGGATGTGTTTTAGAGTCATAAATGTGAGTAAAATCTGAATTTGAGTCCTTCATAGGTTTTCCTGCCCTTTTCCTAATTTGAATCTTCAAACTTATAATGAGGGATTGAGAGTGATATTGGTGGTCTAAATGAATGTTGATGTTATGTAATTTTTTAATAATGATTTAATAGAAATTTATGGTATATTTAAGTTTCTTAAGATTGGTCATGATTCATTATGTCATGTTTTATAGATGAGGTGGTAGTCTTTGGTAGTCTTAGTATTCACCACCCTATGTGGGTCTTGGTGTTGAAGTGAGTTTCTTGATCAAGAAATGGTTATGAAGAATGTTTTAGAATATATATCATAGTAGGAAGGATATATAGTGCTGTTTGGTTTGAATTAGAGGAATTATGAGGATAAACATGGTAGAGAAGAGAAGAAAAGAGGATGAAGGTTTGCTAGGATGCATGAAAGACTTTGTAAGTCTAGCTTATGTATGAAAGAACATCAATACAAATTATTATTTTAAAGAAGGATTATTATGATCATTGTTATTTATTATGTTATATATATATATATATATAATCTTAGTGTAAAACATGTAATTTGAGGTGATTCATTAAAGTTACAGGTTTGTTATATCCTATTTGATAGCATAGTTAAACAATTTGTGTGTATGTTTATGGTAATCAAGTTTGAAGAAAGAAGGAAGTGTGAAAATGTTTCCAGGTGTGGGTGGAGTTTAATTATTGAATTTTTGATATATATAGTCAAAGTAAAATAATAAAATAACCTTGTTCTTGAAGAGGATAACTAAAACCCTATTTTGTGCATTTTGGTTAATGTGCAGGGTATGTGTTAGTGTTAGGGGTTAAAATACATTGAAGTGGTTTTTTCCCAAGTAATTAAAATTATATGAAAATTTTATTAGAGTTAAAATTTCATTAATAAATCATTAAGTCATTTATTTATAAATTTATTCTATGATAACCCTATTTTCCTGTAGCGGGCTTACTATTTGATATTGTGCATACATTTTAAGGAGAAGTAACTTTGAATTACTATAAAAAATAATATGGGTATAAAGGTAAGTGATATTTAATGTGTTTTAAGGTTTTTTATCCTATTCTTTTAATTTTATTTCTATTTTTTAATTTTCTTAGAGCACATACATATAGATAGTCAATTTCTTGACATAATCAAGGATATTTGGAGTTGAAAGTTAATGACATAGGAGTGATAGGGAATAAAAAAGGATTTTGGAAAATTAATAGATAAATAAAGACATAATTCAAGTTATTTGGGTTTTTGAAACCAAATACAGCAAAATTTATGCCTTTTAGAAGGCTCTTGACATATATAGTGGCCTAGAAACCTTGGATCTAGGGTTTGGTGCAAATAATGAGTTTTAACCATACAAATATGATTAAACTTGGTATTTTGGTCCTAAAAAAATGATTGAAGTTAATAATGTGGTTTCATAGGTGTATGGGTCCATTTTTATAAACTTTTTAAGATTGAATTGGAATTAGCTTATAAGAGACCTAGTTTGGATAGGCTAAAGAAGGAAAGGGTGTATTCTTGGAGAGTGAGATGGAAAGAATAGTTGATTAATATGGAGGAAGATAATATGTACCCAAAAAGTTGAAATTTTTTATTGGGTTGACCATATATTGCTAAGACCAATTAGGTTTGTCCATTTGGAGGGCTAATTGGGGAGTCAGGTAAGCCTGCAGATACAAAACTTTGTAAGGAAACCTAGCCAAAGTTTTTGTGTGAAGAAAGGTAATGGTAAAATTTATTAAAAAACATATTTGGTTTTCCTTAATGATATGGTGTATATAATAGACCAGTGGATTTGTACTCAATGAGGGCTAGTAGGCTTTGAAGACAAGAAGATTGATTACTGAGTGAAATACAAGATCTGGATGATAAAAGTGGTTAGATATGGTTTGAAATAGTGTGATAGTATGTTTTAAGTGTCTTATAAATTTTATAAATCAAGTTTTTGTGTTTTTATCCAGTTGGAAAAGGCAGGCCTAGTGTTGCCTAAGGAAGCTTTGCAAGTTTACAAGCAAGAGTAAGGAGAATTGCAAGATGATGGTAATAGCTCTACATCATGTGGACCCAAACCCAAACATGTATTACTCTTTGGAAACATAAAAATAAACCATTAGTGACTTTTATTGATTTATGTTATGTTATTTTTTATTTTTTACACAAATATATTATTATAAACAAGTGAATGTGATTGATTTAACTTGTATACAAGCTAATTTATGTAAACCACTTTTCTTAAAATTCAGATTTTAAATATGAAATTTATCTTTCATATACAATTGATTATTTAGATGATATTTATTTATCTAACATTGATTGAGTTATCTTGTAATTTTTATATTTAAATAATATTAATTACATATTATAAAGAGAAATGATAAATGTTGGTTTTATTTGACTTGAATGGTTTTTAGTTTGTATAGTATAAAAAAGAAAATCCATTTCAAATAAGTTAAACATAACAAGAGATAAAGATATAAAAATAATAATACTTCCTCCACCTAAACTTAATGGAATTATCTCATAGGTGTTTATGTATTCCAAATTTTGGATATGGACTTCAACTAAATCCCAAAAAGTAAGTGAATTAATGAATTCATTGCTTCAAGAAATAGAAACAAAAAACAAAATAAAAATAGATTTGACTTTGTTTATACCCCATAATACTCTGAATCAGTTCCATGTGTTGATTATAAATGTTTTGTAAATAATGTAATATTCTAAAAAGTATTGGACTTAGTTTGAAAATTATAGAATAATATCAATTCATGGTTCATTGACAAATCTTGTGATAAAAATATTTATAACTGTAAATAAATTTAAACCCTTGCAAATACTTTTGATATTTTGTTCTCCAAATATAATTACTTACTACATAGTTTATGGTCACTTTTGCTACACATGAAAGACATTACATATGTTTGACTAGTCATACATGGATTACATTGAATATTTATGATAATATTTCCAAACTTAATATATGCATAATATTTAAAAAGCATTTGTTTTAATTTTCATGAATTTATATATATGATATTTTAAAAAATAATATTTCCAAAATTATATATATGGCAATTTTTGTTAATTAAATGTTACATGAATTTATTTTTGAAATTTTATAAAAAATATTCTGTTAAATGTTTGATGAATTAGTTTTTCATTAATTTTCCAACTAAATGATACATGTATATTTATGACAATTTTTATACACATATAACTATGGTAATCAAATAGAAATTGTGATAAATGTGATGTTATTTCTCATCATCATTTTTGAGTCAAATACATGAAAATATAATATTCATTACTTATGGTATTCATATAATCACTATAATATATAAACATTTTATATTCCATAATCCATTTTTTAACACTAAATTAAGATAACCTTTCAATTGGAATTCAATAAACCTTGTATTGGAATCTGGTAGTTTTATATTTAATTCAAAATATCTCTAAATTGGATTCTCATAATAATTATAATATATATTATTATAAAAAATAGTAAATATAATATTGGATTTTAGTCTATACTTGAATATTTAAAAATTTAATGCAATTATGGTTTTAGGGTAGCTACCTAATAATGGTATTATGGATGTTAGGTAGGACCTTATTGGCTTAGCCTTATGGTTACATTTGGGGAACTTAGAACTTGGAGATCATAAATTTTCATCTCTTTTTCTACACTTATTTTTGGCTATTGGGAGAATTAAATAATTTCATTACTTTAGCTTGCAGGTGATTCATAAATTAGAATAAATATGTAAATTATTGAGCATGCAATTTGTTTAAATATTCTTTCACGGGCCCTTATTGAAAGGAGGAATTTTTTTAATATAGGGACATGTAAATCTAATGAAATATTTCAAATGGAAATAATGCCTATGATATGTCATCTTAGTATTTTAAACATATCAGTACATAAATAAAGTTTCAGTGTTACTTTCAGTTCTTTAAAATGGTTTACAATCCCTTAGGGACAAGAAAGATGGCATTATTTGAGTAAGTTTTACTCTGCTAAAACCTTATATAATTTATGATAAATAAAATTTATTTCAAAGTGGAAGTTACCATGATTTTCTAACCTTTAATGGAATAAATTTAATATCCATAGTTTAATTTTAGTGGATTTTTATAGTTGAAGGTATTAAATGACCTTAAAATCCTTTGTATAAAGTGTGTAGTTTCACTAATTAATACACCTAAAACATAAGACATCTAGAGTCAAAACCAATTTTATATCAAATAATGTATTTTACAAACCTAGAATAAACAATGATATAAACCCTCAAAATGTAGGGAACTTTTCATTTTGTGTACGATAATTTAAAACTTTTATTTAGATGATCACCCATGTGACCACATATGAACACTTAGTAAAAATTTATGGGTAGCCTTAAGTTAAGTTGTAATTAACATTTTTTTAAAGAGAGCTAGTAGTTAGAGTTTGAAACTTTTGGTGGTGTTTTGATCCCTATTAGGGAAAATAATTGAGGGCATGTGATATAAATGTGTCTGAATAGGCATGAATTAGTAGATATAGTAGTTTAAAAATGATAATGAAGGTGGTGGGCTTAGATTTAATCGAGCCTAAGATTTTAATAGTTTGATAATAATTAAAAAATTAATATAAGAGGCCTTGGAATGTAGCAAAGAAAAGACATAAAGCCTCCCATGGTAGTATAAATGATACCCACAAAATCAAAATTAAATTAGGTAATTCATAGAGTAGAGAATGTAGTCATAAAAATATCTCTTATCATTGGGCACATTATAGTAGGTTTTGGAGGACTATTTGTGTACTCGATCAATGGTGTTGGACCAAAAATAAGTTCTATTATTTTTTTCTACATAATGGTATTACTCCCAACCTTGGAGATTCCTCATCACATAGAATGCATGATCACTCTTCCTCTATTTGATATAGGAAACATGGATTATGAGTCTCTTGTGAGACTCATCAGTTATTAGTATCTCTCCTCTTGTACATAGTTTATTATTTTTTATCCTTATCTATAGTTTCATTTTCATTATTTATTTTATATAGATTATATTTAGAAAACCAAAAAATAATATAATATGTTTAAAATCATAAAAACATTCAAATATTGACCAAAAAATAAAAATATTAGGTTGTATGCAATCTGATGTTTACATTTCCTATATTTTCTAGGTATTACATATGTTATCTCTACTATTATAGTTTAGTTTTATCATAAATACATGCTTCATTTGCTATTTTTTGAGTGACTATAGATCATTATAGGATATAATTCCTCTACATAGATTCATATATGTTACTATCTACCCATTGAGGGAACATACACAAATTCTTCATTGATACATTCGCTCATTAGGGGAATCATACTACAAAGATTATAATTTTATAGGTCACATATTTTCATACTCTATATCATATATTTAACATTGATTATATCCTAAAATTAACCATCACATACTACTCATATTTTTTTCTAACTACCAATATTACTATAAAATAAACTTATGTACATCTTTGCTCTTATATAGATTTTTAACACATGTTCATGAATACTTTGATTTATATCTTCCTAGTTTATATTTGATTATGTATCCTTTATTCTACATATACTTGAGAACATCTGAATAGGAAATTATTCTATGGCTCTATGCTAATTATTTTAATTGTGTTTATGCTTTGGACATATGCCCATGTTCTTATGTATGCCTTATTGATTGTGTATGAGGACATTAGAACATGTCCTAACATGTGGATCTAATCCAACCTTTCTTTTTATATGTGTATGGGGACATTTGAACATGTCCTTATATGTTTTATCTTTCTTAGACCTAGTGACATATACCCATGTCCCTTGTATTATGGCCCCTCAACCTACTTTGTGTGCCTCATGTATTTATATATATGCTTTTATGTATACATCATGGCCATGAAACTTTTAATTTGATTGTTATGCTAAACTTTGTTTTTAATGCCATAAGGGACATCATGCATACCCCATTCATCTTTGGGTGCCTTGATGGACACCATTCCCCATCCACCTAGGTAGTTCCTCAGATTACATCCATATTTTCTACTCATATACATGCTTACATTATTATATCTATATTGATAATGTTGTGAATTATAGATATAATATACATCATACATTACTAACTTATGTTCATATTATATTACATTTTGATGTCATGTATACATCGTATATTATTTTATTATGCAGATATCATATATGCTCAAATTAACAAAAGGGTTGCATAGTTTTTATTTTGAGGATAATTATTACATAAGTTCAACAAATAACATAAAAATAAGGGCCATTCATATAGGTTTGTCATAGAGGTTAGGCCATCTAGGTTTATTCAAACATAATTTTCAACATGTAGACACAAATTACAAAGTTTAGAATCTTAAAAAATAGTGAAAATAGTCAAACACAAATGAGTTTTACCTTGAATAGAAAAAAACATTTAAGGACACTAGCACAACAAGAGGACACTATCAAATTACACTTCTATCCAAGGGACCATGTTACTATTAAATAGCCCCAAAAATAGGAAAATCTAGATTTGATTAACAGGGACATAGATTACAATTATGCTCAATCTATTCTTGTTTTACACATAATCATACAAGTTTTCTTAGATTGGGAGAATCATGCATGACATGACTATTCCCATTTAAGTTTTAGATATACACAAACATAGATTGATATAAATCAGTCCATAATCCATATACAAATATATCAAAATTAGGGGCATGTGTGAGTCACATTATTTCCAAATGATTAATATTTCACCAAATCATCTTAAATGGAATGACTACTCTATGTAATTATCCATGTTTTAAACTATAGACACCATTTATACCAAGTTTCACACCAGATTGATGTCATATTATATCTATGGTGGTTGACATTTATACATAGTCCATGAGCTACATTCTTGAGTGCCCAGGAGGCCCCTAATCCATTTTTCATTTTAAAGATTCTAATTGGCCCTAGAACCATCATACATAGCTTTAGTTACATCACATAGCTTTAGTTACATTATGTAGTTTTCATTATAGATGTATCTACAACACATGGATAGGCAATCATGGAATCATAGACTACTTAATTTTTTTAGCCACCAACATGGGAGGTTTAGACAACCCATTAATCCAATCCAAGATATTCACAATTCATGAACCATTAGGTAAAGTTGGTCTATGATGGATTCATAACCTAATTTATTTATTAATCCACCTACATGATAGGGCTAGATAAGCCATCAATCTAATCCAAGTTATTCATAGTTCATGATACATTAAATAAGAGTGGGCAATGAATGAGTCAAAACTAGATAGAATTATTGAGCCACCCACACATGGGGATTGATCAAGCCATCAACTTAGTCTAAGTTATTCACCATTTGATCACTAGCTACACACATATGATGTGACCATGTTTTTTCATTGGTTCACATACCTAATGAGGTGTATTCATTCATTTTATTTCTCTCTCTCTCTCTCTCTTTCTTGTCTCTATACTCAAATTTGTACTTGATTTTGATATTATTTAAGTAAGGACTAATTCATCCATGTTTCATTTGAAATATATACAATGGAACACATTTCACATACTTAGACCCTCATTCAAGGTATTTGCCTCTTAGGTCAGTCTAGGTATGCTTATTTTAGATTTATCCTAGTATTTTTAATTTTTTTCATTTCTATATTATAGGGGGAATGTATTCATATAAAATGTCACTTGAGTGTAATGAGTGTTATTTTATACCATCCTACCCCTAGCTTAAACTTGGACCTATCTTAGGGCCTCTTTTGATCCTTATCCATCTTTTATGTGGGTATAACCCATCCATAAACATTCCTAAAGTAGTCATAGACCTTCCCCTAGGGATATAAGCCCTTAATGCCCCATCTTCTTTCCCTTAGACACTAACATGCCCCTTTGTACACTAGTGCATTGCACTAGTGACCAAGGGAATGAGATAGTGTCCATTACCTCTTTTCAATCCAAGAAAAATATTTTTGGCTCTTAAGGCACTTTATGGTTGGCCTAGGCTCAGATTGACAAACACCAAATTAGTATATATAAACCCATATTATGCCTTTAACCAATAGATGGGAATAATATGGAAATAATCATGAATAAACTCAAAAATAGTTATACAAATCAAGGTCAGTAATCCCTACTCTTAAATATTTCTACATATAACCATATAAAAAATTCCTAAGCTTGGATAAATTATATTTATAGTCTAAATCACACTCAAAACACTCAATTTAATAGTCATAATAGAAATCACTTACACTTGCACCAATTACTTAGGTAGGAAAACTAAATCAAGATTGATCCCCTCTAAAAGTATTGGTATGTAGGAAACTCTCAACATAGTGGTATGTTGAGACATCCAAATTACCTAGATAACATGACACTTTTACTACTTATGCCACTAAAATTCCCTAACAACATGGATTGCTAGTTATTGTACCTAAATCAGCCAAAAAATAGGTCATGGATAACATATCAAAGTTCATTGACATAGGCATGTGTATTAGACTTAGGTGAGGCTATTCTTAGAGGTTCACATAGTTTACATCTAAAGGACACTAGCACAACACAAAGGGCACTAACATAGTTCATTACTATCCAAAGAACCATGTTACTATCCAAGAGGAGTTATGAGACCTATTTACATTTTTTGACACTTTGATCAACTTTTACACTAGTTTGTAACCTAATTTCCATCTAAGTGTATATTTATGTGATTCATTTTTATTTTTATAATAATTAATTAGGTCAATTATTATATAAATCATTTTTTGTATTTATTTCATATTTCACCCTAATTTATTATGTTATCCATTTAATAACCTAGGGATTTACATTCCATAATCCCATTAAAGGTTAAATCATTGCTCAACCCTACTTACTTTAAATAATACCGAAACCCTAGACCTACATGCTCTTAGGGTTTATATGCTTCTATTTTGTATGTTCATAAATTAATTTAACATTTATTTTAGAAAAAATTCATAAATTAAATTTATTAAAAGTTTCAAAATATACAACATTTTGTTTTCTTGTTGTGAAACCTATAATGATAGGATTCAATAACTAATTCAATGACACCGATATGAGATAATTAAAATATTTCATTTATAAAAACTAATCTATGCAAAATGACCTTATCCATATTTTCCATGAAGATATTTATAAATACAATAATGGTCAATATTCTAAACCCCCAAATGTCAATTTTATTACACTTGCTATTGGGGCAAATTATATTATACAACTTGTTCTAACTCAAAAACCTTCAATAATGGAAACATCTCCTATGGATAGTACACATTCATCTTATCTAGATGTATAATCCCTTATGCATGAAATACATGATCTACATGCCAAAGTGTTACATCTTCATTAGGGTGCCACTAGACCACCTCATGCCTTGGATTCTCATGTTCTTCTACATACACTTTTAGCAAAACATATATCATCAACTTCTTTTCCATCTAGATTCATGGCACCTAGGCTTACTTTGTATGATGGTTAGGGTGACCCATAACATCATCTAAGATCTTTCCACATAACATGTTTAGACTATGTGTCAAATTATTGGTTTATCACTAAGTTGTTACCTCATAGTTTAAAAGGATATAAAATAAAATGGTTCTATGATCTTCCTAATCAATCCATCACAAAATTCAATACACTAGTATATATTTTTTTGGCACACTTTTCAATTAACATTAGTGATAAGGTTTCTTATCATCAAGTTGCACAATTTAAATAAAAATCTATTAAACCAATAGTTGAATATGTCTTGTGTATAAAACTATATTAGAAAATATGACTAGCCCCATTGTAGATAGATAAATCCAAGATATATTCAAATAGATCTTATTACTGGCATTGCATGAAACTATCTAATTCAATAAGTTCCCATCATTCATAGATATTTTCCATATAGTGAAAGAACAAGAAGCCAAGCTTCTCTGCATGGTTAAATTAAAGTACATAGATGGATTAAATTCAACTAATCAGAGTTATAATAATCCCCCATACAAGGTAAAACCCAATGAGAATAATAATTTCAAAAAATAATAGTTAATTCAGCTTCAAATAACTTTTAGACTCTCCCTCAATCACCATCATGTGTTCTCTAGAAAATCTTGGAATACAATGTCATATCTCTCCCTCCTATTAAATAGGTTGATATGACTAGGCCTCTTCTAGGGAATTATGATGTTAATGCATTTTGTGACTATCATAGGGTAGCAGGACATACTAAAAATAAATACATCAACTTGCAACATAAGATACAAGATTTGATATAAGTTAATATCATTGATGTCAGTACTCCTATAAAGTCACCTAGACCACAACCAATGGAAGAAAAAGCATTAAAAATATTTTTAGATCCATTTACAAAACATATAAATAATTAGACAGTAGATACTTTAGTTTTTCATTTTACATACCAGGCATGACCAATGCTGGCATCCTATAATACTCATATAGTACACACACACCCTCTACATAATATCATTGGTGTGTATCATACTATAATGCTAACTGCACCTCTCATAAATTTATCAGAGTAGGAGATAGTAGAAGATGACACATATTTATATGCACTCTTTGTATGATCCTACATTGATCATCATCCTATTCAGAGTGTCATGGTTTATAATGGGTCAAGTGTTAACACATGTATTATAAAAATCCTACATCACTTGGGTTATTCATAGTGGGACATTTCTTAGAAACATAAAATTATTTGTGGTTTTAGTGGCCATGTTTAGAGCTCCATCAAGGAGACAATACTACCATTATAGGTTGGGACCACTCATGTGGTGGTGTTTTTTAGTGGTGAGTCTTTGCTAATCCATGAATATTTCCATTTCCTTAATTTGGTTTTGGTGATTTTTTAGACTAGTAAAGAGCACCAAGTTACCTATATTTTTGGGTTACGAATTAGATCTATAGGTTAGCTCATGTAATGTTTACAACTACATCCATAATTATGAATATAAATCACTATGGCCTCAAATGACATTCTGCTTGGTTTTGTCAATATATGTGGACATACCCTAGATTCCCATATAACTACTCTAGATGCTAGACTACATGATATGGATTATAGAATACACACTTTAGATGCTCATTTAATAAATGGAAAAAAGGTCACCATAAATATATTTAATCTTAAAATTAATTACAATTTTGGATTCCTCTCAAAAACATAGACAAGTTCAAAAAAAGAATTGTCTTAATTTAAGTTCATATGTAAAATTTATGCCCATTTGAATTTTTGGATGCTTAACAGAGTTTTTGGATGACATTCAAAGACTTTGGATGTCATCTAGAGACTCTAGACAATGTTTAGAGACTCTATACATTATCGAGAGTCTCTGGATGCTATCTAGAACCTCTAGTGACCATCCAAAACTTAAAATGGGAATAAATTTTTGATATTGATTTGGATTAAGATGATTATTTTTTTGAACTTGTCTAAAATTTTATAGGAATAAAAAATTTCAATTAATTTTGTGATAAAAATTACAAATAATAACTTTTTTATATTTTTCAAATGAGCATCTAGAGCATGCAATCTAGTGTCCAAAGTGTTTAGTCTAGAATCCATAGGGTCTAAAGGGAATCCATAAGGTATAGACTATTGGAATCATAATTAATAAGAGGGATATTGAATCATTCTTCAAAACCTTTCCTTAAAGTTCACATAATCAATCATTAATCATTCAAGTAAACACCTAGATCTTAGTAAGCATAAGTAAATAAACAAGAGTATGAAACAAGATAACACATCATATATGTGGTAAAAACTCTAGGAATAAAACCCAATGATATTTTAAATATGTTAAAATACTATAAGACAAAAACCAATATTTAGTGAAGCACTAACTCCACATAGCGCACCAACCCCAACTAGCCAAGCACCTACTTGACTAGGCTTTAAAAAACACCCACTTGCAAGGAGGCACTAAACCCCTAGATTATGATCACCTTAAAAACACTATGTTTCTCAACCAATATATAATGATCACCTCTTGAACTCTTCACATTCTTATCCCTCTCAAAATGCCTTCTAGGCCTCTTCGCTCAACAAGGTCTCTTCAAGATTGATTAAGTTATATGACCTTGACCTTCATAATTAGGCCTCATATTAGATATTCATGATAGTCCATCTTATATATTTTTATGGTATATAATACCTCCTTCCACTCAAGTATCTTCAATCTCGTTTCTCTGAACATTAATCCTATGACCCTCAAATAGGCCTAATATGTCCTTTCTATATACACAACTTATGAACACACACTATCTTACTATCTTAGGTCTCATGGAGACCTACTTCATTAGGTCTACTCCTTTGATGCTAAAACTTGATCTTCTTGAATCCAAATAGGCTTATCCAACCATATCAAACCAATAAAACACTTTTACAATTAATTATTTTTACCTATTACATAATTATATATATATAAATCCTATGTTCATACCTTGAAACCCTCTTTAGGATGTACACCTCAGAAATTGTCTTTCAAGAATGGAGTTCAATCATTACTTTAGTATATCTCTCATGAAAAATTAAATAGACACACAAAAAAAAACAAACATAAAATAACATCATTAATATAACCAAATACTTGTAACAACTTCAATCAAAAAATAATGGCTCAAGAACCACTCTATAACTTGCTCACTCAAAACTACCAAAATACTTAAAAACATATTTATAAGGATTTAGAACTCAATCACATATGTAAAAATTTTTATTGATTATTTATGAATTAAAGTTATCCTATTAAATATTCATATATTCCTAAATTAATAACTCACAAGGTATAATGGTAAATATTGGTCTTACAGACCAATTCCTTGACTTACTATCTTACAATCCAATCCTTAACAAACAAGCTATTTTGTGAGAACATTATATTCAGTTATAATAACATTAAAACATTTTAAAAATAATTATTATGAATTAAAATTAATTGAAAACAACACCATTAAATTCATTACATCACTTTCTCATGAAATTACACTCAGCTCTAATTTTTCATCAATGTAACATAGAACTGCCAAGACTCTAAAAAACTAGTCAAGATGAGTTTAACTTTCAATACCTTCACAAGGATTTATAATTAATAAAAACAAATTCACATTATAATTTTTAATCCTTATAAAAATAATTCCTATAAAAAATATAATCTCTAATATCAAACATTCGTCTTGTAGACCTATCTCTTAACCTTATCTGACATAGTCCTAATTAAACCACACAAGCCATTTTTACTTAAAATTTTCAACATTTGTACCTAAAATATAAGATTTATAATAAGAATTAATAGGAAATACCCATCCAAAAAAACATCTCCATGCACTTAGTTTCATCAATCTACCATGATAACACATTCATATTCATCTTCTCACTATTACCTAGGTTTTTCACTTGTTTGCACCATTAGGCCTATTAATGACTGGCCTACTTGGGTCACTAATTTAGCACACATAAGAGATATAACGTACCCATAACCACCATTTACATCAAATAAAATTATCTACCTTCTCCATATAATGATTTTTAGACTTTTTTCAATATAAATTTTTATAGTTATAAGAACTTATTTAGAAATAAGCCTATAACTCAACAATTTCACTCTCCTCCCTCTTAAAAATAAATCATATAAATCAATAATAAATGATAATGTTTAATAATCTACCATTTTTCAATGATGAAAAACATACTATAACCTACTCATTATCATGTCCCCTATTATGGTATTTTTCAATCTTTGACATTAATGAGAAAGGGTTACCTGCAACTACTAGAATCACTCATTCTCTTTCCTTGGTAACAACTATCATAAACTTGAAAATCTTAGAGCTATCAAGTGCTCTCTAAGACCAAGCATATACCAATCAGTGCAACATATTCAAAAAATAAGTATCACAAAACATAACCATGCTCTCTCTATTCTCATGCTCAATCTTCCAAAGAACTATAAAAGTTAAGAACACTCACCTTATCTTTGATATGACTAAAACCAATACTCTTGAGACCAACTAAAGAAATTGAGATTCATCCTTTTGTATTCATATATTAATCCCATATTATGAGTCATCAAGACTCATAAACCAATATTAAATTTATTTTACCACCTTGATACCAATACCAAACCTCATCATAGATCATGATCAGATACTTATTATAAATAGATATTAAAACTTACCTCTCACATATCAAAAGATTACTTTTTGACCATAGAAGCCTAGTGTCAACCTTAAAACTCTCACCATGTTACCAACTAAAATTTTAGTTATATCAAAAACTTATCAAACTTGTCTTCATAAACCATATTGGTATTCTAGACCAATCAATATCCCATATATCTTTAGACATGATCCTATGCTCAGACTTCCATTTCATATCATGGAACTTTAGATGCTACAACACAAAAATGGATAAAATCCATATTTATCTTCTTACTGTAAATATTAAAAAAAACTTCCATCACACTTATAGTCCTACCTACATGCCTGTCATAACCTCACAATTTTTTTTGGTACTACTCACTTACTCTTGGAGTTGATGAATCACCTAATGAGATCCCCCTCAGACCCAAATTTTACTGATTGATGATTGTATTCATCAATCATAATAGAGTCACCCCTTTTCATAGGGATCTAAAACATCATGAACTCAAGAGATTATCATATCTCCATGTTCTCACTAGACTAAATATCTTTTAAGAGTCTCTTAGGCTTGAATATCCTCTTTAACATGACCTTTGACTTGGCCTATTCATCATCCTTTTGATCTTCTTTGACCTAGTCACTCTTCAATGTACATATATGTTCCTTAGGACATTTGACCATAGATCTCAAATCATGATTCCTCTCTTTTTGGTGCTTCAAATCATCTAGAGAACTTATGAGATCAACTTCAATATCAAATTCAATTTTTCCTTCTTTTTTGTCATAAAATACTTCTTCTTCATATATTTTGTCTTCTTCCTTGGAGAAAGATACTTCTTTATCTAAGAATAGAAATCTATTTCCAACTTTATTAACATAGTCATCCTCACCATCATCAAAAAATTATTATCACTTACCTCATATGACTTCTTAAACATATATCATAAATACTTAGCTTATGAAATGAATTGATCTTTATTGATATCATGATAAACATTGTCAATATTACAATCCATGCTTGTGCTACTTAGGATCATCTTCAAGATGTTAGGCTTACTTAAAAGGACCATTCCTCTGATACTAAATTTTGTAAGCACAATGACTAAGAGGATTGGGGATGAATTATTATTCAAAACCTTTCCTTTAAGCTCACTTAAGGAATCATGAATCAATCAAGTAAAGACATTGATCTTAGTAAGCATAAGCAACCATACAAGAGAATGAAACAATATAACACTTCATATATGTGGGAAAAAATCAAAGGAAATAAAATCCACTTATCTTTGAAAATGGACTATAGTCCTATAAAATAAAAACCAATATTTAGTGAAGAACTAAGTCCACATGGAGCACTAACCCCAACTAGCCAAGCACCCACTTGACTAGGCTTTAGCAAGAACCCACTTGTAAGGAGGCACCAACCCCATGGATGAATCAAAAATAAATCAACCACTTGATTGATTTAATCATCTTAAAAACACTATGTTGATCAACCAATAGATGATGACCACCTCTTTATCTCTTCACATTCTTATCCCTCCCAAATTGCCTTCTAGGCCTTTTCACTCAACTAGGTCACTTCAAGATTGATTAGGTCATATTACCTTGATATTCATACTTAGACCTATAATAATATATTAATGAAAATAAATCCACTTTGTTTTAATGGTATATAATATCTCCTGCCACTTAATGATATTCAATTTAATTCTCCCTACACAACAATCTTATCACCCTCAAATAGGCCTAATATGCTTTATTTATATACACAACTTATGAACACACACCTTTTGGTTAGCCATGATCAATTAACCACTTATTTTAGACACATAATATTCCTTAATATATTTTATAATATTAATTAAACACAATCTTAGGTTGGTGATAACTCAATAGTCTACATTCCTTCTTTAGGTCTCATGGAGACCTATTAGGGCTTCTTAGTCACACGTTACACTTTACCTTCCTTGAAACACTTCCAAAATCCAAAAACTATAGGAAAACTCCATATAAAACTAAAATAAACCCAAAATTATCTCATATTATTTCCATGACACATTTTATGTACAACCACCACTTGAAACACTCCATTAGCATTATTCGCATTAGGCTTATGTGTACTCAAATACTATTTGATCTCTCTCATGCTTGATCACCTATGTGTCATATAACCAGAACATACAAAAAATGTTTAAAAATTATGTAATTAATGTCATATTAATTTAATTATTACACTTTAAAAAAATGACCAACATTGATCTTACATACCTTTTAGGTCTCATGGAGACCTACTTCATTAGGTCTACTCTCTTAACACTGAAATTGATCTTCTTAGATCTAGATATCCTTCTCCAACCATCAAAAACTAATAAAAAACTTTGAAAATTAATTATTTTTTCATATTCCATTATTGTTTATATTTACATTTTATGTTCATATCTTGAAACCCTCTTTATTATGAACATCCCTATTAGGCTTGTACACCTCAAAATTTGTCTTGCAAGAATGGAGTTAAATTACTACTTTAGTATCTCTCTCATGACAAATTAAAACACACAAAAAAACATGCACACACAAATATAAATACTAAATGACCTCATAAACATCCCAAAATACTTGGAACAAATTCACTCAGACAATAATGGCTCAAGAACCACTTTGTAACTTGCTCACTCAAAACTACTAGAATACTCACAAATGTACTTATAAGGAATGAGAAATCAATAACATGTTTAAATTTTTTTATTGAATATTTATTAATTAAATATATCATATTAAATATTCACATATTCCTCAAATTAAAAACTCATAAGGTCTAATGGTAAATATTGGTTTTACAGACCAATTCCTTAACTTACAGTCTCACAGTCCAATCATGAACATACAATCTATTTTGTGAACACATTTTATTCACTTATAATAACATAAAATGATTATACCAATAATTATTATGGATTAAATTTAATTAAAAATGAAACCATTTACTTCATTTTATCACTCTCTCATGAAATTACACTCAGATCTAGGTTTTCCTCACTATAACTTAGAACTACCATGACTATAAAAAACCAGTCAAGATGAATTTGAATTTCAAAAATTGTACATGGATTTATCATGATTAAAAATACATTTAAATTATATTTTATCAACCTAAAAATAACTTCACATATAAAAACCATAAGCTCCAATAGCAAACATTGGTCTTGTAGACTAATATCTTAACCTTATCTTACACAGTCTTGCTTGAACCAGATAAGCCATTTTGACTTCAGCTTTTCAACCTTTGTACCTAAATTTAATTATTTATAAAAAGAATTAATATTACATAATATTCCTAAAAAACATCTCCATGAACTTGGTTTCATCAATCTACTATGATACCACACTCATATTCATCTTCTCATTGTTGCCTAGGTTTTTCACTTATTTGCACCATTAGGCCTATTAACGATTGGCCTACTTAGATCACCAGTTTAGCAAACTTTAGAGGTATATTATATCCATAAACCAAAATTGACATAGAATAAAATTATATACCTTCTCTATCTAATGATTTTAAAACTTTATTCAACACAACTATTGATAGTTACAACTTCTTCAGAAATAACCCTATAACTCAACATTTTCTCCCTCCTCTCTCTAACCAATACCACTTGTAGGTACTTGGTAGAGTCAATTACAAGATATAAAGAATTATTTTTAACATACCAATCCATTTTGGGCATTTTTTAATTAATATCCTCAATGTTGGGTCCTTATTAGGGTTCTAGGAGGGTTTAAACTTATTTTCACTCCTAACAAAAATTCATAAAGCATAGCTCCTCAATCCAAAAAATCATGCCTATAATTTTGATATATGACCCTTAAAAATATAACATAAATATATTATGTTCCAATGAAAATGTTTTATGAGATGATGAGCATAATAAAATACTTCTAAGGTTGAGAACCCTTACTTCTGAGCACTCAATAGACCTCCAATTATAGTTGTATGTCTTTTCTTGCAAAAAATGACCTAAAACATGGTCAAAATACTTGGAATAACATGATTTAAAAAAAAAAACTAACCTATCCATAATTTCCTTGTAAAAACAACCTTTTGACTCATTAGGCCATGCTCTCACCACCTTGCTTTCTACATTTGAGTCTTCATAGCTTATTAGGCCTTGAAATGATCCTAGAACCTATTTTCAAGCTCAAAATACTTAAATAACATGATAAAATAACATATAAAATCATTAAACAATGTCAAACATCCTTATATAACCTTATCTCACCATACAACAAATCTTATGCCTTCACACAATGTCTCTTCATGACATAACTAAGCTTCACAATACACCTTATCCTCAAAGATAATTGATATAAATATTATAGAAAATTAAAAGGCCTAAGAAAATAAATATCACCATTCCACCATGCCTATTCATACATAATACTAGGAATCTTATGCACATACCTTCTCAAGATACTACTAGGCTCAAGTACTTGATGACTTTGACAAGGACCTTCCATGCTGACCTTCACAACTCTCATACAGACATAAGAACACATAAAAATCACATATTACACTCTAAAAATTAATACAAAAATATATTTCATTTTTAAATACTACCATTTATCCTTCACACTATTTGATAATATATCATGATATCTCATTATGCTAGGTAGGGTATATGACTAGTCTAGTTATAGAATTAGACTAAAGGTCTTATCTCTATAGACTCACCTTGATATGTCATTGATTCCTATACATCTTTCTCACATTCCTTACATGATCCTAAAATAATGTCATACCTTTGCACATACATATTCATGTTCATCAGGCACATGCCTATGATATGACTATGTTTACTATGACTAGGCCTCTTAAGCACTTGACACTTAACACACTTACCTATTCCTTCATATAACTATAATAAATTAGTTGAATTAAAATTATCTCTTGTCACATATTTAACCATAAAAAATCTTCATGTCATGAATATAACACACTATGCACATGCATTCATGACAACTCTCATGACCATGAACCTTCACAAGCACCTTTGACATGAATGACAACATTAATGCCAAAACTCAACAATCAATGACAATGCTTAACATAGACACCATCCACATGGTATAGATGTCATCCCTAGGTTCTAGATACCATGCACAAGGTATGGATGGCATCCATAAGATCTAGATGCCATTCATAGGGCCTAGATGGAGGTGCCTAAATGTTATGGTCAGGTGATGCCTATGATTCACCTTTGTGATAAAATTGATTTCTTTTTAATTCACCAGGAATTTCAAATTTATTTTTCAATATTAACCAAAATTATATATAGGGATTTTTCTTCAAGACCCTTAAAAAAACCCTCACATGTGGCCACTAAATTCATATTTACATCTAGTGTATGAACATTTGATATGTTACTAGGTAGGCCTTTGATATAGTATCTTTAGCCTATCCTATCTACCATACATAGATGTCTCAAATATATAAAAAATAGTTAGGTGGTTATAGTTGAGCAACTTACATATGAGTATCCTTTACCTATTCAATAACTAGTTATACAACAAACACTAGTTACCATTAGCACATATAGTCTATTAGCACACATCTAATATTATTTAAGCCACCAATGTAGGTGAGGTATACTCTTATGACATCATCACATACACATAATGTTATACCCATCATATCCATTTTCTTCAAGAATAAATGGGGACACACTTTTTTGGATTTTGGCCTTGTTTGTTAAGCCCTTCTTCTATGAATTATGCAAGTTCTATCAGATTGATCCATAGTCTTTACACTTAGAAGAAAAAAACATGGTATTATAATTTATTTGGACTAACTTTATTTATAATTTTTAGGATTTTTATGATTAACTATGTAAGTTTTTTGGGACTTGGTATTCAAACATTTTTCTCAAGCCTTCTTATCAAGGTTTTTGTTCTTCAAAACTTATTTTCAAGGTTTTTGTATTGAATATTTTTTTGGGCATTTTTTTTAGACTTGTGTTCAAAATAATTATTTAAAATTTTTGCTAAGAGTTTCTATGCTAGATAATTTGTCTAAAATATTATTATAAATTACTTTTCCTTTATCAAACATTTTGTATCAGTATTTTTGTTTGGACCTTTTTATTGGAGATTGTGTTTTGTATTTTTGATTAGACAAATTATCCAAAACAATCATCATCATCTTTATGCAGTTCAAGATTTTTTTCTCAAAGTTTTTTTTTAGACATTTTGTTTGAACACTTTTTTTGACATATTTTGGCCTTCAATATTTTTGTTAAAAAATTTTGTTTAAATTTTTTTTGGACCTATCCCAACACAACCTGATTCCTAACTACCAAAAGCTAGTTAGACTTAACCAATAAATCAAAAATACTTCCTGATACTTGCTAAGGATACCTTTCAACTAAATTAATGAGATTTGAACTATGCAAGAAAAACAAATATATAAATGTTGGAAATTTATAATTCATAAATTTTAATTGAATGCTAAAATCTATATACACAACATGCAACCATCAATGTATTTATTGCTCACAAATGAATTCAAACTCAATTGTTATCTTGAGAACTAAAGCGCTAGCTACCTATGAATCCATTACAAGTAAATGAGTGACTAACAGAGAGGAATTTTTTCATAGATCATGTAAAATAAACTTGGAAAACTAAATGTAATTGTAATGGAATTATCATTTAAGAGTTGTATACGAACACTTATGCCATTGCCATTCTCCATCAAGGATTGAACGAAATTCATAAACACAATATATGATGCAACTATGTTTGACAATAGGTATGGAAACTACTTGAAATTATGGGATGTTGTGGATTTTATCAACATGTTTTCACTAGAAGGACATATATTCACCATACAATGTCAATTTGTTATAGACTTGTTCTTCCTCAAGAGACAATCACTACATTCGATGATGGCCAAGCCTGAGGTGATGACTTGAATCAACCTTATATGGGATTTATTATTTCTTAATAAAATTACATAGGACACATTTCTAAAACATATAGATAACTAGATAATCATGGCTTGCATCACTAGAGATGACTTCCAAAGGTATCTATCTCTACAAATTCTAGATGTAATTTTTGATAAGTATATACTAGTTTCATAGAACCAAAAAAAATTAATGGACAAAATGTTGATCTCATAGCTTCTCCCTAGGGAGATAATGACCTATAAAGGAATTAATACCACCCGCATTAATAAATTCATAATGAGGGTGTAAATTGGGATGGCATTACTAAATAGGATGTGTGGCATGCCTAGAATCTATTTGTTAATTTGGATTTGGTGTCATTACTACATTTGATGATGACCACCAATGTGACTTTCACCCTGGATGAAATTATCAACTTCTAACTAAGAAAAAATGTCTACATAAGATAAATAATCCCACTCCAATGGGCCACTTCTAAATGATGTATTATCTCCTAAATGTCATAATGGGCATGGTATATAAGATCCTTGGTGAGATTTAGAGCCCAACCACAAATGTTTTCAAGAATCACATTTGTGACTACTATCAATTCATGCATGTTTATGTATACACAAAAAACATGGTCTGAAATGTTGAGGATGCCTATCCTCAAGTATGGGAGGTAATCTATGGGACTCCACTACCTAGAATTGGAGAAAGTATAACAAAAACACTAGCTATAAGGGGTGATTACTGGTTATATCTTGATTACGGTAATTATGATTTCTAGTCATAAGGTCTACCCCCTCACCTCCCCAAGTATGTAATATACAAGTTATCAAAGTAAGATTGCTTATCAACTCTAGTGGAGTGTCAAGGAGAATTTAATTAAAAACAAGAAGATCACATTCTATGGGTCACATGTGATAATTGGTATAATGTGTTACACATAGAGGAATCACTTTCAAGAGATATTAAAAAAAATAAAGAGGTATCACTTTCCTACCATACCACATAGGGATTAGGATCCCCATGGTTATACATAAAAACACATTCAAGGTTTTGGTATCCTATACTAACATGTCCCTTATGACCATGATTTTATATTTTTGAATGTTAAGGATGATTCTCAAGTATTAGAAAGGACATAGTTTTTAGTATTGAAATAATATCATCTAAGGATAATTCAATAGGAGCATATAATTTTAATAAAGGAAATATACACTAGGCTACCACCTACTAAAGGATGGACCACATTAGATTTTTGGAATGGCCATACCCCACAATAAATAAAGGTACAAAAGGAGCCTTAAAAATAACTTCCTTTTCTATTTAAATTTATTAATATGATCCTTGGTTCACATATCCTAACCTTAGGGGAGCTCTAGGGGATCCCATTGATCTAGATTCCTCTGATGAAAAAGACATAAAGCTTCTAGCTGCAGTTGCATTACAAATACCTACAACTACCTGCCAATTAAAAGAATCTATGGTGTTATGGGTAGCAATAGAGGAATATTATACCTCAATAGAACAAGGCTCCACCTTGGAGGAAAAGACCACCATTTAATATATAAATAAACCAAGGGATCCCCTATCAGAGAGTTTAATGGTGGATTACACATAGAGCTTACCCTCACTTCCTCAACAATACAAATAAAAAGAACAAGAACTTGATGAATAAGAATAATTGAAAAGAGATAAGCCATTAATACTTATGGTTAATAAAGGGAATATACAAATCATAGATGACACAATAGGTAAGAATCCCCAGCTTTAGACCCTACTTATATAATTTTTTGATGTCTGCATATTTTTGGTACAGTTCTAATTTCCTCTATTTTGAAGACTCCAAGGGTGGCATATGTCACCTCCACCCCTGATGTTTCATGGAATTCCTCTTATTTATTTCAAATTCCTATACTCACTTCAAAGGTAGAGAAGGATTATGCCACTAGTATTGCTCCATATCTCCCCCCATTTACATCTATTGTTCCCTCTACTCTTGGTATTCCCTATAACACTAATATAATCAGGACCATGAAGAATAAAAGGAACACAAATAAAGTTTAAATAACCTTAGCCACTTCCTAATTTCATGTTTCATTTACTCAAATCACTTTGCTCATGTCATCCCCCAGATTATCCTAAGATACCACTATCATGAACTCAGGGAAGGGAAAGATGGTGAAACAAGTCATTATAGTCCATCCAATCCCCCAATATGGTGTGGCTTGGTCCAAGATCATTTGGCCCTCCCCTATACACATAGCCCTCAAGGGATCTAAAATTCAATAGTCAGTAGAAGATTTTGAAGATGAGGATATGGATAAAGACACACAAGAAATAAACCCTAACTAGTTAGTGATTCCTCCATGGACAATTAATCTGATAAATAAGGCTTCCCAAATTCCCAATTTCAAGATTATATATCTCTTATAAATAATGACCCTATTTGATAATTTCTTTAGGAGTATTCAAAGGGTTAGAAAGAGGAATTTTTAGGATGAAACTGGCAAGGAAATGGTCCTTAAAGACAGATAAGAAGTTTGTGCCTTGTGTAAAAGGTATAAAAAATAATTGGGGTAGTCTACCTATAATGAATATTTTAGATCCTTAGGTGAATCCCTAAAGGATTACATGATGACACTACATGTAAGGACATAAATTACAAGATAAGATATAGAAGTAAGACTATAACATATAAAGGAATAAAAATAAATGATTCACATTCTAACAAGTATCGAGGGTGAAGTGTAGGAAGATGCATCTAAATGTTATAATTCTTTAGAAGCACTATAGGCTAAATTAAATCCTCACATAGCTCATACACATCAATTATTTAATTATTTTAAAGGAAATGAGAATAAATTGAAGATATTGATTTTATACACAACAAATATAAAGACTATATCCATTTATATCTAATGACACCATTATAGGAATCTACTACCCTCGATTTGGTGGTCACTAGGACACAAGAAGCCAGAGAGTGGGTGATAGCATTTGAAGCATTGATGCCTAATCATCAAGAGCATGAAACACTCATTTTGAATATTTTAAATGATTTGAAGTTGTTAAAGGAAAAAGATGCTATAATAAGTTGATAAACAAGATTAACTTTGATCACCTTATTCAAGAAGCTTTTGACAATTTCAAGTAGAGTTTAAAAGGATTAACACTAGAAGATATTGAAGCATAATTATGTTTTTCAATGAAAAAGGTAATCAAATTTGAAAATTTTAAAATTAACTTTTAGATGACAAAGATAGAATATGCAAAGCTATTAGGGCATGTTGGTAGGGTACATAGACCCTCATTTTTAATCTTAGATATTATATAGCAACAACATGATGTAGCACTCACATATTTTCTTGAGTTAGAAGCAAAGAAGCAAATTGAAGTGCCTACATCTAGTTCAAAATCAATGTCTATAGTTACAACTCCCACTAAGGTTAATGTATCCATGTAGACATCTACTTAGCCTTAAGGTATAGTTTTGTGTATGTACATTAAAATAATGGCATCAATTTTGATATGTATAGTTATATTATGGTTCTAACATATTGTAAAATTTGCCTTTTTTTTTAATAAACATGCACACATTGCATGATATTGTAAAGGATGACTTTAACTATTGACAAATGTAAGATAACTCTATATGGTCTTGTAAATACAGTTATAACTAAAGTTTTAACTATGTTATGTAACAAAAACTTTCATGTACTTGGAGGATAAGGTGACCCCTCCCCATATATATTTAAACACATGTAACCTATAATTATAAAGGGGTTAGATAATTTTAATATATAGGAGTATAATTAATTTTGATTATCAGTGAATGTGTTAATGTATTTTATTTCCAATCTTTATGAAATTAGGCTTATCTTCTTTTGGTTGTATGATTCAATAATTATTAGTGTGAAAAATATGCAAGGAATTATTTCTTGTTATGATTG
Organism: Torreya grandis; assembly: GCA_037957365.1. Taxonomy (NCBI): domain Eukaryota; kingdom Viridiplantae; phylum Streptophyta; class Pinopsida; order Cupressales; family Taxaceae; genus Torreya; species Torreya grandis. The sequence goes on from JARHVA010001120.1 coordinate 2,636,243, forward strand.
ATATGTTCTTATTAAATTTGAAAAAGCTATTGAGTGATTATAAAATTAAATTGATTATTGGCAAGTAAGTTGATTGATTCATATTGATGAGTGTGTAAAGGTGCTTTTGAGGATATAGTTTTTTGTATATGTACAAAAACTATCTCAAATACCTCATTGGTCTGAGTCATTATCTCTTGAGTAAGAGTTTAAAACAATTAATTTAAAAGAAGTAACATTTGACTAAGGCCTTCGAGTTTCCTATATCAAAATTATCCTAGACTACTTGACCATGTCTTACTATGTGTGTGAAATAGCTACTAACAATAGACGTTATTTTTTAAATCACTTGTCCACATAGAAACCAACCTGAGAGGTGATTTTTGATTTCATAAGAGTCTCTTTTTCTTGCTCTACCTTCCTTTTTGAGTTTATTTTGAGACCTACACACTCTAGATTAACAACCATCCAACCACTAACTCATCTATATTTTGCTTTATTTTAGAGATCACCCCTTCATTCATAATCCTTGTTAACAACATGCATGCCATACCTACTATTCCATCATATGGTTGTTAAGACACCATACTTAAAGCTTATGCCTTGGATTGGAGTTCACCTCCATTGAGATACTAAAATGTTAGAGGCTACCTTGTTATGAGCTAGTGTGCATAAAAACCACATTCACACTCTTAATAGCACTATAATGAGGACCTTTTAAGCACCTCAAATAAAAATAGGATAGTTTATACATATATTTGCACTGGAGTCACCCAACAGAGTGACTAGATCTAGTTTTTAGGCTGGTCTTCAAGTCTCACCCTTGTCAAATCAAAAGAGACCTATATTTGTGACAATTGCCCCTATTCATAATAGAGATAAAAAACCTTCCCTAGTAAGGAACACTTCCCCTATTAATCATCTCATGTCTTACCCACCTTGGTTGGTTGGATCTTATATTTCCATCCTAGGGGATGTGTGTGACCTACCTAGGAATCTTAAAAAGTACCTACCATCCTTCTCTCCTTCAAGAGGAAGAATCATAAAAGAACACACTAAGTCTTTCAAAGCTGATTTAAGGTTAATAAAGGTTATTAATAAGGATGTTTCATGTAAAATTTTATATCTTACACTAATGGATATTGCTTATGAATGGTATCTTAATTTGATAGATAATATCATCACTTCTTGGAATGCATGTCAAGCTACTTTTTGTGCACAATTCAGATAGGTTACTAGTCATAGTTTGACATATCATCACTTTAATAGCATGAAGAGAGAGCCTAACAAGCCAATCCACACTTTTAATGCAATTTTTTAGAATATGTATACCTATTTAAGCCCAAGTTATAAACTATAAGAAGCATTGGCATTAGAAATCTACAAAAATTCTCTGGATCTAATTACAATAGTTTTTTAGAAGGGTAGTTACTATCACCTCCTTGGAATTGGCCTATGAATAGGTCATTAAAATTGATAGAAAAATTAATCCCTAGGTACTTGTCATACTCAACATTAAAAATGACTTCCCAACATTAAATCAAATCCCACTTGTGAAGTAAAACATTCATGCATTCAATCAGATTCAGTTATACACACTACCTCCTCTAGCATAAAAAATACATCCAAATTATATTTTATTGAACAAACATACAAAAGGTAATGGCTCCCAAAAAAATTCATAATTGTCTACATTTTATACTATTGTTCTTAAAGGCACTACTTCTACAAAGGTGGAACTAGATACTATTTAAAAGATGGTGTAGAAGTTAAGTAATGACGTCTCAGCATGCAAAGAAATATAGGCAATGCTAATGGCCTGAGTGGTAATCATAATTCTAGATTATATATGCATAATATAAAATTTAATGGGATTTATAATAATATATAATAAATTAACAACCTTTTAGATATAAATATTGTATAAATAACTCTACCTAATTGGTGTAAAATCTATAATACTTCTTGGCAAGGAGAGATTGATTGTGCTAAATTTTGTGCAACATTAAAAATATTTAAAAGAGAATTAGTAAGGTAGGATTAGATGCATAATACACCATAATACCACTAAGACCATATCCCTTCAAGCACTTCCATGTTCTTTGAGACTCATGAGTTTCCTTTTCTAAGTGAAGATGAAAACATATTAGAAGACAATATTGATGAGATTCACATTTTCCAGTAGTTACATAAAGATAGTTATAATTTGAGGAATAAGAATCCATTAAAAAATTATATTAATATAAATAACACAACCATTCCACCAAATTCTAAAGATTAAAATAATGCACCTCCCCCGAAAGGGAATGACTAGCCTCAAAACAAGGAGGAACAGAGAAAAGGAGGATACAACATTGTTGAGGACATGAAGAAAATCAAAGTAAATATTACACTTCATGAATTATCTTATATCACTAAATATAAGGAGATACTATGTAATTATATCATGTAAATGCCCCTATGGAAAGTACAAAATCATATATAGAGAAAATAAAGGCTACTAATACCAATGCCATCTATAAAAGCAAGCTAGAGGTTCCACCCTTTTTTTAACTATGAAGGCATTTTTTAAAAATATGAATAATTATTTATTTGATTCTATAGATTCAAAAAAAATTATGCCTACTTATATATGTCAAAATCTTAGCCTAACTCTAAGTCTTTTAAATATAATAGTTTCATAGTTGGATAAAATGGTAGTACCAGTGATTAAAGAACTGACTAATCTATGCATTCAAGTGGAATATAATCCATGAGTTAAGATTACCATAGAAATCCTTTTAGTATACATTCCTAAATTCTATGTAATATTTTTAAGAAAGGACTAGTCTAAAATGTGCAATAGATATCTCTCAATGGATTTCTCTCACATATGGATACCCTAGAGAGGAATTACAAACAAAATTTAGATTGATAAGGAACCAAGGATGATGTATCCTATCATAGAGTACAATTTTAATTATGAAGAGGTAAATTATGAATCCCCTAGCCTTGGTATTTATAATTTTACTATGAAAAATCAAGTACAAGACCAGAATCTAAGGGTCTTAATTAGCTATGGACTCTACACTTTGATAGTGATAGATCTAAAAATGGATTAGGTATAGGATTTAAAATAATTGATCCTCAAAGGAAAAATTTTCTTGGAAGAATATAAAATATATTTCCTTGAACTAAAAATAGGTTTGAATATGAATCATTAATTTTTGGATTGTAATTTGCACTTAGGAACAATGCCAACTAATTACTAGTATTTGTGGATTTAGAGATGGTAGTCAATCAAATTAGAAAAAAATACCAATGCAAGTTATCTTATCTAAAAATATATAAACATAGAGCATAAGATCTGATTTAGATATTTGAGGATTTCAACATAGGATAAATTCTTAGAAAGAAAAATCAAGTTGTAGATTTAGATGTTGCTACTAATTTGGAACCTCTCCAAGAATCTAAAGTAAAGAGATTATCCATTGAGCTATTACCTTGTCTTTTTTTTCCTAAAAATGTAGAAAATTTCCAATTATTTGATGATGAACAAAAAATAATTCAATTTATAACCAATTTAAGATAATTTGAGTCTCAAATCATTGATGATAAGTAAGTCAGTCATCTCTCCCAAGAACATTTAGATGAGGAAGGTATCCTCCAGCTCAAAGAGAATCATCTCCCAAATGGTTTATTCTCTTTAGATATACCATTTGATATAAATAAATAAGCTCAACAACAAAGGAAACATAAAGTTAATGAGTATGAATTCAAAGGGATAATTTAGGTGATGAGCATATCCCACACTACATTAACATTGGCCTCAATTTTACTCTAGAAGAAAAACAATAGGTGAAATATTTAATCACCCAATATAGAGATGTGATTGTGTGGATATATGAAGACTTGAAGGTTTATGACCAAAAGGTCATCACTTATATAATTTGATTGAAACTATACCAAAATCCATTTAGATATAGGTAGAGACAAATAAATCCCATCATATAGCCTTTTATTTAAAGAGAAGTTTAAAATTTGTTGAGTACAAAGATAGTATTCCCAATCAAACATTCTACTTAGGTGGCCAATTTAGTTCCTATCAGAAAAAAGAGTGGGTAGATTAGGTTATGTGTTGATTTTAAAAACTTAAACAAATCTTCTAAGAAAGATAATTATCCACTACCTTCCTTGGATGAGGTGATATAGATAGTAAGTGGCTTTGAAATGATGTTCTTGGATTGATTTTTAGGATATAACCAGGTATTGGTATAATTAGAGGATAGAATGATAATTAAGTTTACTCTGAAGTGGGATATTTATTCATATAAGAGGATGAATTTTGGCCTAATAAATGTAGGAGACACCTTTTAATGAGCCATGGATCATGAATTTAAAGGATTAAGTAAATGTATAATCATCTATATGGATAATCTTACTATTTTCTCCAAGATTAGGAATGATCATGTAGGCCATTTGTAATTAATCTTCAAAAGATGCATAAAGTTTGGCATCTCAATGAACCCAAAGAAGAGCATATTTTGGGTAACTAAAGGCAAGATATTAAGACACATCATTACCAAAGATGGTATCATCATTGGTCCGAATATAATTAAGGAAATTTCAAAGATTACACCACTAAAAAGCAAGAAAAATCTCAAGTCATTTTCTAGGAAGATTAATTTCGTAAGGAAGTTTATCTTAGGATTTTCAAAAATTATGAGACATATAAATGTGATGCTTAAAAATGATGCTAAAATAGAATGGATAAATGAGGTATATAAGTATTTTCAAGATATAAAAGATGCTATATCTCAGGCCCTTATACTGATTAGTCCAAATTTTATGAAGGATTTATACTTGTACTCATTTTATTCAAAGCATATAATTACTAATGTCATAACATAAAAGAAGGACATGACTAAGCATCCAATTGTGTTTATGAGCACAAATTTGTAGGATGAATAACTTAGATACTCCATGATTGATAAAAATATCTTCACTCTTGTCAAAGTAGTGAAAAAATTTAAACATGGCATCTTGAATAATATGACTATTACTATCACGCTTCATCCTAATGTCGAGCTCACCTTATCAAAAAATGAATTAGGATAATTCAAAGGCAAATTGATGGAAAATTTGGAGGATTTTTCCATATAAATAAATCCTAATAAGATAATTTATGGTCAAAGCATTATCTAACTCATGACTAAAGTTGATCCATGTATTACTATTAAAGATGTATGTAAAGCCTAGGTATCTAGAGGGAAATGGTATACTGACAAAATTTAATATTTGGTTATAAGTACTTGTTCCTTAAAAATCATTAGACAATGAATAAGAGATTTGAGGCTCAAATCTACTCACTACGTGATCAAGAAAGGAGTTTTCTATAGGAGAAACTATGAAGGCATATATCTTAGATGTGCATATATGGAAGAAGATATAGATATTTTAGAAAACTTACACCAAAAGATACATAGTGGTCATCCATATAAGTATACCACAAATCACAAGAGATTAAGAATGGGCTACTACTATCTAATAGTTTTCAAGGATGTTCATGCTCATGTAAGTACATGCCATGAATGCCAAGCTTTATCAAAGAGATAAGTACATATAATAATGCCATTAAAACCTATTTTTAAAGGAAGACCATTTTCCCAATAGGGTTTATACTTCATTGGTGTCATTAACTTGAACTCCTTAGAAGTTCATAAGTTTTTACTCACTACCATAGACTATTACACTAGATGGATTGAGGTGGTAGCCACAAAGAATTTTAGAGCATAAGATGTGATTTGGTTCTTGGAGGAACACATCATAACTAGATTTGGCACTCCAATTTATCTAGTTTATGGAAATGGGCCAACATTCATATTAGATAAATTAACTGAATGGGCTCATGACAACTAGATCACTATCAGGTCATCTTTTAACCATTACCCTCAGGGACATGGATTGGCTGAATCAACAAATAAGAAATTGATATATGCAATTAATAAATCAATATGGGAAAATCCTAGGGATTATCATAATATAATGAATTATGCCCTTTGGATAGATGAAATAAGATATAAGTAGGCCCTTAAAGCCTCACCCTATCTATTAGTGTATGGACATTAGACAATATTCCCAATCATATTGAAATTATTGATTTATCAATTCATGCAAGAATACTTGGAACCAAATGATAAATCATAATATAAAAAAATGGAAGATTAAAATACTAAGGCCCTATAGAATTTTAGTAAACACCAAGACCTAGTCAAGAGATGGTTTGATAAAAGAGAAAAATTCAAAGCATTTAAGATCTCAAATGTAGTTCTTCTTTGAGATAAAGATGATGAAAAGAAAGGACAACATGACAAACTTTCCCCACTATGGATTGGAAGATATGAGATTTCAAATATCATGTAGAATACTGCATTTTGTCTAAGGGAATCAAAGGCATTTAACTCACATACCCAGTCAATAGATAGTTTATGAAGCATTACTTCATGGTTGTACCATTTAAAGACACATGTGATTGATGAAGGAACATGGTAGTGGTAGGATTAAGCTAGTTTATTAATTTCCTAATGTATTTTATTACTTTATAGTTTAGTTTATTTCTTTCCTATTATAGTTTTTTGCTTTCTAGTATAGTTTATTTCTTTCTAACTTAGGTTTCCTACTTTCTTAGCTTAGTTTTCCTACTTTCTAGATTAGGCATTTTGTTGTTTCCTATGACAATCAAAAAAAAAATTCTGACATGACCAAACTAATATCCAACCAATTGAACCCATATGTTATGCTTAAATAGACATATAAAAAAAGGAAAAATTGTAAATAAATTCATAAAATGGGGCATGTTCATAAACTAGTTATACTTCTATGTTTAGAGTCTTCAGGATTTAGGTATGTAATCATAATCATTCTAGATTGTCACAATTGAATATTTCTACTAGGTATGTGAAATTTACTTTCAATTACTTCATATGAATTTAAAAAAATATATTATTCCATTAGACCAAGCACATTTATCATATTAATACTTATTAGAGGTGATAATTATTGGTGTATATGTAGCTAGTAGGGAGGTTCTTATAAATCATTTATTTTGTAACCATACCAACTCACAGGGGTTTCAACCCTCCTTCCATTCAAATAAAAAATAAAATAAGAAAAAGAGCCAATATGAGTTCAAAAGAGTAATCAATAAAGCCAAAATAAACATCTAAAGAAGATCAAAAGCTCACATGATGAAATAAGGTCAATCTACCGCACATCATGATCAAGAAAATGAAAGAGCGGGAAAAGAAGGAACCCAAGGTATCTATACTAGGCTTATGGATGCCTAGCTAGAAATAGAGAAATGCCTTAGTTCCATTGATTTAGTAAGTAACTAGAGTCAAACCTATAACTTTATCAAGCATTTGAAAATATCATTACAATAAGGGTTCAATAAACATCATTTTTAGCACACACATATCCATGGATAAGAAGGTAAGTATGTTATGTGATTGTAGTTAGGAGTCTCTTTCATATATCTCATTGTAATATTTTTATATGACATAGTTCATGTTTGATTTAAAGTTAATAACCAAAGTTTTGGGTTATTGAATACTCATAAGTATTCCCCCTATAAGTTACCATTTGTTGTATCCAACATACCCATTTTCTTCAAGAATAAATGGTGACCCACTTTTTTGGATTCTAAACTTGTTTATTGAACCCTTCTTCCATGAATTATGCAAGTTCTATCAGATTGGTCTGTAGGATTTACACTTAGAATAACAAATCACGGTATTATAATTTTTTTGACTAACTTTATTAATAAATTTTGGAAGTTTTTTCTTGAACTATATAGGTTTTTTAGGACTTGGTATTCAAAATTTTTGCTCAAGCCTTCTTAGCAAGAATTTTATTCTTTGGAGCTTATGTTTAGAGGTTTTGTATCAGTGATTTTGTTTAGGAATTTTTTTGGACTTGTGTTCAAAATACATATTTAGCCTTTTTGTTCGTAGTTTCTATGTCAGACATTTTATCTGAATAATTCTTTTTAATAACTTATCTTTTATTAGACATTTCAAATTAGGATTTTTGTTCAAACATTTTTATTAGAGATTATGTTCAATATTTTTTATTGGATAAAATTTCTAAAATAATCATCATCGACTTAATGTAATTTGGGATTTTTTTTCTTGAAGATTTTATTTGAACACTTGTTCTGATGGATTTTGGCATTTTAGATTTTTGTTCCAACTTTTTGTTTGAATATTTTGTTGGCTTGGTCCCAACACAAAACCTAATTATTGACTATTGAAAGCTTACTAGACTTAATGAATAAATAAAAAATACTTCCTAATACTTGATAAGGATACCCGTCAACTAAACTAACAAGATTTTAGTTGTGTAGGAAACTAAATATATGAACATTAGAGATTTATAATGCATGAAAAATAATTGAATGATAAAATATATATACAAAACATGTAGACATAGATGTATTCATTAATCATAAATGAATTCAAACTCACTTACTATCTCGAGATATAAAACCCTAGATCCTTATGAATCCATTACAAATAAACAAGTGACAAGCAGAGGAATTTTTCATAGAGCATGTAAAATAAAATTTGAACACTGTACATAATTGCAGTGACATCATCATCTAAGAATTTTAGAGGAACACTTCCAACATCACCATTCTCCATCAAATATTCAATTGAGTTCACAAATATGGTATATGATTCAACTATCTTTGGCAATAGATATGGAAACTAATAAAAATTATGGGATGTTGTGGACTCTATCAATGTTTTTCATTGAAATGAAATTTATCTACCACAGAACAAGACTTTATTGTAGACTTGCTATCCTTCAAGATATAATAAATACATTCAGTGGTGGCCAATCCCAAGGTGATACCATACTTTGACCTTCTATGGGATTTATTCTTTATTGGGAAAATTGCATAGGATGAATTTATACACCACATGGACAACTAGATAGTCATGGCCTATATCACTAAAGATGAATTCCAAAGGTATCTATCTTTGATGGTTCTAGATGCAATTATTGATAAGCATAGACTAGTTTCATGGAACCAAATAATTAAATGGATAAAGTGCTGAGCTCATGGCTCATGGATAAAGGAAAGAATCCCACCCACATTAACAAATTTAGAATGGGGTTATAAAATGGGATGGTGTTACTAAAAATGATGTATGGCATGCTTAGCATCCATTTTATTAATTTGGATTGGGTACCATTAATACATTTGATGATGACCAATGATGCAAATTTCACCTTGGGTGAAATTATCAACTTCCAACTAAGAGAACAAGTCTTACATAAGAGTAATAGGACCACTCCAACTAGACACTTCTACATGATGTCTTATCTCTTGGAAAATTTAATGGAATGATATATAAGGTCCTTAGTAAGATTTGGAGACTAGCCATAGATTGTGTCAATAATTAAATTTATGACTATTATAAATTCATGCATATTTATGCATACTCAAAGAATATGGTCTGAATTGTTGAGGATGTCTATCCTCAATTATGGAAAGCAATCCATGGAAATCCATTACCAAGAATTGGAGAAAGAATAGTATAAACACTAGATATAATGGGTGATTACTGGTTATATCCTATTTATATGGTAATTATGATTTTTGATCATAAGGTCTTTCCCTTGCGCCTCCTCAAATATATACTAGACAAGTTAACAAATTAAGAAATTGCTTATCAACTCTGGTGGAGTGTCAAGTAGGACTTGATTGAAAATATAAAAGCACATTATATGGGTCACATGTGATAATTAGTAAAATTTGTTACACATAGAGGAATCACTTTGGAGAGGTAGGCAATAAAATAAAGAGTTATTACTTACCCACCATAACACATAAGGACTAGGATCCCCATGGTCATATATAAAGACACATTTAGGGTTTTTGTATCCAATACCAATATGTCTATTATGACCATGATTTCTATTTTTGAATGTTAAGGATGATGCTCATGTATTAGAAAATAAATAAGTATTAAGCCTAAAATAAGATCATCTAAGGATAATTCAATAGGATCCTTCAATTCTAATGAAATAAATGTACACTAAGCTACCACTTGTTGTAATATGGACCACTTCAAAGTTTTGGAATAGCTAACCCCCACAAAAAATAGAGGTAGAAGTGGGCATTTAGAATAACTTCTTTTTATGTTGAAAGTTGTTTTAAAGGATCCTAATTTCATATATCATGACCCTAAAGGAGATCTAAGAGATCCCATTGATCTAGATTCCTCTAATGAAGAAGACATAGAGCATCCAACTATAGTTGCATTACAAATCCCTACAACTACCCCCCAATTACTAGAATCTATAGTGTTAGGGGTAGCCATAGAGGAAGTTGATACAAAATATAATAAGGCTCCTCCTTGGAAGAAAATACCACCATTTTCTATAAAAGGAAACTAAGTGTTCCCTTACTAGAGAGTCTAATGGTGGATTACACATAGATCTTACCCTTAATTCCTCAATAATAGGAATAAAAAGAAGAATAAATTGATGAAGAAGAAGAATTGGAAAGAGCCAAGGCACTGAGCTTTATAGATGATAAAGGGAAGACACCAATCATAGATGACAAAATACGTAAGAAGGCTCAACCTTTAGACCCTACACCCTAGTTTCTTCATGTGTACCTATTTTTGATTTAGTTCTAATTTCCTCTAATTTGAAGACTCCTAGGGTGGATGTTATCACCTCTACCATGATGTTTCATTGAATTCCTCTTCTCTATTGCACATTACTCTACTTACTCTTAAGGTACAATAAGATTCTTTTACTACCATTGATCTATCTCTACCCATAGTGACATCCACATCCATTTTTCCCTCTACTCCTATTATTCCCTCTGACACTACCATAGTTAGGACCATGAAAATGAAAAGGGCCACTAAGAAAGTTAAAATAACCTTGGCCACTTCCCAAATTCATGTTTCATCTACAAAAATCATTTTTTCGATGCCATTCCCAAAATTATCCCAAGAGACCACTGTCATGACCTCAGGCAAGGGAAAAAAGGTGAAGTAAATCATTATGGTCTATCCAATACCCTAATATGGAGGTTTGGATTTGTCTAAGATCATTAGGCCATCCCTTTTAGATATAGTCCTCAAGGGAGATAAAAACCAATAGTCAATAAAAAACCTTGAGTATGGTTAAAGACACAAAAGAAATAGATCCTAATCAGCTAGTGATTCCTCCATGGGAAATCGATCTGAGAACAAAGGCTTCCTAAATTCCCAAATTAAATATTATAGAGAACCCATCAATAATGGCCCTATTTGATAAGACCTATAGGAGAATTTAAATGGTCATAAAGATGAAGTTGGAGGATGAAACTAGTAGGGAAATGGTCTTTGAATAAAGAAAAGAAGTATATGCCTTATTTAAAAGGAAGAATATATAATTAGGGAAATCCCCCTATAATGAAGCTTTTAGATCACTAGCTAAAGCTCACAAGGATGACATTGTGTCACTACATGAAGGGACAAACTTGTCAAGACAAGAGATAAAAGCAAAACTAGAATAGATCAAGGAATACTAAGAAATATTTCACATTATAGTAGGTATTAAGGTTCAATTGCATGAGGCTGCATCTAAATAATATAATTTTGTAGAAGAAATAGAAGCAATGTGGTATGAGTTAGCCCCTCACATAGCTCAGACACATATTATTTAATTCTTTGAAAGGAGATGAGAATAAAATGAATATACTAATTTTGTACATAACCAATAAGTCTAATATCTATTTAGATCTAATAAAATCATTAGAGGCAAATAATTCCCTCAATTTGGTGGTCATTAAGACAAAAAAAAACCAAAGAATGGGTGGAAATATCTAGTGAATTGATGCCCAAGTACCATGAAGCATTCATTTTGATTATTCTAAACAATTTGAAGTTGGAAAAGTCAAAGGATACTAAAGGAAAGTTGATAAGAAGGATTAACTTTGATTAGTTTACTCAAGAAGCTTTTGAAAATTTCAAGCAGAGTTTACAAGGGATACCACTAGAATATATTGGAGTATAATTAAGTTTTGCAAGGAAAAAGGTAACTAGAGTTGATATTTTCAAAATCAAATTTTAGATGAAAAATAGATAACATGTAAAGATATCAGGGCAAATTGGTAGGGTACATACACCATAATTATTAAACTTAATAATTGTATGAAAACAACATGATATAGCACACAAATATTTTCTTGAGTTTTAACTAAAGAAGAAGTAAGATGAAGTGCCTACATCCAATTTAACACCAATGTCTATAGTTACAAGTCCCACTCAGGTACTTGCATCCATGCATATGTCTACTCAGCCTTAAGATCTAGTTTTATGCATGTACATTCAAATAGTTGCATCAATTTTGGTATTTATAGTTCTCTTATGGTTTAAACATATTGTCAAAGGTTCATATTTATTTTGTAAACATCATGCATTGCATAATATTGTAAAGGGTGACTTTAACTATTGATAAATATAAGATAAATATATATGGTCTTGTAAGTATAGTTAGAACTAAAATTATAAATACGACATGTAACCAAATTCTGCATGTACTTGGAGGATGAGGTGACCCCTCACCAAGTCAATTTAAACACATGTAACCCATAATTATAAAGGGGTAAGAGAATTTCAATATATAGGAGCCAAATTAATTTTGATTGTTAGAAAATGTGTTTGTGTATTTTATTTTTAATATTTTTGTAATTAGGCTTATCTTCTTTTGGTCACATGATTCAATAATTCTTAGTGTGAAAAAATTATGAGGAATTCTTTCTTGTTATGATTAATATGTTAGTTTTAGATGTGTAATAGCTTTTGGGTGATTAGAAAATTAAATTAATCATTGGAAAGTAAGTTGACTGATTCACATTTAGGAGTGTGTAGAGGTGATTTCAAGGATATAGTGTTATGTGTATGTAAAATAGTTGTCTTAGACACCTCACTAGTCTGAGTCATAATCTCTTGAGTGAAAGTGTGCAGTAGCTACTCTAAAAAGAGAAACATTTGACTAAGGCCTTTGAGTTATTTATATCAAAATTATCCTAGATTGCTTGACCATGTATGATTGTGTGTGTAATAGTTGATGATAAAAGACATTAGTTTTGAAATAACTTGTCTACTTAGAAACCAACCTGAGAAGTGATTCTTAAATCCATAAGAGTATCTCTTTCTTACTCTACCCTTCCTTTTTGAGTTTATTTTGATACCATACCACTCTAGATTAGCAACCATCCAACCACCAAATCATCTTGATTTTAATTTATTTTAGAGATCACCCCTCTATTCATAATCCTTGTTAACAACCTGCATGCCCTGCCTACTATTCTATCACCTAGTTGTTAACACTGTATACTTGTAACTCATGCCCTAGAGTGGAGTTCACCTCCATTGAGATCCAAAAATGTTAGATGCTACCTCATTATGAGTTGGTGGGCATACAAACTAAATCAACACATACTCTCCCATAAAGACATATATTAGAGAGACCCCTATATCATAGCTATGTTGTGGTTTATATAGATCATCTCTTTACCCTATAACCACATAAATAAATGTTACAACATAGAACATCCACTTTAGTTACATATTATTATAATAGATAGGTTCCCAAAAGCCCCATAGTTCACATGCCTATTGAGTTAGATCTACAAATTCCTAGTCCCATAATGTAGACAATTTCAACTATAGATTACTTAGTACATCCCACTCCCCGATCTCAAATTCCTCATTGTACAAGATGCACAATCACTCATCCTCTCTTTGATACAAGACACACTAATTATGAGACTCATGTTTTTAGTATCTCTCCTCTTGTACATAGGTTCTTATACCTTAATCCTTGTATATATTTCCATTTTCATGATTTATTGTACATATCTTATATTTATAAAACATAAAAATCATTCAAATATTTATTAGAAAATACAAATTTTTTAGATTTTATGAATTCTCATGTTTATATTCTTTATATTTTTTAGGTATTACATATGTTATCTCTGATAATATAGCTCAATTTTATCATACATACATGCTTCACTTTTTTATTTTTGAGTGATTTTAGGTCACTACATAATTTAGGCCCTCTGCACAGATATATATATATATATATATATATATATATATATACACACACACACACACACATACATATACATATACATATACATAAACATATACATATACATATATATATGTATATATACATATGTATACATACATACATACATATATATATATATATATATATATATATGTATACACACACACACAAATATATATATATATACACACACACGCGCGCGCGCGCGCGCGCACACACACACACACACATGATACTATCCAACCATTGGGGGCACATACATAGATTCATCATTGATAAAATCACCATTAGGGGCATCATACTATATAGATTTTGGTTTGCCAACTTACATATTTTTATACTCTATATCATATATTTATCATTGATTATATCCTAACATTCAACATCACATACTACTAATTTTTTTAATTACTACTACTATAGACTCAAGTTATGTACATATTCTCTCTTATATGGATTTAAACCACATATGCATACATACTTTCATTTATATATTTCCTAGTTTATATTTGATTGTGTCTCTTTGCTTATACATATACTTTAAGGAATTTTAATATGCCATTATTACGCAACTCTACCCCAATTCCTTTCATTATGTGTATTCTTTGGATATGTGCCCATGTCCTTGTGTGTGCCTTATTGATTGTGTATGAGTATATATGAACATGTCCTTCCATGTGGCTATATTCCAACCTTCTTATTACATATGTATGTGGGAATTTTAACATGTCATTTTATGCTTTATCTTTCTTAGACTTAGTGACATGTGCCCATGTCCCTTGTTTATGGCCCTTCATCCTACTTTGTGTGCCTCATGTATCTGCATGTATGATTTCAAGTATGTTTCATGGTCATGACACTTGTATATTGATTATTAAATTTACACTTAGGTGTTGATTCCATGATAGACCTCATTCATCTCCCCATTTCTCCTTTGATGCCTTAATGGACATCGTACCCCATACCCCAAGGTAGTTACTTAGATTATATCCATATTTTCTACTCATATATGCTTAGATTATTATATCTATCTTGACAAGTTTGTGAATGATATATATAAAATACATCATACATGACCAAATTATACATAGATTATTTTATATTATAATGTCATGTATACACATAATATTAGTTTATTACCTATATATCATATATACTAGTGCTAACACATAAGTTGCATAGTTATTTTTTTAGGATAATTATTTCACAAGTTTAAAAAATCCACTCAAATGAGAGGAAGTTCATAGAGGATTGTCAAATATATTAAGCCATTTTTAGGTACTTATAAATATTTTTAAACATGTAGACATAGATTAAAAATCTCAAAATTAGGAAACACATTGAAAAATAGTTAGACATAGATCACTTTCAGTTTTGCATAGAAAAAACATATAAGGACACTAACATGGAACAAAAGACACTATCATAGTGTGTTACTATCCAAAGGAACACACTAAAATATAATAGCCTAAAAAAATGGGAAAATGAATTTTTCTCTAAATGTACATCATTTACAATTTAGGTTTACATAGTATCAGTCAAAATTACCAGTTATGCTTAATCTATTCTCTTTTTTACGTAGAATCATCCCAAGTTTTTTAGATCAAGGACATCATGTGTGACATGATCACTCCAATTTTATTTTTATATATACACAAAAATACATTTATAATATTCAATTTATAATAAATATACATAGATATCCAAATTGAGGGCATGTATGGGACACATTATTCCACATGATTAGTTTTGTACCACATCATCTCAGATGCAAATATAACTCCATGTCATTATCGATGTTGTATACTCTAAACACCATTTTCAATATGTTTTAGACTAGATTGATTCCATATTGAATCTATAATGGTTAGAATTTATACATATTCCTTAATATACATTCTCAATTACCTGAGAGGCCCTTGAGCTATTTTTCATTTTAGAGTTTCTAAGTGACCATAGATCTATCATACAAAGTTTTAGTTATGTCACATAAATTTAGTTAAATTATGTATATTGAGTTAAAAATTCATCTATTATACATGGGTAGGCAATGATTGATTCATATCCTACTTGAGTTTTGAGCCACCTACATAAGAGGGTTGGACAAGCTATCAGTCTAATCTATGTTATTCACAGTTCATGATCCACTAGGTATAGGTGAGCAATGGTGTACTCATAGCCTAATTGATTTATTAAGTTACATACATAGGAGGGTTATATAATCCATAAATCTAATATAAATTATCAATAGTTCATGATCCATTGAGTAGGGGTGGTAAATGATTGATTAAAAACTAGATTGATTTTTTTAGCCACCCACACATGGGGATTTAGAAATACATTAGCTCAGTCCAAGTTATTCATAGTTTGATCAATAGATACACATATAGGATGTCACCAAGTTTTTGCATTGGTTTTCATACCCAATGATGTGTATTCATTCCTTTTATCTCTCTTATCTCTTTACTCAATTTTTTATTTAATTTTGATATTCCTTAAGGATTGATTCATCCATGTTTCATTTGTAGGATACATAATAAATCAAAATTCACATACCCAGACCCAAATTCAAGGGATTCACCTCTTAGGTAAGTCTAGGTGATCTTATTTTTCTTTTATCTTAGTCATCTTACTTTGTTGTATTTATAGAATAAATGGGGGGATGTAGTCATATAAAATGTCAATTGAGTGTTACTTGGGATCACCCTACCCTTAGATTAGCCCTAGACCTATCTTATCACATATTTAAACCATTATCTAGATTTCATGTGGGTCTAACCCATGCATATAAATTCCTAACTTAGTCTTAGACCTTCCCCTAGGGATCCAAACTCCTAATTCCCTAAGTTATTCCACCTAGACACTAGCATGACCCTTTGGAGACTAGAGCATTATGCTAGTGACTGAGGGACCATGATAGTGTCCCTAATCTATTTTCAACCCAAAAAATATATTTTCATTTATTAAGAAACCATAGGGTTAGCCTAGGCTCAAATCACATCTAAGACAAGTACCATATCAATATATATACACCAATTTTATCCCTTTACCCATTAGATGGAAATAAAATGCGAATAATTATGACCAAACTTATAAATGGCTATGAAAATCAAGGTTATTAATCCCTATTATGATTTTATTATTAATATAAAAATCTAAAAAATTACTAAGCTTAGATTATTTGGATTTATAGTCTCAATCACACTCAAAACATTGAAGTCAGCACTCATATTAGACTTCACTTTCACTTGTACCAAGAATTTAGGTGGGAAAACTACATTGGGCTTGATTCCCTCTTTAGGTATTGGTATGTATGAAAATTTAAACAAAAAAAGGTGTTGAGGACATCAAGACTACCTAATTAACATCACACTTTTGATAATTATTCTACTTAAAAACCCTAATAACATGGATGTCTAGGGTTTGATCCTAAATCAGTCAAAAATAGGTCACAAATAATAGAGTAGGGTTCATTCACATAGGTACAAGTGTCTTAGAATAATTTAAGGATATTATAATAAGTTCATACCTTTTATATCAAAAAGACACTAACATGATACATATGACATTAACATAGTGCACTACTATCCAAAGAACTGTGCTACTATCTAAGATGAGTTTTGAGACCTGATTCTAGTTTATGATACTTTAATCACCTTATACACCAGTTTCCAACCTCTTATTCTTTTGTCTCAACTATTTTACATCTAAGTAAATACTTCTGTGATTCATTAATTTTTTTATAATAATTAATTAGGTCATATCTTGTATAAATTAGTGGTTTTATTAATTATATATTTCTACCTTGATTCACTATTCTATCCATTTAGTAACCTAGGGTTTTACATTCCATAATACCCTTAAAAGTTAAATCAAGCTAGTTAATACTAGACAATGCATATTTGAGAGACTTGGACTATGTCATCATGTTCACCTACCTATGTATTCTATGTATATGTAATATTTAAGCTTGATGATGCATAAAATTTAAAAAAACAACCTCAATTGAAACCCTAGGTGTGTTTATGAGTAATATAAACCTACAAAAACTAGGAAAGTGTAATGAATTCAATTATCCCCAATCACCCATATTTAATTATTGATCAATGCCTACATATTTGATATGCCAATGACACAAATTAAGTCACACATAGTTCTCCCACCTAGTATGATTGTTTAATTGTGATCCTTCACTATATGTTTGTATCCAATGATTTGGGTTTGATAATTTAATATGATTGATTTTACTTGGATTTAGTGTCATTAGTAATTGTATTGTGATTTCTCCCAGTGAAAGACTCATAATTTGGAAAGAATAAAGTATATTTACTTGATATGCAATCGTGTATAGGTGTGTATGAGATAAGTGTCAACTCCTTTCTAAGTGAGACCATGATTTTTTCACATTTGAGTCTAATTTATTAATTTCTCATGTTAGGAAGATGATACAAAAATGGTTCAAACCTAAGGAAACATTTTATTTTAAAAATTAGCTTTTTATGGGAAAGGGTGAGTTATAACTAGATAAGGTCAATATTGACTCAAGATACTAACTAAAATGGACATAAGTAAATTGTGTATATGTATACTATTAATGCAGGAAATTGCACCGTTTGGCAGGAAGTCGAGCTCCTACCTTCTCCTTGCAACATGGAAACTCCCCTCTCACCTGTGGGACTGGTGAAGCTAGAGGGGAGAGTCTCTAGATAAGGGCTAGCTCCCTTTGATGCATAATGTTTATTCTAGCAAGTTCAAATATAGGCATATATATATATATATATAATAATAATAAGAGGGATGAAAAGGGAAAGGAGAATGTAGGAAAAAAAAGCCTACTCTAAAGAGTTGATGCACAAAAATTAAATGACCTTCTCACATCCACTCTCAGAATCAGACAAACACATTTATACGCTTCATGCTTGGCAGATGAAATAGTCTATAAAACTTGACAGGGAGGTTTAAATGAAAATACAAAAAATGGAGGTTCACCAAAGGTGCTATAAGAGGCACTCTGTAGGTAATCCCTTCTATTTTCTACACCCCAAAATATAACTCTTCTCTTGTCAGCTACATATGGCACCTTGTAGATAACTAGTGCGTTGGTATTGAACCTGTGAGAGCATCAAAAGATAATGACTAAACACAAATCAACACTTAGGACATACACAAAATATCTATCCAAGAAGAGGTAAAAATATGTTTTTATTGATTTAGGTGTAAATTTTAGCAGGGCTGTACCTTGTAAAATTGTGAAAAGATCCTTACAAAATGACCAAGTTCACAATATATATGAGAAACAAAAAGGCCCATTTGGTGTTCCTTCTTTTACAAGTGGCATACACGTCCCTTCATGAAAGGAAACAAGTCACTCAAAATCATTAATGAACTATGACCTTTGTCTATTCAGAATTTGATTTTCTCTTTTAGGTGACATACATGGTTTGTCTACTGATTAATGTGAAATAGAGGAACTGGTTACACTGCTAGCTGCTTGCATCCCAAATGATCAATTTCCTAGCACTATTTCACCTGCCAGAGTCACTTCTCAAATTAGCACCACTTGGACTAACTACTTACTCATTCCTTGCTTGTCACTTTTTCTTTTCTCAGTTTTGTCTTTTTTGGCTCATTCGGCCCCTAGGGCAAACATCTTGGTGGGTCGCTGCACTCTAAGCTCTTTTTCCATGGTTAACACTTCCTTTGCTTTTGAAGACAAAGAACCATTTTTCTTTACTAATTTTGACATTTGTATGGTCATCATTAGTTTGAAAACCAATAGCTAATCTATTATTTTAAAATTGACATCCTCTAGGACGTCATCGTCCCTATCACAACACTATCAGGTCTTCATATGATTTCTTCTACAGATTCCCTTTCTCCTAGCACCTTCTCGGGCAATCTGCTACCTAACACCCCTTTAAATTTGGGTTGGAAGTCCCCCGTAAGGGCATCTAACCTTTGGGGTCCTTTGGTAGGTCCCTTTTGCCTTTGGATGGTCCATTTTTTTTATGCAAACATCTCTCGGGTTCCCGCGGGCTTTATGTTCACAGAGAATTTCCTCGGGTAAATTTCCCCAGGTCTACCTTTGCCTTGCTTTGTTTTCCATGGACTTTTGTCTGTAGACATTTTCTCATAGACAAAAAGTCCACATAAATTCTATCGACCTTTTCTTGAAGCTTAGATGTATGTGGCCTAGATTCCTTCAAACTTTTTATCTGAAGGAATTCCTTTGGACAAAAAGTCTGAAGGAATTGGGACTTATCCAATTTCAATCAAAACTTGAACTTTGAACTTACTCTTGCCTACGTCCCTTTCCTCTAAAGTGCTATCCCTTTGGAAGGGTACTAAACCTTGAATACTTCCCTTTAGCCAAGGACATACCCTTGAACCAAGTGCTGAACCAGGCCCATTGAACCAAGCCATTGAACAAAAAATGGTTCAACGGTCTAATTGGTTCAACCAAGCGTACTGATTTCCTAGTGAAGCAAGCTAATGAACTTATTCATTGAACTTTTTTGTTGAACTAAACCCATTGAACTGAACCCATTGAACCAAAATGGTTCAATGGTTCAAAGGTTTAACCTAGCGCATCGATGAAATTTTGAACTGAAGCTGATGAACCTTTGCCTTTGAACCAAGACCATCAAGCTACCTTGAACCAAGAGATCAACCTAGGCCATTGAACCAATTGAACCAAGGCAATGAACTAGATTCATTGAACTTGATAAAACCAAAAAAGATTGGTATTAAAATGGTATGGGAAGAAGGTGACCAAAATTTTGCCTATGGGCAAAATTGGTCAACAGATTGGTGACTCATAGGGGAAGCATGCCTGCTATGCTTAAAGACTAGCTGCCTTGAAAATCCATTGGGTACAGAGTCAGATGGTAGCTTTGAAAACCAGCAATAACTCTATTAAAACTTAGAACCAATCACACAGATTTACCTCTAAGGAAATGAAAATGCACACACAAGACTAAGAAAACTACTACCTGTGCAACAACACTTAGGGAAAATAGGAAAAAAAACAAGGGAAAATATGTACAAGTGAACCAAAAAAAATTAGTGGCAATGCTTCAAATGTATCCCATTAACTGGGATACACAATTCTTTGCCATCCAACCTAGAGAGTTAGAACACATTATGCTGCTTACACTAAGTGATTATGTAAGGGCCGCTCCATAGAGCGTCAAATTTTGCATGCTTTCTAGGCTTATCTCGATCTTCATCCCATTTCAAGCCAATGTCTCCTTTAGAGAAATCTCTTGGCAAAGATTTCTTTTTGAAGTGTCTTTTTACTTGCTGTTGGTGACTAGTCATAGAAGCCATAGCCTAGTCCCTTGCCTCTTGGAGCTCCATCAGCTCACACAACCTAACCTCCATGCTAGTTCCTTCTTCTAACTATAGCTGGTGGGCGAGATCCAATGCTAGAAATTTAAGTGAGATTAGAATCCTAGCTTCCCTTCCATATATGAGCGTATATGGAGAATTTATGATTTCTCTCTTTGGAGTAATTCAGTCGGCCCACAAAGCTATCTTCAGCTTGGCATGCCAAGTCCTCTGATTTTCTTCCATGGTCCTCTTTATGATTCTAAACAAATTTTTGTTGGTGGACTTAGCCAACCCATTCCCTTGTGGATAATAATTTGATGAAGTGCTGAGGTATAGCCATACCTTAGCACCCATTCACTTGTTTTGGTTCCTAGAAAAGCCAAGGTGTTATCTGAGATTATGGTGCTGAGACCCCAAATCTTGTTACTAGGTCTTCATAAAACTCTAGGACTGCACTTTCACTTGCCTCTTTTAGAGCGATAGCCTCCACCCACCTAGTGAAATAATCTATAGTAGTCAGGACCCATTTGTGCCTAGTACTAGAGGGAGGATTGATCATCCCTATGAAATCCAGACCCCACTACATGAATGGTTTCTCAACTTGAATGGGTTGTAGAGGCATGACAACCAATCACTATTTTCCATCAAAAAATGCACACTTCTGGCACTTTCTTACCTAGGCATGGGTGTCCTTGAAAAGAGTAGGCTAGAAATAACCATCTCTCATTATCCTTATTGTCATAGCTCTAGGAGTGAAGTGACTGCCTGCTGGCTCATCGTGGAACTCAGCCAGTACCTTATCAGCTTAGTTTGGGTCAATGCACCTTAAAAGGACCCTAAAGAGATCCCTCTTAAAAAATACTTCACCAACCAAGACATAAGGGAGAGATTGGAGTTTGAAATACCTTCTTCTGATCTTATCAAGACCTTGTGGGCACTCACCAGTGATGAGGAAATTCCTCGGGTCTAACATCTAATCCTTTATGACAGCTGGCTCTTCTATTGTGGCTACATTGTGAATGAACAAGCTCTCCTCCCCTTTTTTCTTTAAGTCTATGACAAGCTATTCACATAGGCCTCTTCCCCTCACCAGCTTGGTGATCTTAATGTCTACATCATATTCCATCACTTTGGTAATCCACCCTACCCTCTTCTCATTTAGGTCTTGATTGGTCAAGAAATCCTTGATGCCAGGGTGTGGGACCATGAGGTGAATTTTTCTGTTAGACAAAATATGCCTAAATTTCTTTAGGCTTCACACTACTGCCAAGACTTGCTTCTCTACATATGTGTACCTGACTTCAAAATCCTCTAACCCTTGGCTGAAAAAAGCAAGTGGCTGTTTGAGGTCATCACCATTTACTTGGGTAAGCATGGCAAATATCACATCTTCATTGTTGAAAGTGTAGAGGTTGAAGTCTTTGTTGAAGTCAGGGCTGATCAAAGTGGGAGCTTGGGTTATGGCCTACTTGATGGATTCAAAGCTATCTTTTCTTTGTGTTATCCACTTGAATTCTTCTTCCTTCCTCAGCTTAGGGGTCAGTGGCTTGACTATCTCTACAAAATTTAGAATGAATCTCTGAATGAAATTTATCCTACCAAAGAAGCTCTACAGGCCTTTCTTATGCTTTGGTAGGGACATCTCCAGGATAGAGCAAACTCTCTCTGGGTCAATGGATAAATCCTCCTTGGACATGATGTGGCCAAGGAGTTTCCATTCATGAACCACAAACACACACTTCTTTGGATTAAGAGAGATGCCAAACTCCCTACACCTTTCAAAAATCTACCTGAGGTGCTCTATGTGTTGTCTCGCTTCTTTGGAGAATATTGTCACATCATCGAGGTAGACCAGCATATTATTATTCATCAAGCCTCCAAAAGCCATATCCATGGCTCACTAAAAGGTAGCACTAGCATTAGATAGCCTAAATGGAATCTTCTTATAGGTAAACGTTCCCCATTTAGTAGTGAAGGCTATTTTGTGCTGATCACAACCTTGCACTAGAATCTAATTATACCTTGAATCTAGGAGGGAGAATGCTCGCTACTTGTCACCTTTTGAAGGATCCACTCCATGCTTGGAAGGGGATAATGATCTTTTAAAGAGACTTTATTAAGGTCCCTAAAGTTGACACACAACATGATCTCCCCATTCTTCTTTCTAATAGGAACAAGGTTGGCCAGCCAGGATGAATGCTTAATGGGAAATATAATTCTAGACTCAATCAATTTGGCCAGTTCCCTCTGCATGAGGGGCTCAATTGTTAGATTGAAAGGTCTTTACTTTTGTGTGACTAGCCTAGTGCCTTCTTCTAATTCAATGGTGTGCCAAGCAAGCCTTGGGTCGAAGCCCTTCAAGTCACTGTAATCCTAAGCAAAGACATCAAAGAAATCCTGACATAGCAAAATGAAAGCCTACCTTTCTTAAATCATGTAGACTTTTCCAAGTGCAAGTAGCTTATCTTTGAAGATTTCAACCCTTTCGTAATTCTCCTCTTTGGTTATGATGCATGCCTTATCATTTCTCAATTGGTCATCTCCATTGAAGATTCTCTCAAGCATGACCAGACCTTTAGGGAGCTTATTGTTCTTCAACTAGACAACCTAATTATCATATTACTATTGTAACTTCACCTGATTATGTGTTACAAACTTAGCTTCCTCCTATAAGAAAAAATCTATTTGCTGGTCACTTTCAAAAACTTGACAATTTGCAATGTTGTCTGGGACAGAAGGCCAAACCACCACTTTCAAGTGGCGTGAACCACAATCTCGATTTATTTCTTTTGAAATGTAAAATTGAGCACTAATTACTGCCAGCCTATCTGCTTGTTTATTTTGCTCTCTGGGAATGGAGGTGATACTGAAAGCAAAAAAATCCTCCACCAAGTCCCAGACTCTATGTTTGTAAGACTTTAGAAAGGGATTATTGGTCAGATTCAGGCCTCTAAACTAATTTACAATTAGCTCATTGTCTCCCAAAACTTGAAACTCCTTAATCCCTCTTTTCCTTGCCCATTCAAGGCCATGGATAAGGGACTCATATTTTGTAACATTACTCGTGCAAGAGAATTAGAAATGGAAAGCTAAAAATTACCTATCCTTTAAAGGAGAGACCAGCATCACCCCACCACTAGCACCTAGCTTACTTCTAGAACTGTCAAAATATAGTTGCCATAGGCCAAGGTCTTCTTGGCTTGCCTTCATTAAATTTGGCATGAAGGCACCCTCTTCATGCATGCAATACACTCCAAGGTCTATCTCTTCACTAAACTTGTATGGATCATGTTCGAAGTTATCATTTCCCCACTCATCCAAGAGTAGGTATGTGACTCCTTCAAGAGCAGAGGATGGATATTGGTCTATCTGGAACTCTTCTAGGTCGATGATGGTGTAACTGACATTGGCTACCTTGGGTGAGTATGGTTCTAGATGGTCCTTGTAGAGTGGCTCAGACTCAATTTTTACCTTGGTCCCATATTTGGTTCTAAAAACTAGGTATGACCAGTTCACTGCTAGATAACCACCTATCTTTGATGTGAAGTCTTTGGACAAGCAAACTGTGAAATAAGGAGGAACGTCTGCTACCACTATATCATGGGGAATTGAGAAGGTTTGGAAAGCATGCAATGTCAAGCCTAAACCTTTTAAAATCCTGACTATTTTTGCAGGTGTTCCATCTAATTGTAGGAGTCCTTTGTTCATCTCTTCATACTTCAGTCCCATCTTATCAACTATGCACTTGGGCATCACTAAAGTACTAGCCCCAATGTCAATTATGCAATTGTGTACCAAGAAGTCTCCTATAACCAAGGATACATAGAGAGGGGGACTTTTCTCTTCCTTCTTTACCTGACCTAAGGCAGAAGGCTACCCATTTGTCATCAAGACATTATCAGTGTTTGCAAGGATAGCTTGCCAATCCATCTCATGCAATTCCTTCTTCAACACGTCCTTATAGCCTAGAAGAGGCAATGAATCCCATAAAGAGATATTCATATGTAGCTTCTTCATCTAGTCCACTATATTGATTTGAGGGCTGCCTCCCTTCAAGTTTTCTTTGGGGCTGATTCCAAGCTGAACTATAGGCTGAGAGGCTAAAGGTATAAATGGCTAGCTAAAATTTGGGGCCTTTGAATTGGAGTGTGATAGAGAAGGTGTTGTTGCCGCCTGAGTGGTAGCCTAGGCTTCTTCCATTTCTCTTCTCTTAAACCTCATGTTGGCTACAACACAATCAGCGTGATTGTCTACAATGCCCAAATAATTCACTGAATAAGATTCCCTTCCAAATGATTCATCAGGGTAGAATTAGGCTGGTCCTGATGGCTACTCATGCTAGGTTGCATTAAAGGATCAAAGGCCTAAGATTGAGTGGCTATTTGGTTATCTTCATTTTGATAATATTTCATCATCTCATTTGTGTAAATAGCCTATTATTGACCATATCCCATGGTCGAACAGCTTGGCTACTCCTGTAATAGATTGTTTTAAACCGGTACCATGACTTTAGACGATGAAAGGGGGCCTAAGTTGTAATTTTGAAAAGGCCTAGTCTGAGTGAGTTAACCTTGTCCTTTATTATAGCCTTGAAAAGGGGGTTTAAGAGCTTGACCATAATGCTAATATCTCTAGTTTAGCTTGTTGCTTTGAGCTTGATGCCTTTTACGAGCTGCAAGTTCATTTGACATATTTTGTAATAGACTTTTAACCTCATGAAGCTCATTAGACGGAATGGCAGCTGGCTTCTCAATGCTAGGCAAAGGGGCTAATATTTGAGAAACAGTTTGAATTGGAGACAAAATTTTTGGGAAAAGTGGCATGTTAGGCCTAGGGGCTATTTTCTCAGCTTGAACCAAGAAATTTTCCACTACTATGGCTATGTCATAAGCACCAAGTAGTATATGCCCTCCCATAGATTGGATCATCACAACAATATCACTATTCAATGCCTTTAAATAATACAAGAAAGCATAGCTGGGAGTTGGTCTTACCAGGATGGGAATTCTATCCTAAGTCTTTTGAAAACATGTGTTGAAGTCCTGCATATACTCCTGTGGAAGTCTCTTTATGGTTGTTAGCTGCTCAGCAAGTGAGAGACCATCACTCTTTTCCCTAAAATGATATGTCAACTGAGTGCCCAATTCATTCCAAGAATGTATTAAATTCATAGGCAAGGTCCCGTACCAGTCAAGAGCTTTGCCTTTTAGAGACAAAGCTAGTAGTCTGATGGCAATATTTTCTTTTGTTACATTGTGAATATTGCAAAGGTTGGTAATATTCCTAATATGCTTGACAGCTATAATAGTCCCCAATCCATCGAAAGAAGGCACATTTTTGAGAGCTATTCTCAGAATTGGATTGTAGCATGGGAGATTCAAAGGGCTCTTACCACAAAAAGCTACAAAAGGCAATGCCATGCCTGAGAGTGGCTGTAACTGGGGTTCTGTTGTGACTGTGTCTCTTATGATAGGTCTAGGAGGATTAATTACTGGATAAGGATGGGTCCTCTCAAATCATAGTCTTTTAGAAGAGATTAAAGGTAATTCAATGAATTTGAAAGGAACCCCTTTTGAAGCAGACCTTGTGGTGACTTTAGGCATATAAAGTTAAGCAACTGGTCTTAATTAGAGGACTAAAGCTCTTACCAGTGGATTCACCAGATGCTAGAAAACTTGAAATTGCTGTGACAGGACTAGCATCAATCTTGAAACCTTATTGAGATGTCAAACTATGCATCCCACCAGGCGTGATAGAACTGTTGACGCAGGAAATTGGACCCTTTGGTAGGAAGTTGAGCTCCTACCTTCTCCTCACAACATGGAAACTCCCCTCTCACCTGTGGGACTGGTGAAGTTAGAGGGGAGAGTCTCTAGATAAGGGCTAGCTCCCTTTGATGCATCATGTTTGTTCCAACAAGTGCAAATATAGGCATATATATATATATATATAGCTATATAATAAGGGGGGATGAAAAGGGAAAGGAGAATGTAGGAAAAACAAGCCCACTCTAAAGAGGTGATGCACCAAAATGAAATGACCTTCTCACATCCACTCTCAGAATCAGACAAACACATTTATATGCTTCATGCTTGGCAGATGAAACAGTCTAAAAAACTTGATAGGGAGGTTTAAATGAAAATACAAAAAATGAAGGTTCACCAAAGGTGCTGTAAGAGGCACTCTATAGGTAATCCCTTCTATTTTCTACACCCCAAAATAGAACTCTTCTCCTGTCAGCTACAGATGGCACCTTGTAGATAACTAGTGCATTGGTGTTGAACCTGTGAGAGCATCAAAAGATAATGACTAAACACAAATCAACACTTAGGACATACACAGAATATCTATCCAAGAAGAGGTAAAAATATGTTTTTATTGATTCAGATGGAAATTTTAGTAGGGCTGCACCTTGTAAAATTGTGAAAAGATCCTTACAAAATGACCAAGTTCGCAATATATATGAGAAACAAAAAGGCCCATTTGGTGCTCCTTCTTTTACAAGTGGCATACACATCCCTTCATGAAAGGAAACAAGTTTCTCAAAAGCATTAATGAACTATGCCCTTTGTCTATTTGAAATCTGCTTCTCTCTTTTAGGTGACTTACATGGTTTGTCTACTCATTAATGTGAAATAGAGGAATCGATTATAGTGCTAGCTGCTTGCATCCCAAATGATCAATTCACTGGCACTATTTCACCTACCAGAGTCACTTCTCAAATTAGTGCCACTTAGACTAACTACTTACTCATTCCTTGCTTTTCACTTTGTCTTTTCTCAATTTTGTCTTTTCTGGCTCATTCAGCCCCTAGGGTGAACATCTTGCCAGGTCACTGCACTCTGAGCTCCTTTTCCATTTTTAGCACTCCTTTGCTTTTGAAGACAAACAATCATTTCTCTTTGTTAATTTTGACATTCATATGGCCATCATTGGTTTGAAAACCAATAGCTAATCTATTATTTTAAACTTGACATCCTCTGGGATGTCACCATCCCTGTCACAACACTATCGGGTCTTCATATGATTTCTTCTACAGCTTCGCTTTCTCCTAGCACCTTCCCAGGCACTCTACTACCTAACACCCCTTTAAATTTGGGCCTAAAGACCCCTAAAAGGTCATCTACATTTTAGGGTCCTTTGGTGGTTCCCTTTTTCCTTCAGATGGTCCCTTTATTTTATGCGAATGTCTCTCGGGTTCCTACGGGCTTTATGTCTGCAGACAATTTCCCTGGGTAAATTTCCTTGGGTCTGCCTTCACCTTGCTTTGTTTTCCACAGACTTTTGTCTGCGGACATTTTCTCATGGACAAAAAGTTTGTGAAAATTATGTCTGCCTTTACTTGAAGCTTAGATGTATGCGGCCTGAATTCCTTTGGACAAAAAGTCTAAAGGAATTGGGACTTAGCCAATTTCAATCAAAACTTGAACTTTGAACTTACCCTTACCTGGGTCCCTTTCCTTTAAAGTGCCAACCCTTTGGAAGGGTACTAAACCTTGAATACTTACCTTCAGCCAAGGACATACCCTTGAACCAAGCATTGAACCAGGCCCATTGAACCAAGCCGTTGAACCAAAAATGGTTCAACGGTCCAATTGGTTCAACCAAGCACATTGATTTCCTAGTGAACCAAGCTAACGAACTTATTCATTGAACTTTTCCATTGAACTCAACCCATTGAACCAAAATGGTTCAACGGTTCAAATGTTCAACCAAGTGCGTTGATGAACTGTTGAACTAAAGCCGATGAACCTTTGCCTTTGAACCAAGACCGTCAAGTTGCCTTGAACCAAGAGATCAAACTAGGCCATTGAACCAAAGGCCGTTGAACCAATTGAACAAAGGCCATGAACTGGATTCATTGAACTTGCTAAAACCAAAAAATATTGGTATTAAAATGGCAGGGGAAGAAGGTGATCAAAATTTTGCATGTGGGTAAAATTGGTCAACATATACTAAATAAAAGGTATGTATGTGTTTGTACATGATATTTAATAAATTTGAAATAAATAGTTAGGTTCCTTTATGTATGCAATAACATAACTAAATGGTAAAACACATAAAATATCATGTAATTGTGAGATAATGTTTTATTAATACCATGTTCATGTGTTAGTGACATGTGTGGTGTGTTTCAAGTAATTAATACTAGATTTTGGTATATAAAAGTTCCCCCCTTAATAGTAATAATGGAATTACTAGAGTAATAGGATAAAATGTTGTTGGAAATTTACAATGCAATTTTAATTTGGTATGAATCTCCAATTCTATAGGTCACTCAATAATAAAACTTATAATCATGTCTAGTTAATGTCTGTAGATTGATAATTTTAATTGAAAACCAATTTTTTTAATTTTAAAGAGAAAATATAAAACTAAAATTGTGTGTTGGTGAAACACCATGTTTAACTTACAACTTTTTTGAGATTATGCTTCCTTATTGAATCATTGATATTTTTTTCTTTATTTATAAATCACATGGAGAGTTTGGGAGATTGTACCTAAAATTTATGTAACTATGCAAGCTCTTGGGTTGGGAATATAACAGGTCCCAACCTCATGAATGTGGGTATAATTATTAAATTTAATAAACCAAAAAATTATTAATATAAAGAGATAATCGAATGATGGATTTGATCTAATAAAACTAAATCAACTACTTCATATGTTTTATAAATTCAATTGTATAGTTTCTTACAAATTTAGTCCATGTAAAAAAATGTATGTTCAAGAGGGAATGAAGAGTTTTCATGCCCCTATAATGAATTTGGGCTTTATTGTATATTTTTGTTCAATTTTTCTTAAAATATAATTATATTCATGATCAAATGAGAATGAACCATGTTCATGACACATCATGACCTCATAAGTGTAAAGTGAAATGACAACCATTTGACATTCAACTATAATTTATATATTTTTGTATGTGTAACAAACAATAACATGCCTCATGATTATTAAAGTGTTTATATGTTCATGAACTATTATCATGCCTCTTAAATTTGTACCAACATATATAGAATGTTACGTGATTTAACCTTTAAGGGTTTTACACGTAATCCCTATGTTTGGTTAAAGGGATGAGATGTCTAAATCAATCAAATAATATGCAATATTTAAGTAATAGTTTGTTATGACTTTTAACCTTATTTGAATTTATAAAATAGTAATAAATATTCATAAATATATAATTTTATATAAAGTGATTTTTGTAGATGATTTGGGTTCTTAAAACCAGGTTCTAGATTATTTTGAGTGTCATAAATGAGATTTTGGGATCTATTTGCTCATTGGAAAATTACACCCCACTTGTATAATAGCACCATGTTGTTATAGTGTCATAAAAATGGTGATAGTGTCCTCTTTGTAGGACTATTATTATTTTTTGGGAGCACATGTGCCTATGTTTTTCGGTCCTATTCCTATGTGCATAAAATTTGGAACTCTATGCTATGCCTAGAAAATTTGATTTAATGTGCAAACCCTAAGCTTAGTTACAAGTATGGAATGATAAATAATTATGTGTTTTTTATTATGATAGGTTAGACATCCTCAATGCCCCACTATGAAGAGATTTGTCTATATACCAATACTCTGAAGAGGGATCAATCCTGATGTAGTTATCCCACCTAATATTTGATGTAAGTGTAAATAAATGCTAGAATGTGAGTGGACTTGGATTTCTTAAATGTGCTTGAGATTTTAAATCTTTGAAATCTAGTTATAGGGTTATTTTACATGGTTTTATGTAGAAGTAGGGAAAAATAGGTATCAAATACCTTAATTTTTCTCAACTTTTATTTTGTTTGAATAGGATTTTGTATATATTTTCTATCTAGTGAATAAAGGTGAAATATACTTGTATTTATAGAGATCTGTAGTTTGTGTGAATAATACAATGTGCCTAGGTCAACCTTATGAGTGTAACACATTTGAAAAAATATAATTTTAGGACCCTACAATAACACTCAGTTGGGGACACTAGTGTCTTATGGGTTTAGTGTCCCAAATGTGGTGCTAATGTCCACTTGTTAGACTATTAGACAAATAGGGTTGGGATCTGAGAAAGCTATCCTAAGACTATTTTTTAACTAATTATAGATGTATGTGGTCTACATAATGACTATAAAAGTGTGGCAAAGGCTCTAGGATAGATATAGGGTTAATCTATAATTATTCTAACTCAAGAGAAAATCTTAACATCCAAATACCACTTTTAGGTAATTACAATCCCCTCCTTTTATGCTAAAAATGCATCAAAGTGAAATGACTAGTATAAAGGGAAAAATGCCAACCTAGACTTAACTTGGAAGTGAAGCCCATGTAATTGAATTTGAGTATGTGAATCTAAGTCTTTATATGTGAAATATTATCCAAAGTAATGAGCAATAATGAAATATGCAAAAATCAGTCCTTACCTAAGAGATGATCAAAATAAAAAGATTATGGTAAACAAAGTAACTAAGTAAAGATGAGGAAAAAGAGAGGAAATGTATGAAACAACTTTTTTGTTACACTAACCAATGCAAGAATTTGGTGACAACCTGTGTGTGAGAGTATACATAGTGATCATATAGATGAATATCTTGGACTGTGATGATGTCTCACTCAATCCTTATATGGTTGGCTTAAAAACCCAATCTATTTTTGACTCCATCATTACCCACCCTTACTTGGTGGATCCCAATCTATGATTATATTGCATAATTATATAAGTGTGTCTAACCCTCTCATGTGAGTGGCTCAAGAACTCAAGTAGGACATGACTCCATCATTACCCACCGATGTGAAGTATATACATCTATAACTAAACTATGTAAAGTTTTGAAAGTATCTAAATGATTAAATCTAATTATTTATGTCATCTCTATGGTCACTTGAGTATATTAGGTAGCCTGGGCCACTCAAGAATGCCGACCACTATAGATGGAGTAAGGCATGATTATGGTGAGAACCTAGAACATGATATAAATTATATAAAACATAGAGAATGACATGGATTTTTCCATTCTATATGATCAAATTATGTGTAGCTAAGTATATGTAATCTATGTGTCATGTACATACCCCAAATTTAGTATCTGAGTATATTAAATCTGAAACGAGTATGTAAGAATTAAATATGTGTAACTAAAATAAATGTGGGAGTGATTATGTTTCATATTATTCCCCCAAATCTAATAAACTAATATGAATTTGAGCTGGATAAAGAGTATTTGATTAAAATATGAACATAACTATCAAATATATAACTATATCTATACAAATATATATTGTATCTAGTGTACTAGTATGAATAATTTGTACTATCTTGAAGCTAAGTTTATTATCTAATAGTTCCCTATAGTGGATAGAGACCCTTGTGGAGCTAGTTTCCCAATATGGGTGCTAATGTATGCCTAGTTTAAAATCTAGGTGATCTAAACTAACTTTTAAGTCTCTATTTTATTATGTGTCTACCCTGTGTCTAATTTCTAAAACTAAAACTTTGTGTTGAAATTTATTTGTGAATATAAATGTAGGGGCTTGATCTGTATGACAAACCCCTATGAATTATCCCTTATCTAAGGGTAGTTTTTAAACCTGTGTAGTAAATATCCTCAAAATAAGTAGCTCTACAAAATTTATTAGGCAAATCATGTGCATGATATTCCAATATAATGTACAAACATGACATCAGAATGTAAAAGTATCTAATCATAAGTAGGTAATGTAATATTTATGTTATAATCTATCATTGCACAAAGGTGTCAAGATAGATGTAATCAATGTGTATAGTATCAAATCTGAGTAACTACCTATGGGTATGGAGCATGATGTCCATAATGGCATATAATTAGGAAGGATAGATGCATGAAGTCCCTCATGGAATTAAAAACTTGTGTGTGTGTGTGTGTGTGTGTGTGTGTGTGTGTGTGTGTGTGTGTGTGTGTGTGTGTGTGTGTGTGTGTGTGTGTGTGTGTGTGTGTGTGTGTGTGTGTGTGTGTGTGTGTGTGTGTGTGTGTAATAAGCAAATATAAGTGTCATGGTGAAGAAGCATACCAATAAGTATACATACAAGTGCATGAGGAAACATAATTATGATAAATCTAAAGAATAATGGCATATTTAAATGCCCTCAAAGATGGAATAATCATAGGAAACATAATTAAGTCTAATTTAGGAAAATTATAAATAAAATCATGTATAATTATGTAGTATAAATCTATGTAAATTATAGGATGTACATATGCTAAGTCTAACTAGTGATAGTCAACAAAAAATCTAAGAAATAAGTAAAAATGATCAATATCAATATAAATCAATGCATAAACTAAAATGTGTAGTATGTAAAGATAGAAATTGGTAGTAGTAATTATTTATGAGATGTTGCCAACTGGGTGGATGTATCAAATGTATAAACCAAGATTAGTGTATATGCCCCTAGTGGGTAGATGATACCAAGTCTATATCCATGTAGTGGACTGAGGTCCTATATGAAATTTTCAGGAACTTGAAAATAACAAGATAAGCATATGTGTATGATAAAACCAACTATACTAGGATAGATGGTAATATGCCATATCCAGATAGTAGTATAAAAGTAAACATAGCAATGCATACAATTAGTAAATTTTGTGTTTTGGAAATATTTGAATTTTTTGTTTTATTATGTCATATTTATTTTGTATTTTTTTAGTATAATCTATGTATAAGTAAATGAAAATAAACTATGTACAAGGAGTGAAATAGGGAAGGATGTACAAGAGTAAGAACCAGACTAACCAATGAGTCTCATTGGAGACTCAATATCACTATGACTATATGTTGAATATGGGAACTATGATCATGCATGTATTTTGAAAGGGAAACTATAATCCCATGATCTGCTACAATGTATAGTCTATGTCTGAAGCTACTTATGTAGTAATGCTATGATATTATAACACTAACTTTGATGCATTATAAACTATAGGGGTCTTAGGAAGCCATTTAGTAGAAGTTATAAGTGATTTAGGTGCCCTGTGCTAATAACCCATAGAACATAATAAAATTAATGTCAATGTAAAATGAGTAGAGGATGGTCCTCTAGAATCTATAACATATCAATAATGTAGGGGTCTCTCTAGTAATGGTTTCCATTAGAGAGTATGCATACACGTAAATACCATAGGAGTAGACTTGGCCTGCACTGATGACTCTATTGATCACTATGTTGTATTCATATAAGATATACTATCTATTGTAATTGATAATCATGCAAAATATAGCAACATTGTTAAAAATATAACTGGTATCAATGATGAAACTATAGATGGAAACTATGATGTTAATTGTGATGGAATGTGTAGAGGATACTCAAATTAGACATGCTCAACCTTAACCACATAATTAACATGTATATACTTTAGGCATCAATTTACTATAGATGGGATGGATTAGAGTTTTTGTAACCATGGCCTACCCAATAATATATTTAATAAACCTACACTAGGTACTACTAGTAATTGAGTAGCTATGTGTGTTGGTCCAAACTATAATGGAAGAATAATATCCTTGGTGGAGCTTTGAACATGACCATTGAAAAAAATAATGGATATATATATGGGGATTATATCCTTCTCTATGTATCCTAAGTGTTGTAAGATTATCATGGTTCACATGCTTATGCTTGATAAATTAACAACCATAACACTTTGAAAAGGATGGTGGTCTATGTATGCTCATATGAACAATGCATGTAAATTTATGTCATCATCTACAATATCAAAATCTAAAAATGTGATAAATGGTCTAAGTGGTAATATAGTGTCACACATGCTAATAATTTATATAGTGGATGTGTCTCTTGTATAAGTATGTGATAGAAATATGGTGGTGGATGTGCCTAGTATGTATAATGAACACCTATTGTTCCCTTACCTCATTCATTGCATTATTTCAAAAAGGATCTAAAAATATATTTAATTCCTTAGCTTTTGTATGTTATTGTTTTTATGCTTTTGTGGGTGTTCCCTCATCAATAATGTTAGCCTTAATGAGATCTTGTATCTTTTATTATTTACCCTAATGCATATATTTATCATGTGGCTCAATGCCCTATGATACTCAAATAATGAATTTGAATCATAAATCTTTGGAAGAGGCCATGTCATATCATCCTCTGTAATTGGAGGGAGAGATATGAAATTACATTTAAATAGCTTTTGTAGAGACCATGTTGGTGAATCTATAATATTAGTGAAGAATCTATGTTAGGGAGCAGATAAAACTAATCTGGGAGATGACTCAAAATTTGCATTGAATATGGCCTTTTGATCACTTTTGTTTTCTATGGCACTTAATTTATATGGAGGCTTGTTTGAACTCTGAATAGCTTATTATGGTCCATTTATATACTTGATTTTCCAATTGATAATAGATTAACCTCTCTTGATTATGTGGCATAAATTGATGAATGTAGGAAACTTATTGAATAAGATAGCTTTTTGTTGTGTTGGTAATAGACTATTTAAATATATCCTAAATCTATCTATATACCATGGGGCTAGTCAATTTGGATAATATTGTATTGTATTGTAAGACATAATCAAAGATAGGCTCATTTGACTTCTAATTGAATTATTCCACTATTGCATATGATATCTTATCATTGATGTTGATAGAGAAGTGGTATAGGAACATGTTAGATAAAGGATTGAATGTCATTATATATTTATTTGGTAAATCATAGAGCCACTATAGGGCATAATCCTTGAAACTACATGGAAATAAATAAATAAGAATCCAATTGTTGGACACATAATCCAATAATGCTATGTGAAAGGCTCTGAGGTGATGCTCTAGGTCACCCTTGCCATCACATAATATGAGATTGGGTGCCATAAAACTCAATGGAAAATTAGTTTCTACTATGGGATGTGCCAACAGTGTATGTAAGATAATGTTGGAATCCAAGGCATGTAATGGCCTAATTTATCCCTTATCAATATCTAACACTTTAGAATGTATAGTACAAATCTCATACATAAGGGATTGTAAATCTAGAGTGGAAGAACTAGCCACAAGTGGTATAAATATCACTAATGGTTGAATAATAATCTTAGGTTGTGCTATTTGAGTTGGTTGAGTTGGCCCCACTAAAGGTATAACAACATTATTAATTAGAGGGGGTTGAATATCTATCATTATTTATTTTATTATTTATTTCCAATATGGCATATAGGATCTATGCATAATTAAGGGGTTATTCCCAAATTATATATTTGAAGACTTGTAATATCACATATTTATTCTTAATTATGTCATTATTATTAATTTGAGGTAGTGTTTCATGTTTCTCAATGTGTACCTCATCTTGCTCTTGGTTGTATTGTTCATCTTCAGATGTATTATCATTGAAATCTGCATAATCAAGGTGTGAAATATTCATATCTAGAGATTTAAGAGGTTCCTTATCCATTTTGTAGGCTCACATAATAGGAATCTAAATGTGCTCTATAGTATTACCACCTAGTCTAGCACTTCTTATTAATGGAAGAGAGAGAGTTTTTAAGATGAAATATACTAATTTTTTTAAAATAGATCTTCTAAAATAGAATATATGAATTCTAAAAAATTAATAGTAGTTAATTAAAATAGGAAAAAAGGGATGCAAACCCTAAGATCATCTGGGATTAGGGTTTTGGAATCTAGAGTTTCTTTGCAATAATCTAAATTATATGTAAAATAAATTTAAACCCTAATATTAAATTGATTTTAATTAGCTAGGTTATCTAAAAAAACAAAAAACAAAAAATAGGCATCCCTAATTTATTGCATAAAAAATTGGATTAATGCAAACTAGGATTTGAATCAATATTCTAAGTGAGGTTTACTAGATGATTTAACCTTTTAGTGTTTTACTCATGTAATTTCTTTTTTTGGTTAAATGGATGACATGTCTAAATCAATCAAATAATGTGCAATAATTAAGTACTAATTTATTATGACTTTGAACTTATTTAAATTTATAATAATATTAATAAATATTCATAAGTATAGACTTATCTTGTAAGTCACTGTCATAGATGATTTGGGTTCTAAAAACTAGTTTCTATAAATTTTTGAGTGTTGTCAATAGGATTCTATGATCTATTTTCTAACTAGATAGTATCACCCCACCTAGACAATAGCACCATGTTATTTTAGTGTCCTCATAATTAGTGTTAGTGTCCTCTTTTTAGGACTATTCCTATTTTCTAGGTGTACCTACACCTATGTTTTTGGTCTCATTCCTACACACATGAAATTTGGAAATCTGTATTATGCATGAAAAACCTAATTTGGTGTGCAAATCTTAATTCTCCTTAAAAGTATGGAATGACTAATAATTATGTGTTTATTATTAGGATAGGATGGAAATCCTTGACACCCCACTATGAATATATTTTCATACATACTAATACTTCGAAGAGGGATCGCACCCAATGTGGTTCTCCCACCTAATGATTGATGCAAGTACAAGTGAATGCTATAATGAGAGTGGACTTGGATGCCTTGAATGTTATTGAGATTTGAAATATTTTAAATATGTGTCTAGGGTTTTTGTATATGGTATTATGCATAAGTATGAAAAAATAGGGATCAAATACTTTAATTTTTCTCAACTTTTCTTTTATCTTAATAGGCTTTTGCATCTATTTTCCATCTAGTGAATAAAGGTCAAATAGACTTGTATTTATAGAGATATGTAGCTTATGCGAGTAATGAAATGTGATTAATCCAACCTTATAAGGGTAATGTATTTGAAAAATTATTTATTCAATAGATTTAGGGATAATTACAATAGCACCCAATTGGGGACACTAGTGCCATGTGGTTGTAGTGTCCGAAATGTGGTGTTAATGTCCACCTAGTAGATTGTTGGGCAAACTAGGTTAGTGTCTGAGAAAGCTATCTTAAGACTATGTTTTAGGTAATTGTAGATGTATGTGTTCTATAAAATGACTAGAAAAGTGTGTCAAAATTATATAGGATAGGTTTAAGGTTAATCTAGGAATATGCTAACTCAAGCGACACTCTTAACATCCAAATACAACTTTTAGGTGTTTACATTTTGTATCTATGTGTTGAAAATGAGAAATTGTATCTTAAATGTATGTGTATGTGGAAACCTATAATTATTTTTCCTATAATTTATATACATATTTTCATGTATATGTACCCAAGTGTGTATTCTATGTGCTCAAGTGTCTATAATATGAGTGCATATGCATTGCATATGCTTCCATAATCTTTATAAATGTGCCAATAGTTTTGATGAAATTAAACCATATGATGTCTAAAATGTTCTAGATTTATATAATCTAGAATCCTTTCTAATTTTCCATTCATGAGGGATTATGTTTCTATTAAAATCCCACTATAGTGCCTCATTTCTCAAATGTGAGATGCATCATATAAGTCACTCATCTCAAAATAAGAGGTTAACTATATGATGTCATGTATAAATATAACATCATCTATATCATGTGAACATGTGAAAGAGTATGCACTTATAGTAATGTATGTTTCAATCAAGGAATGCATGTAACATATGTAATACATGTCATATAATTGTTATTCTAGATAGATGTATCAATGAAACATGAAACAATAATATCACTAAATAATGCTACATATTAAAAATCCATGGTATATATCATGGCACCACTTAATATTATTAATATCAAAAAGTGTAATAAGATCAAGTATTAGTTTCACACATGAGGCCAAGGGCCACATGAAATTGACATAAATATTTCACAATAAAATAAGGCCAAGTGCCACACTCAAAGAACACAAAGATGACACAAATAAGGGACATTAAATATGTCACATAAAATAAGGCCAAGGGACATACTCAAAAGACATAAATATGTCACAAACAATGAAAAATATTTATACACAATAGATAATCATAAATTACCTATCATGCAAGAGATTAATAACATCAATGGACCATATGACAAGTAGACTATCCTATGCCATACATATGTATGAATACCACATCATAGTATAATAACATATCTATGAATAAATACGTAATGTATGAGTTCATAGAGAGGCATGTGTAAGCAATATAGGTATCAAAATATGGTAGGAAATTAATATAAATATGTAACTAAAGTAGTGAAACCTATGGAATAAGATTCCTTAGGTATAAACATGGCCACTGGGTAGAAGAGAATTCTAACATCTATAAGTAAATGTAAAACCTATATGTTCAAGATTGCACTCATATACCATTAAATTCATGTGTATAAAAATAATATTTCATCTATAAAAATGTGATAAATAAAATTTTTAAATAGTTTAATCATGTAATTATGTCATGACCAGGTCTTGAATTTGGATTTTTTGAATATTGGAATGCTTTTTTATTTTCTTGATTCTTTGTATTTTGTAATATTTGAGGTTTAAAAAATATTATTGATTATCTCATCAATTTAAGGATCATGGGAATTTATTTTACTAAATAACTCAAGTATTATCTATCATGTGTGAAAAATACCAACTTTGGGAATATCAAAATCTAATAATAAGTCATGTGCTTTATGGTAACTATCATATTCATTACTCATAGAATCTAGTGTGTGACTAGTAGCTCTATATGATTGAGAACTTTGTGTGGTTTATTGTATAGTTTGAGAATTTATCACTACTTATGCTCATTATAGAACACATTTAAGTATCCATGGTGTGAACTGATTATGTATTGTAGGGGATGATGTCCTATATAGACCTTGAGTAACTTTTTAATCTGATTGATGTTGAATATTTGGTTATCTAATGGATGAAAGTTTATTTTTATAAAATGTGTGTATAGATAGATGTTATATATGTGTAAAAAACAATTATATATAATTATTTTGAATAGGTATGGAAATCATATTTATGTATCAATCTCGAATATGTGTACCAACAATCTCTATATAATTATCTTGACTATGTAATAAACATCTATGGTGGTGGTGAGGATGGAGGAGGAAATACTACTAGTTGTATTGGGTACTCATATTTTACACATGTAACTATGGATATCTTGTTATAGTGTATGTATTTTTAGACATCAGTGCACTGTAGATGGTACTTCATAAATTTTTTTTCATCTAAAGGTATATTAATGACATGTAAAATTTCAAATTAATTTTTAGAACTAGGAATGGTGTAGCTAGTAAAGAGGATCACACCTAAATATGTAATACTACAAGTATCAAGGTATTTATTTATATCCATAGAATCTATCAATTGTTCACGATGTATCTTATTAATATTGTCATGTATACCTATATGAGTCAATAAGTGCCATTGTGCAAACATTTTCACTTGAACCATTTTCTATAATGACATTTTCTATGGGTTGTTAATCAATATAGGATCATATGAATAATGGATTAAAATATGAATCATCATCAATAATCTCTTTGTCATCAAATGTGGTCATAGGGGGTTGTGGTAAACTGTAGATAAATGTACCAATAATAACATCTACTATCTCATCATAATTTAAGGTAGGCAAAGCATGTTGTATCCATAATTTAATTTTTAAGTATACATAGTTTTATATTACATAATGTTTAAGAAATAGATTATTAAATATATTCAAATTTTTATTTTCATTATGTTATGGTCTAGATTACTTATTATGAGTTCTTAAGTTCATAATTTTTTCATCTATTATATCTTGTATCTTTTATCTCAATTTAAATAAATGTGTTGTCAAATTTATTATATTATTATAATACTCACAATATGCATTTTTCAGTCATATAAAATGCAAAAATTGGTAACTTGAGTGTAGCTTCTGACACCCAACTTATAGGTCCCTCTTGCTTGCTTTCATGACCCTCATAGGCATCTTTTCATTTATTCCCAGTCATCTATATCCTTCCAAACATGATCCTAGCTTAGACAAAATTATCCTTCCATGAAAAATATATCCCTTGGGTCCCATAAACTTAGGACTATAGTGCCCAACATAGACTATAACATCGATCCCTCCATGTCTACTTTCGGTGTTCCTATCCAAGTGAATTTTTTACCTCTGATGGTTAGTTCCATTCAATTTTTATCCCTCTTATTGTTGGCCTAAAGTGATAACATTCAACACATGACCAATATATCCCTATAAAATCCCATTCAAAGTTCATTTAGAAAGGGTTGGCAATTATTATAAAGTAAACAAGAATACAAGCAAAATCACTAAGGTGATCTTCCCTATTCTTTGCATACAACCAACCAATACTAATACAAGCTTATTAAAATCCTTACACCAGTCCTTAGCCACCTCAAGTACATCCATTTTAGAATTTTCCATCTTCATACACACTATTGCATAAATCACATCAAGTGGGACAACCACATATGGCTTGATCCCTTTTTAGAGTATTGGTATGTAGGTTGGGTGCCCACACAAGGGGTGTGGATACATATTTAGTGTATCTTACACACACTAAACCCCCTGATATTTCCAAATTTTTTTCAAAGAATAGTGGATTCTAGGGTTTGAAGACTAAATCAGGTCTACAGGGAGTTCTACGGACATCCAATAGTCAAAATTTCATAGTCAATCTCACATGGAAAATGAATAAAACCTATAAATCTTAGATCTCATATAAAATAATGGTAGAAGATGACTATAACATTAAACACCAAGGTGTCATATTTTGGAACTCATATCCAATCAATAAATGAAATCTAGATCCTAATTTATGAGAGTGTCCTAGTCTTGCATAGTGAATTTTAGATCTTGCAACAACCGTCTTAGTTAGTTTTTAACTAAGTATTATTTTATGTCCCTTATTAATATTTTTATAAATATTCAAATTATAGTAAAATTATACAAATTATTAGCTTAATTATTGTATATTTATTTATTAATTTCTTATTCTAGACCTTTAACTAAATTAGGAATAATACACCAATATTCCCAAAATAGTTAAATCATTTGGTGAACTCAGCTTACTTCAATTATGCATAAAAAAAACTAGAAACCTTAGGGTAAATTTCCTACTAATTTTTCCTATATTTTATTTTTATTTTTTACCTGCATAATAAAATTAAAAAATTAGCATTAAATTTTAAATTTTTGTAGTAAACTCAAAATATTTTTCTTTCAAACCCTAGTTACCGATATTAGGTCCTGATATTTTCCAAATATTTTTTCATATATTTTTATGATTTTTTAATTGCATAATAAAATAAAATAAAAATTCATTAAATTTTAAAATTTTGTAATAATTTTAAAATAATTTCCTTTCAAACCCTAGTTTCCCATAATAGGTCCCAGTATTTTCCCTATATTTTTATGTTTTTTTTACTTGCATATTTAAATTAAAAATTCACTTTAAATTTTAAAATTACATATTAATTTAAAAATATATTTTCTCCCAAACCCTAGCTACATACACTAGGTCTATTCAAATGTAGAATTTTCCAATAATTTTTTGATTTTTTACTTGCATATTTAAATCATAAATTTTCATCAAATTTTAATATTCTTTAGTAATTTTAAAATTATTTCATTCAAAACCCTAGTTGCATGTGATAGCTCCTATTTTCTTCTTAAGGTATCACCTTGCATCTTAAATTAGATTTCTAAAATGGATCTCACATATTTTCAAATATTTCTTTCATTTTTAGCAAATAATAAGGAGACCATACTTGGTCCTATCATGTACATGAATGATGAAGTCTACCATATGATAATCCAAAGCTTTATTCTTTGCTTTTCATGCCTATTTTTCATAATATGGGATGATATTAAGAGATTTATTATTAAAAATGTTAAAATACCTCTTGCCTCACCTCTCGTAGAGCCTCTATCCCATGCATGTTATGTTGTATGGTCCATTTTACTCTTACTTAGGTCACTATCCATCACCAAAGAGCCTATTTGACACCCTTCATCCCTCCACAACCTTCACCTATCAATTATATATGCTCTCCTCCCATAGTTACTACTAGTCTTATATGGATGTTAGATAAAATGGTTAGAGCTATTAATCAATGTGCCACTATCCCTCCACCTAGTTAGGAGCCGCACCACCCTACTATTCCTTTCCATCCCAAGCATAACCCACATACACAAGTAAGTCTACACAAGGCATATGATATTTTTGATTAATTGAGAAATACACAAGTTAAGATTTCCATGTTAGAACTACTTCAAACATCTAATGTGTTTAAGGACATTCTTTATCAGGCACTCACTTAGACTTCTATGCCCATTGATTCAGAACCTTCTTATTTTTCATATGTGGTCAACATAATAAAAACTATATAAGATGTTATTTATTTTGATCATGATGGCATGCCATCTTACATAGTTATTGATAAAAATTTACCACTATTCATATAAGTTAAAGTTAAAACTAGTGAAATTAAGAGAGTTCTAGTTGATAGTGGTTCTAGACTAAATATATGCAATATTACATTATTATAGACCATGGGCATATATATGGCATCTATATAAAAATCATATAATAATATTAGAGGATTTGATGATATACCATGACAAACATTGGGCACCATTGCTTTGGATATCATGGTAGGGCCAAAAACCCTCTTTACACAGTT
Organism: Torreya grandis; assembly: GCA_037957365.1. NCBI lineage: Eukaryota > Viridiplantae > Streptophyta > Pinopsida > Cupressales > Taxaceae > Torreya > Torreya grandis. Next base: position 2,680,271 of record JARHVA010001120.1, read on the forward strand.
CCAGGTCATGCCAGGTCCTCTTCATTATAATATTTTACTTGGATGACCTTGGATACATGCTATGGGGGAAATTCCTTCTACTATTCATCAATGTGTTAAGTTTATCCATGAAGGATACTTATACACATGCCTAATAGATAACTAGCCATTTAGATATTGTCATATTATAGAGTCATCTTTGACTATTTCACCAGATGGGACACCTCATTTTAAAATTTAGTCACCACATCATTGCATTTATCTTGATTAGATACATACATATGAGGTAGGAGAGACTATCACATACCATACTCCTCCACTTATAGTTATGTCCTCCACTCTAGATATTCCACCAATCATAGTAGCTTTAGCCATTCTAGTTACTCCATCGATTACAATTCCTACACCTATTACAATTATACATTCACTAAAAATAGTTCTAGCAGTACCAATTGATTCTATAGATATAGTAACTCTACTAGTTATAGAACTCTCATAATAACATTATCTTGTACATCTATAGCTGATGAGACTCCCATATCATAGCTACCCCTTATGGTAAATTATAAGTTACCATATGTACATGATGTTGATATAGATTCCCAAGATACATCAGATGATGATACGACACCCACACTTATAGATGACTATATGTGTAGATTAAGATTTACACCAATTGGCCCAAGAGAGTATCAAGATGAATCTAAATCTTGAATTACACATCGTACATTACTCTTATCATCTCACACTACACTCTTAGGATATACTTTGCATTCATAGCCACATATATATCACTTAACACATATAGTTCACATGGTTACCTCTATGGATATAAAGCTAATGATTCATGTTTAGATAGTTAGAACACAAAATCAACCATATATTATGCCATAAATACTACTTGATCAAGGATTAATCACACTACCTACAATATGACATATATCTATTAGCATATTATCATATTAGGATGGTTGCCCATTTTGTCTTTTTCACAAGATTATAGGCCATAATACAAACTCATGTATAGCTTTACAATAGAGATTGGATAAACTATAGGTTTAGGATATTATTTATATTACACCACTAGCACCATCAACTTCACCACTTCCATTGAATCCATCTACTACTAGAGTTAAACATCCTAGAGGGGACTCAACATCTTTATTTCCAAAGTAACCTTCACTTTGTCATAGATAAGGTGACACCATTACGAGTGATAGATTTTTGACTATACATAAAACACATATCTTAATGACATATGAGGAGATAGATAACATGCATATAAAATCTATAATATATGATGATACTTATGAGGATGATATTGAAGTATTTAATGATGGAAATGATCTATTCCTCCATCATCATCCCTAATGAGCTCCATCCTTGGACCCTTCACCCCCTCCAGCTTAGTCTTTTATGTCATTGTGTATATATTTATTTATTTATATTTATATATAGACTCTTTTAAATTACTTGTACATAGTTTATCTTTAGTATATTATACAAATTTTCCTAATTATTGATTGTATATATATTATTTAAAACATATCAAAAATAATAAAAATATTTCAAAATATAAAAACATTTAAATAACTCAAAAACATAAAAATGTTTCAATTGTATGAAGCATCCATGCTTTAAATTTCTACTACCACACTAGACTTACATTTGCTATTCTATGTTATTATTTGTAAATTTATCTATATTACCATGCTTCCATTGATCTTCTTTGAGTGTGTGCAGTGACATCTAAATCCTTGATTGCTTCACTCTACCCATTGAGGGGCATCATACTTCTACATTTACGAAACACATTGATATACATACCCACTGGGGGACTTTTCTACATGACTACACCATCCAGATTATGTCATTCCTACACCACACACTCTAGTTATCATGTTGATGTACATTACCTACTAGATCACACATATTACTCTATCAAAAATTACTAGTATATAACACTCATGTATTTCTTAGCATATACCTAGTATTGTACTCCATATCTTACATATATTTGTTTCTTGCTTTGATTAGCTAGATGTGATTGTATTTATAGTATTTACATGCTTTCCTTTTTTGATTTGCATAGCTAGATATGATTGCATTTCTTATCTCTTGTTTTATCTCCTATATGTGCCTTAGGACATTTGTTAAAGTCTTTTTCTTCTATTCTTGTGTGTCCCTTAGGACATTTTCCAATGTCCTTTTCCTATAATATTCTATGTGATTGTGGATCTCATACCAACCTTACTTGTTTCAATTCTATGTGTATGTGGCATTTGAGCATGCCTTGTATGCCTACTTTCTAATTTGAGTGACATGTGCCCATGTCCCTTATTTTCTTGATGCCTTGGTCACTCTTATATGCTTCTTGATTCTTAACTTGTATACTTATTTCTTGATTTCTTTTTGATTGTTTGCAATACCATGATCCACATCATGCATTATTTTGTTTTCTTGGATGTCATGATGGACATCATGCTCCATCCCTCCTTGATAAATAAAAACTAATAATTTACTAGACTTATAGTTTGAATTTAGTACTTTTCACATGCTATTACATTGTTATATCTATTTATGCATAACCCTATTGCTCTAACACTTTCTCATTACAAATAATGTTATATCTTGAGATACCTTGTCAATTATCATTATTAGATCATGTATATTTACATCATAACACACTAGTAGGGATATTTATTCTAAGGGTAATCATTATAGGGTGTTAATTTCTACCCTCAAAATATGGGGCAAAAAATAGGGGTTTTTGTCATAGAGATTAGAGCTCCTAATGGTAAAAAAATCATCTTTTAGCACACCTAGAACAATAACCAAACTTTAAACTAGGTAAACCAAACTAGGTAGATAGTGATAATTTTAGAAAAATCATTAGATTTAGCCCAAGATAATAGTGCTAAGATTGGACTATAGTGCCAAACCCTCTAGTCTCAACTTTTTATGCTCTTATCCAAACAACAAAAAATAGACTTTTAAAAAATAGGCAATAAAGTAGGTTTAACTACAATTTTACAAATTTAGATCAGTTCAAAATAAGTAGTTTTTAGTACACTTTTTCTTATAAAGTCTAGATATAGTGGACATCATGCATGAAATGATGGCTCTCACTTCTAGTTTTAGATAGAGTATTTGGTATAACTTCCAAATCAAAATCCATGATTTAAAAACTAGTGATTAGGGGCAATGTGTGAGGCACATTTATCTTATTTTATTTTCAAGTTCAAAATAATACCTAGGCATTCTAAATAATTGCATGCTTTATTCCATTTATAGGTGTTTGACATCATTTTAGAGTGGATTTAATACAAGCCTAACCTCTACATTTTAGAATGGATTTCATATAAGCCTGGTGCCTAGTTTCAGAATGGATTTCATACAAGCTTAATCTCCACCTTTTTAGAGTGGTTAAGAGTTGCCTAGTTTATATTATATCTTTGGTTATCCATACCACATTGTTAGATTGTATATAATTCATGGGATTTAGGAACCATCTCATAAGACACATTTCATATTTGTATCAGTTCATAGCTTCACTTCTTGGGGCAATGATGGAGCCAAAGGAATAACTAGCCTTTGTATTCTTGAGCCACCTACTTAGAGGGATTGGACACATAATCCAAACATCCATTAGTACATACATGATCACATAACTTCACTTAGTGGGAAATAATGGATCCAAAGGGCCATATTTTACATTCTTGAGCCACTCTCAAGGAATTGAGTACTCAACCCCGTTCACAATATTACTCTTGGTACAACATCATCCAACATTACTCGGCATCACCCAACGTCACTTAACATCACAATAAGTTTTGTATTGGTTTGTGTACCCAATAAGATGTATTTTTTCCTTTCTCTTTCTCTCTCTCTCTTACCCATTTTTGTATGTTCTTATTTTAGATATAACATATCTAGTAAAAACTAATATACTCTTTGTTATATTTTTTAGGTTCACACTTCATAATGAGTTCTCTCTACACACACCTAACATCACATAACTTCATGAGCTTCACCTTTGAATGTAAGTTTAGGTATGCTTTCTATTTTTCCTTTATCTTATTATTTCACTTTGTTGCATCACTAAAATAAAGCTGGGGAAAATATAGTCATATAGAATGTGAAAATTGGTAACTTAAGTGTGGCTTGTGACACCAACCCATAAGTCCCTCTTGCTTACTTTCATAACCCTCATATGAATATTTTCACTAATTCCCAGTCATCTATAGCCTTCTCGACCTAATCCCAACTTAGCCAGACTACTTTTTCCATGAAAAATCTATCCCCTAGGTCCCATTATCTCAAGACTATAGTGCATAAATTATACTATAACACTGAGCCCTTTAGTATCCACTTTCGATGCTCCTATCTAAGTTCATTTTTACCTCCAATGGTTAGTTCCTTCTAGTTGTTATCCCTCTTTTTATCAACCTAATGTGAGAACATTCAACTCATGATCAACAAATCCCTATAGAATCCCATTCAAAGTTCTTTTGGAAAGGGTTGGTAATTATTACAAATAAAGAAAGAATACAATCAAAACCATTAAGGTAATCTTCCCTATTATCTACATACAACCAATCAATACTACTACAAGCTTATTCAAATCCTTACACTAGTCCCTAACCACCTTAAGCACATCTAGTTTAGAATTTTTCATCTTCATACATACTATTACACAAAACACATCAAGTGGGAGAACTGCATATGGCTTGATCCTTTTACTAAGTATTGGTATGTAGGAAACATGCCCACACAAGGGGTGTGGATACACATTCAGTGCATATTACACACACTAACCCCCCCTCTATAAAAAAATTATCAAAGCATAATGGATTCTAAGGTTTGAAGCCTAAATTAGCTCTATAAGGAGTTCCAAAGACATCCAACAATCAAAATTTCACAGGTAGGCTCACACAGATACAATGAATAAAACCCAAAAAGATTAGATCTATTAGATAATAGTGGTAGAAGAGGACTATAGTTCTAAACACTAGGGTGTCTTATTTAGATGCTCCTATCTAATTAATAAATGAAATCTAGATTCAAATTTGTGATAGTGTCATAGTCTTGCATAGTGAATTTTAGACCCTACAACAACCATCTTAGTTTCTAGCTAAGTCTTATTTTCTCTCCCTTATTACTATTTTTTAAAATATTCAAGTTAAAATCAAATTATACAAATTAGTAGCTTAATTATTGCATATTTATTTACTAATTTACTATTCCAAACCTTTAACTAAATTAGGAATAATACACCAATATTCCCAAAATAGTTAAATCACATTTACATAGAATTTTCTTGGTGTAGGTTTTTTGTATCAATGTTTTATGGAGGAAGGAGTTTGATTAGGTTTCACTCAACTAAATTATTTAGTAGTGCATGAGGAGGTGATGGTAATATTAAAAAATGCCTCTTCGGTGGAGATGCCCATAATATTTGGTTTGTAGGTTTGTGACACTACATTAAATATAATATTCACCATTATTATTGTTAGTATTATTACTTGTTTTTACCTTATATATTATTATTATTTGAAACTTCATTTTTGAATTATATGTATGAGTGGATGTACACTTAAGTCTATCCAAAGATATTAACTTGAATTATTTACACCTTATTATATGACATAGCTTATTAAGGGTTTGAATCTTTTGAATATAGTTGAATCATGGATTTCTTCAAAACATATTTAATTGACTACATCATATTATTCATTTTATTTAATTACATTATTTATCTTAGATATAATAATATTGTGTCAAAGTACATAGTCACTTAAAATTTGAATAGATCCTTGTTTGAGGTTAGTAATTTGTGTGTAAGATATTTTTCATCAATATTTATTCAAAAAATTGAGAGAAATGATTAGCTAAGGGGTTTAATTCTCATATATGTTAAATGTTGAGATCATGGAACCATATAAATTCATATTCCTTTATACTTCCTAGAAATAGCTTGGTGAATATTTTTTCACTGTATGCTAGCATGCTATGTAGAATTATCTAAGGTTTTTTTCAAGATCACCATAAATTTATATAAATAAATATTTTTATCTAAAAATAATTTTCATAAAGGATAAGTTTCCATCTCAAGGTATAATGGGTTATAGATTAAGGCATGTGAATATATGGAATGAATATCTCTCAATGCATCTTTATCTACCTTATCATGTATAATTATAGAAATATCCTCAAGGGAACATGTATTAGGTGATTTTGGAAATGGAACATGTGCAGTAATCATGGGAGGGGTAAAATTTGTATGTGTAAGAATGCATATGGAGATCTATTAGAGGCCTAATATTTACCCTAAATGTTGGGTAGATGTCACATAGGTAATTGGAGGTGTATACATAGTGATAATACCAAAAATAGAGTTTTAAATGCCTGATGTGGAATCTTGGACCATTTTTTTAGTTCATCTATTTCTATATGTAAAATTGCATTAATCTGATAAGCATTCATGTAAATATATCTAGTTAATTCTTGATCATTCATGGCATTTAGTTCATCTTTCAGATTTGTGCCACGAGTATTATTAATCTCAACATAAATGATAATAAAATTATTAAGGTGAATAGTATAATATATAGTAGGAGGAAAAAATTAGTTCATGCATCATATTTGTCATATATTAGTGATGAAAGGAATATCATATTGGATGTCAAAATAATAGAATTGGAAGAAGGATTTGAGATTGTTCATTGGCATTTTTAGCCTTATTAGTGTATTTTGATTTAATCCTTTTAATCAATTTTATTACATTATGATCCAAATAATATATAATATCCATGTATAAATAGGAAATAATAATCTTCATGACTTGTGTTAATCAATAATGTTCATTTCTTTGGATGTGATTTATGTGTATTATTAGTAAATAATCATAAATTAAGTCTAAAAATAAACCCCAAAGTCTAAAATATAAAACTATAGGGCCAAAGGTGAATTTTTATTTTGTGTATTTAAATCATAAATTTGATCTAAAACCCTAGGAAAAAAAATATTTAAAAACTATGAATGGAAATCAGAAATGAAATTTGAAACCCTAGTATAATTTTTTTAAACCTTTGGAAGGATGTATGGATTCACAAATATATTTTACCCTAATATTAATTAATATAATAAAAACTAACCCTAATAGGATATTATAAGGTATAATAACTTATATTATTACATATGGCATTCAAGTATACATCTAAGTTTAAAATATAGAAATTAAATGCAATAATCTGGCAAGTGCCATGTGATAAATATAGTAAGGACAACAAAGGAATGTGTAATTATATTTTCTATGGGATTTTTTTACTATTATTGTATTAAATAAGTTAATATACATTAAAATAATTCATGTGATTTTTTATACTCAATAATTGTATCTTTATTTATATAGGGTCAATTTCATCAATTTGGGTCAATATCCTTGATTTATATTGACCTATGTTGGTTGGTACTAACCAATAAAAAATGAGTAGATTTGAATATATGGTAACCTTTACATAAATATATATGTTTTTTTATGTTTTATTCCAATCCCTAATGATGCACTAAAATCCATAAATTAGTCTCCTTCACCTTGAAACATTAGGTGTTATTGTGAAGGCTAGAAACCTTTAAAGATGGTAAATTGTAATGGGTTGAGCTGAACTTGATCACCCCCATTTTTTGATTGACCAAATACCTATGTATCCAATGGTATAAGGATTAAAATCAGGACACATATTTTTATCCCACTTAATTTTTTTTAAAATTTCCTTCATTATATGTATGCAATTAATGATTTGAATTCAATACTTGAAAATGCTTCCTGTGACTTGGATGTTAGTGTGATTTATACTTGGATTGTGACTACTCATACTGATAGTTTCAAAAATTTAAAAAAAAAAATAGGGAATACTTTTTCAATGTGAAATAGTGTATAGGTATGTATCAAATAAGTACCCATTCCCTTTTAAATAGTACATTGATTTTTTTATATATGAGTCTAGTTGGGTAATTTATCATGCCATTGACAGTATAAGAATATGGGATAATACTAATGAAAGGTTTGGATATAAAAAGTAACATTTTTGTGAGATGGTCAAATTTGATGATATAAAGTTAATCTCAACTAGTGATATTGAGTGAAACTAATGGAACCTACCTATGTATAGATGAAATGAACTAAAGGTGTAGAAATGTCTATATAGAATATTTGGTAGGTTATAAATACATAGTGAGGTTATTTTAGATTTATAATATAAAAATGGAAGAATTGAAATCTTAATATACCATGTAAGTGTGAGATATTAATGGATTATTACAATGTTTATGTGCTCAATCCTTACATGGTAAATGTGTGTAAAAATTTTCATTGTCAAGTACTTAATACATTATTTTGGTATATGAACTCATAAGGGATTTTAATAACTCATAGTTGGGTGAGATAAAAATTCTCACCCTTAACCCTTTTTATTATTTGACAAATAATATGTTTTTAAAATAAAAATTTAAAAATAAACTAATTTTGACCCTTTTCTCCAAAGGAGGTTAATATAAACTTATGGGAATTAGTGGGATCTTGAGTGATATATGATAAGGTGTAACTTAAGGAATCCACCTTATTATTTATCATATTCGATAAAAATGAAAATATATAATTGAAACTAGGTTCTTACCCTTTTTGATTTAAGCTCTTACTAGACATTAATGGTCATTGGAGTGCCAAGAAATTGAAACACAAAATCATCCTAGTAGACTAGGAACATAAATGGATGTCCAAAGGGGACCCCATAATTACCCAAAGGATTTTATGATTAATTTAGTAACCCTAATATAGATCTTATTTTCATCAGTCTTGAGGAAGATAATAATGGTTAGTAGGTGAGTTTTCATTCCCCCAACTTTTCCATCTATTTATGAGCCCAAAACATTGTGAAGATTTTATGTGATCATCATTGGAATAAAATTTCACCCAACATCATATTAGCACAATATAATTTTTGTTCTTAGAGTTATTTGAAAAGTGTGTTTATGTACATGTACCTTACAAAGGTGGTTTTATAGAGCCCATATGTAAAAAATAAAGGACTATAAGTAAAAAATTAGAGGCTACATAGGCCATATATGTCACAATGGGTTAGTCAATGTAGGAAGTGTGGACATGGCTGTTGTGACAACCATAAAACTTCACACACATTGATAAATACATCCAAAATTCCATATATCACATTTTTTAGGATGTTTGGATGGTTTTAGATCACTTTTGCATGAATTATACATTTTTAAAAATGTCATACATTGGCATGTTTTCTTCATGAAATTTAAGGGGCATGATACTTGGTATTAGATCATAGTTTCAACATCTGAACCATTAATAAATTTTAGTATTGTTTCATCCAAAGATTTTTTATTTTATTTTTTAGAGAACCTAATTGACATAGTTATAATACAAATAACATTTTTCTCAAATATTGATGGACATGGTACCATAGACTATTCAAGATATGTACAAGATGTTTGGTGACCACTTTCCAAGATTTCATAAAATTAGAAAGATATTCATGAGAATTTTTTATAGCTTCCACCAGAAATAAATTTTCACATAGTATATTTTAATGGGTTCTTCAATGTATGGATTGTTTATGAGATTCTCACACACATAAGGTAATATATGAGAGTATCTAATGATATCTCTAAATAATTTATCCTTTGACCCTTATACTATCCTTATTTACCTTAGTACAAAGTATAGATAATCAATATTGGATTATATATATATATATATATATATATGTGTGTGTGTGTGTGTGTGTGTGTGTGTGTGTGTGTGTGTGTGTGTGTGTGTGTGTGTGTGTGTGTGTGTGTATATATATATATGTATGTATGTATATATATACATATATATATATATATATATATGTATGTATATATATATATGTATATATATATATGTATATGTATATATATATATATATATGTATATATATATATATGTATAAATATATATGTATGTATATATATATATATATATATATATATATATATATATATATATATATATATATATATATATATATATAATTGATATACATATGCCAAGGCTCATTATAAATTTACCTAGTTAAAATAGTTTCTAAGGTTTGGTGATAACATAGAGAATATGATCCATCTAGGTGTTGGGAGGCTAAGTAGCCACTACCTCATGAGTGATAAATTACATGATATACCTATGATACTCCCACACCACTTTAAGAATTCAAAATATACACTTATTAATTTAGATATAATTAAAATTATATATTAAACTTTGTTTCTTAAGACCATGCTAGATGGTCAAAACTAAACCTAGGAGTGTTGGGTTGATGTAGGATCAAGAGAGACATTTTAAGTTTAGTTACCACATTTTTGTTTTAAAATTAACCTTGCTAATAAAAATTGAGTATGAATGATGGATGGTTAATTTTACTATCACTATGAGTGATGAAATTCAACAATTTTTGATAAGCATTCTTAGTGAGATCATCCCAATCCCCTTATTTTATCGACTCTCACCTTAAAATTTAGTTCCTAGTATAGTTTTGTGTTCATTTTTCTAAGTATATGGAATCCTTGTCACTATTAGAGCCTAGAGGATGGAAGAGACTTTAGGCCATATTAATTCTCATAAAGGGAACACAAATCCTAGTATCTTCCACATGATCATTATGTTAAAAATGCATTGGAGCATGCAAGATATGTCCATTACATTTTGAGAATGCTTGATTTGAAGTGATGGTGCCTCAAATAAGGCCTTTTTAGTGTGAGTGTAACATATTTTTATATTTCTAATTGGTAATTTCAGATCATAAAATCTTATTTATTGAACATCATGCCTAGATGGTTATTCCAAACTAATAGGAGTTCCATTGAAGACAAAGAGTGTTATCCTCACCTCATAGTATTGAGTATTTGGACATGATTATGAAACTAATTGGAGTTATTTTATTATTAAATAATATTACAATAATTAGAGAGAAGTTATTTCTAAGATAGAATTGGATTTTTACCCCCTGAAAGTGTGTGACTTCATTTTCACTTAAATGTGATTTTTGTTGTAATGTGTTATCAACCTTGTAACATGTGTTTCTCATTTAAAAGAGCATAAAATTTCAATTTTTGTATGGTTAAATCTTAAATTTTATGTGTTTCAAACCTTATGAAGGTTATCTATCCTTTTGTGTCAACCATATATTTCCATAAGATAGTGTTTCATTATACTAATGCATGCAAACTTTTGTGGCATGTGGTACCTTAATTTTTATTATTGTTCTTTGAGGATTTTTATTCCTATTTTTGAAACATACCACACCTTTATAATATGTTTCAATGATAAATTGATCCTTGTGTAAATATTGCTAAGGAGGCCATACATCACACATCCTTTTACCATGCAACTTCACTTTTTTAAGAGAATTCAATTTAGTGTTTATTTCAGACTTATATAAGATTGTACCTTTTAATTTTGACTCATTTTTGGATGTTTTACCCCCTCTTTCCTATGTTTAAAATTATGTTTTCTAAGGAATAATTATTTTAAAAGTGTGTCTAATTATAGGCAAATACTTTTATGTTGAAAACTATGAAACATAGACATGTTAGGCAAAGTATAAGTAAAAAATGTTATTTATACTAATGTGTATATTTTTCAAAATCTATCAACTTTATGGACTTTATATAGGAAAAATGTGGAAAATATTTTTTCAAAATTTATTCATTAGAAATATAAAATTTTATAAATTTGTAAAAAACAAAAAAATTAGAAAAAATAGACCCTAAAAATGTGTTGGTTTTCATTGGTTATTGTATAAGTTGAATTATATTCATTAGAGAGTTGATTATGACTTTGACTTAGTCCTTTAGGAGGTGAATATTCAAGCACCGTATTAGGTATAACACATAATCTGAAGGAATAAATTAAAGGAATTTATTTAAGATAAACATTATTATTATGAATGTGTTCCTTTTGAATAATTTATTTATATACAACAGATCTAGTAGTAAAACCCAATTTAATTAATAATTATAGTTCCCAATTCATCATGTTGGTAAACTATCAACTAGAATAATTCATGAGTCTCATAAACATATATTCAAAAACCATATCGATCACCATTTAGTGAACACCCTTGATGATTATTTCACCTTTTACATTGTGGGAGAATAACAAGATCCACTTTATTCATGATTTGTAGATATTGTATGACCACAAGTTATTACTTAACTAGAAAAATGTGCATTTACCCAAAGGATGTTTAGAGTCATAAGCACATTAGTTTTAGGTGAGGGAATTCTTAAAAACCCTTTGAGTAATTGTGAAACATTTGAATGGATGACACCCTCCTTGTTTCAAATGAGTATAGTCTCATGACTATAGTAGTTTTTACCATAATTATATCATGCTTTCTTATGGTTTTTTAACCATAATTTTCATTTTGTGTAAGGTTTGTGACCAAAGTGAGCACTAGAAGACCCTATGGAGGAATGTGTTTCCTCTTAGTGATAGTATTGAAAAAATGTTTTCCTTCAGTAGATTTATATTTTGTATGATTATAAATTAATATTGGTGTTGTTAAACATCCATTTAATTCGTATTAAAAAAATTCCTACCTCCTTCAATATTGGTAATATATTTTAATTTATTTATGTTGACTAACAAGATTATGTAAACTAGAGTGACAATATGCCTCTATGTTATTATGCTTTCTATTTTGTAGGAAATGTGTTGTATTTTCCAATTACATGTTCTTAAGTGTGTAGAGACCTTGGAAAATTAGACTTTGTATGAGTAATTCATACCTTTAAATGGTATTGATTATATATATTTTATGATTTTTAATAATTTATATCCCTACTCCCCTAGGTGGAATTCTATATCCGCTTGATATAATATTACTATTTTGGAAAAATTTATTTTTTCCTTAAGGTTTCCTTTTTTTAAATTATTTTAGTTATATATTTGATTTTTTTTATAGTTGATTTAAAATCATCTTTTATGGATTCCTTATTATTTTATTTATAGGTTGTTTGGCCATTGATTATTAAAATCATTCTTGAAATTTTGGAACTCTTTTCTTTATTTGCTTGTCTTTAGTTACTGACTAGGTGGGTTTTTGTCCATTTTCATTTGTTTTATCCTTTTTGATTGGATAAGGTTTTTTAGTTAGTTATAATTTACTCCTTTAATATATTTAGAACAATAAATATTAGTTAAATGTGTCATTCTTTTTATAATTCATGTTTTTGATACCTTTTACTTTGTGTGAATATGGGAGTAGTTGGTGAGAAGTAATTCTTTTACATCTTATATTGTGGCAAGATCTTAGGATATATTTTTTAGATTATTGATTAAGTTAGGATATGTCTTATATGATTTTTTATTATCTCAAAATACTATATGGATTAATTGAATCATATTATTGATCTTATTATCTTTCATTTTAAATATGCCCTCTTGATTTTTAACAAGTAAATTATTGGATTTCATGTTATTACATTTTAAACATGTCTTATTGAATTAAAATAAGAAAATGGTTTAATTCCGTGTTATTATATTTTTCCATGCCATATTTATTTGATATATAAAAGGTTAGATTCTACACTCTTCAATTTTATCATGTCTTCTTGATTTGAAACCAAAACAAATAGCTGGATTGTGATCTCTTAACTTTTAGCATGTCTTATTAATTTTAAAATTTGTGTTTTTTGGATTTTATTCTTTTTTTTTAAAATAATTTCCTTGGGTTTAAAAAAATGGTTAGAATTCCTACTCCTATTTTATTCACAAGGTTAATGCCCTCTTCTCTCTTATGGGTTACCCTTTTTATTATGGGTATTTCTTTAACCTTGGATATTTTTATGCATTAATTATAGCACAATAAGACATATCATATATTATAGACCATAATCCATTTAGACTATTGGATTGAGTCGATAGAATTTATTTAGAGATTTCATTACCTATGTTTCACTTATATTTCCACCTTTTCTAAAAAACTTCTATGAAATAAATCTATTTATATATTATCATAAAAAAATTATTTACATATTCCAAATCATTATTTTTTACCTTTATAGATAGTGTCATGAAAAAATTATATATGGATAGTTACTAGTACTGGTTTCCAATACCCTCTAACAACTATTTTTTAAAATTTTACCTCTCTTTTGGGTTAGCCTACACAAGTTTCAAATGTTGTTTATGGAAGAAAAATACCTAAAGATTCATATATAAATATCAAACCTAAGTCCATCCATATCTAACATTTAGCACTCATCTTGGAAAAATATTTAAAAATCCATTTCCACATCCTTTAGGCATTATCTAAAATCATAAAAATATTAAAAACTCTCAAAAAGTAGCCCTAAATTATAGTTTTAAATACTAATTTAATGTTAAATTTGCATGTTTTAAGGTGTCAAAGTGAAAGAGTTCCATTGAATTCTATTGTAACACACCAATGTGGAATAATTATATGTAGTTGTATCCCTATTCAGAATATTAGAGGATAGAAAATGTTCAACCACTCAAACAAGAGTGGTTGGGGATATCTAACACATTTTATTTCCTTATTTTAGGTCAAAGAAATGTAAAAATATGAGTTAGGTTTTTGAGGCAAATGAAAAAAAAATTAGGGTTTGTGCGTAGGATTGATGTCAATGAACTACACATAAATTATATATATATATATATATATATATATAATATATATATATATATATATATATATATATAATTTATGTGTAGTTCATTAACATCAATCCTATGCACAAACCCTAATTTTTTTTTCATTTTCCTCAAAAACCTAACTCATATTTATACATTTCTTTATATATATATATATATATATATATATATAGGTAAAATATTTTTAGTATAAAATATTATAAAATTAAACATGAATAATTTTAGTTGATAATGGATAAGACCAATTAATGTACATGTTTGAGTATTTATTGGTAGTGTCTTAGTAGATTTTAATAGTATATTTCATAATCTAATAAATCACATAGGTATTTCATAATATTTAAAGAAATTATACATGGAAAATAAGAAATATAGAGCTAAGTCACATTCCTCTTGGTCATTTATATATTTCGTAAGTGTAATTAATATTTGTTTAGTTTATAATATATGTTATGTAATAAAATTTTAATAGTTGTATCTTATTTAGATCTCCTAAATCGAAAATAATTTAAAATAGCTAGTGTGACTAGTTTATTACATAAATATTACTCATATGCTTAGTTTTGTGACTCATCTAGTAGGACCTAGAATACTTACAATATTTCAGATAAGTATATGGGTTCTTAAAATTTTACTAGGATATTGGAACTTCATATGACATATTTAGATGCTTATATATATATGCATTTTTTAAATTACACCTTTTGATTCAAATTATTTTTTTAAGTTTCTTCAATTATTCTAAAATAGATAAAGTTAATGTGCATTAATGTGCATGTTTATAATAAGAAAGGTGATGACATTAGGAATATTTTAAACATGGGTTTACCATTATTTATATGTGTATTTTATTTATGTGACACCTTTCTCAAAATTTATTCAATCTTGTGATATAGATGATAATTATGGAATGTACTAATTTTGGCCTAGTGGACATTATTCACACCCCATTTAAATATGACTTATAATTTCCTTTAAATATCTAATAATTCAAAAGGGATTAAAGAGTAATCAATGTGAATATACTTGTAAAAATTTTAATGGGAAAAAGAAACCAATTTTAGAGAGTTCTAAAAATATGATTTTTATATATTTAGAGGTGATATTAAACCATTTGACTAAAAGGTAAGCTTAGGATTGAATTTATAAGTCCTTGAGTAATTTGAAGACAACCCATGTCTTCATTTATATCCTTGGGATGAAAAAATAATGATATAATTTAAGAAGATCCATCCTTACCCATGTGCCTTATAACTAAAATTAAAGACTTGTCAAGAAGAGTTATTACTTAGAGGAGTTTGAAAAGGAAATCATGGATAATTTTTAAACCTTATATGTGGAACTCTCTAAGAAACCTTCAAAACATATCATATGAAATTAATAGATCTATCAAATTCATCTTTGTTGTTAAAACTAAAAAATGTAAAGGCAAAGAGACTATGTAGTCTAATGTGAAAAAAGTAAAAATTTATGAGGAAGATTAGAAGAAGGCGTCAAAATCCTACTCAAAAGAGGTAAAGAGGAAGATGAAGCTAATTTTAGAAGAGGAGAAAAAGGATTATAAAGATATAGACAATTTGGATTTACCTATGGCCTGTCTTATCAGTTTCAAAATTATTTTTCAACTGGAAGATTGGAATGACATTAAAGTAAATATCAAAGAATTTAAAATAGATATGGATAATTTTAAGAGTAAAGGTCTAAAAAATAATGTGTTATGGAGGGGGATAAATCCAAAAATAAGCATTTTCAATCCAAAACTACAAAAAAATATGGAAATAACAAATGCTATCTTAATGGGTGAAAATAAGAGGAAGAAGGAGATGATAAAAGGGGGGAAAATACAATAAAGTTGAAACTCCCACCAAGAGCACACCGATCAGTCAGAAGGACACAAAATCTTATACATAATGACTAATCTATAGAACTATGGGTCACTTAACAAAATAAGAAACTGATAAGTCTAAGGAAATTACCAAGGCTTATGTAACTATGGAGTACTCTAATTTTTAAGAGTTGTCTACTTAATATCTACTCATTGATTTCCTATATTTAGTTTTTTGGTATAAGCTTGTCATAGTTTTAATAGTTTAATAGTGGAAGTTTGGTAGAAGTTTCTTTGTTTTTAGTTTAGCCTTGGTGGATTTTGTCTCACATTTTGAACTCTTTTGGTTTGTAAATATTATATTTTAAAACTTGTCTCAGTTACAGGATCCTTTAGAACTTATTTATTTACCAAATCAAATAAAAAAATTACTTAATAATTTTTAAAAAGGCAAAGGAATTGGAAGGGAAAGTGTCACCACCCCATTTTTAAGGATTTAATACCTTTCCATATGAGAAAAGTTAAATCCATCATTATGGGAACCTTTTGGTAATTATTAAAAATATAAAGAGAAGATTGATCTTTGTAGAGTAGAAATAGCTTGAATTAGATAGTTTATCCATTGTATAAAAACCTTGGAGAATATTTTTTTTCTATTTTTCAAGTGAAATATTGAATGAATACCAGACTTATGATAGCCAAGGGTGTTTATTTAATTTTAGTTTTAAACTCTTATTATAACCACTTAATTGTAAATTTTATAGGATTGTATGACCTCAAGGTTTTATCCTTTGATTTTTTATTTTTCCTTGGTTAGGCCTGTTGACCAATTTTTGTTCCTCGGGCCAAAATTGGGCTGCCTTATTTGAAAACTTAGCCACTTATACAAAACCCAGTATGCAAGTTTCTTTTAGGAGTTTTGTTTTCAATTTTTTGTCCAAGTGAAAGGTTTTCACTCTTTCAAAAGAATTATTTTGGGCTTCTTGTTTAAGTGTTATCTTTCAAAAGTTTTATTTTTGTGTTTTTGTCTAAGTGTCATATTTTTTTAGGGGAAATTGTATTAAGCAATTTTCCTAAAGGGTAATATTTTTGGGAAAATTGTACGAAGAAATTTTATAAAAAGGTTTATTTCAATTTTCATGAAAGGTTCATTTCCAATTTTTATTCAAAGGTTCATTTGCAAGGTCATTTAAAAAATATCTAAAGGGAAATTTCTAGGTTATAAAATTAACTTACATTTTTTTGAAGGGGCACTTGTATTTTTAAAGGATCATCTTTAACTTTTGGAAGGGTGCTTTATAACTTTTATAAAGGGTATTCACAGAAAGGACAAACGGTAAGAGATAGAAAGTCTGAAGGGTCAATTGTAAAACTTCTAAAGGTCCATTTTAGGAAAATCCTAAAGAAATATTATTTAAATATTGCAAAGGAATCTAGAAAGAAGTAAAAAGTTGTGGAAAAATTATCCAAAACCAAATAAAAGATAAAAAGTCCAAAGACAAATGGCCATGGATAAATTGTATGAAAGACATTCCTAAAATATAATGGCCCAAATAAATTAAATTTTAAGCTATAAAAAATATCCATTGGATTCAAATAAGTTTGGCAAGAACTTGAAGACAAATGTGGAGATGACAAATGGCAAGATCTTGAGCATTTGGTACAGAACAACTAAAAATAAGTAAGTTGATGGTTTAAGTTGTTTCACTATTACACATCACAATGAGATAGTAAATATTATCTAACATCAAAACAAAATTCCAATAGCTAGACCCATTTATATCAAAACTCAATGTAAAATATCTTGATTTTGTTGGTGTAACCATGTGGAAAACATCTTACAAAATGTAACATAACTATTTCTATTCTCAAGGTGACACATGTTTGAGTGATCTTTTCATTCCCTTCACTTGACATCCCTTCCAATATATATATATATGTATGTATGTATTATTTTGACTCTTTTTAGGGCCTCTCTAGTTTATTGGGAAAATTCTAGCCAAATTTGTACTTGAAAAATCTTGAAGAATAATACAAGTTATTTTCACCACTCACTTGTTGTATTATTGAGTATTAGTTTAAATATTGTTATTTTTTTAGTGAGAGATCATCTTTCCTAATGTGTTATCCTTGATTTCATACCAAATATGTCAAAAAGGTGTTGTTGTGGGTTCGTGTTAGTGTTCTTTCTATGTGTATAGACAATTTAGAAGTGATATATGACTATATTCCTTTTTGGGATCATCCATTTCTCTTCTAAATGTCTAATGCTTTCTTGAATCTAAAAATATGAAATACTATTATGAGAATACACAAGGATTTATGAGTTTTGTGTGAGAAAACTTTGTCAATTTTTAAATAGTGATTTCAATAAATTAAGATGACATTAAATATTGGTGCATCACTACTTGTTTTCTTAGTTATTTTCTTGAACTCCTTTCATATATAATTGTTAAGTTAGATAAAGATATTTAAAGCTGCATCAAGGGAGCTAGCCCCTTATCTAGAGATTCATCTCAATGAAATTGTCACCCATAACTATTGAGATGTTTCCATTATGACATTTAGATGAGGAAAACTAAGCATTTCTTCAAGGGTATGAATCTAAGTGTCAATAGTTATTGGCACACTTGATGGGAAATTTAAGTCTTAGAAGATTTTTCAATATTGGTATTGGTCTTGAAATGCTTACAAATAAAGAAGCATCTACATTCAATAAATGGTGACTCCATTGAAGAATTCAAGTCTTTGGTTAATGATTAGTCCTTATTTCCATGCCAAAGATGACCAAAAGGTATTCTACTAAAGGTGTGCCTTTTGAGTTTGTGAAATTACCTCCATATTCCACCAAAAGTCTTAGGTTTGTCAACATTCATCCTTATAAAAGATTTTTGGTGTTATATTCCATTCTTAAAATTTATAGTGATCATTCCAAGATGGCTAAAATATATCATTTTGTGTCTTTCATTGGGGCATCCCCCTTGAATATTTCCAAATATGATCAAATTCTAGGAGCAGCTCTCAAAAGTGTCCCATATTTTAGTTAGGATAGTCCTATTACTACCATTGAGCACATTAGGAATATAGAAAACTTTTTTAATATCCACAACATCACCCAATAAAATTTAGCTATTAGGTTTTTGGCCTTATCTTTAAAATGAAAAGTTTTGGATCAATATGTGACCCTACCTATAAATTTTATTGCCTCATAGGATGAGTTGGGAGATTTATTGACTAATAAGTTTGAGGAAAAGAGTGATCACCTATCTCTAGCTGATCAATTGACTACAATTAAGAGGGAACCACATGAATTTATGCAAGACTTTAATACTAGGTTCTAAAAAACATGGGATAGGATTTCAAATCTTGTGAGACCTACCACAAACTATGCATTCTTGTACTACCTAAAGGTATTAAACAATGATGTGGTCATGATGATTTAGTATATGGGTGGAAATACACTCCCTACTACCTATGAGATAGCCATAAATGTAACAATTTATCTTTTTTAAGTAGGGAAAATTGATCCTAGGCCTCATATGCCTTTGTTCCCTAAATGGAAGCCTCTTATGCAAGCTCTACCTCCTCCATTGGCTCCTTTGCCTAGTTAAGAAATATCTACCATTGCCCCTACCAATGAAATGCATGAAGTCAAAAGTTTGATCCAAAATGTTAGTAACGAATTATTTACTATCAAAAGGCAACAAGCCCAAATTTATAGACCATATCAATCCTATAACCAGTTTGGACAAATCAATAGTCATTCCTTTCAAAATAATGTGCAAGGACAAGGTCAAATCACCCAAGCTAAGCCTTATCAAAGATATAATTCAAATGTTCCTTCATCTTCCAAATCTCTTGTTTCCATTCAAAACAACTTGGTGTAGGAATAAACATGCTATCCATATTTTGAACAAGGTCAAGAACATGTTGCTTATGCAAATGACACATATAATCAAGGCATGGTAATGCAAGATAGTCAATCTTTCCAAGTTTCAAATTTTGAAGAACCTATGTAAAGAGGGCTAGAACATGGAAATATTTAGACTAAATATACTCTCATAAATCATTTAGAAAGTGATTTTTGTGCTATTAATTACTTGGGAAATAAAAGTAATCAAAATAGTAGTGTTTCCTTGATCCAAAACTCAAAAGTCTTGGTTGAAGAATATTTCAAAAACACAAAAATAATAATGTTATCTCTAAGAAGATATATTTTATCACTCACAATTTCATATAAAATATATGCCTATCTTTGGGAAGAGATGTCTAATTTTTATTTTATGTTACATCTTCATTTATACACATTTTTAATGTAATAGGAGGATGTGGAAGGTCACCAATCTTGAGGGAGATTAACTGGTTCAACTTCCATGATTTAGAATAATATAGAATTTGAGGAATTGCTATTTTTAGAAACTTACTATTTTTAGACTACACTACTAAAATTGAAATTTAGGGTACTTTTATTGGGTTTTCAAGGGTTAAAACCCACCAAGAATATATTTGTACCATTTCACCACATTCTCCTCATTCTTAGCTTTCCAAAAGTTCAAACATGGAGTCAAAAAGAGCTATGGTGCAAAAGTTATGGCTCCTAGAAGTTATACCACTTATTAGGGTAGAACCATCACCTAAAATGTTGCTCAAATCAATCCTCCCTCCTTGAGAAGCAATGGTCCACATTGCATCAATATTTGTCATCAAGTGTGGTAGTTATGTTATGATTTAATTCTTAATGCATATTTAGATTAGACTATTCTTTGTGGAGCTATGCAGGGCTTGATTGTTCACCATTTCTATCTGACCATTTGTATATGGATGGAAGGTATGAACTTATTCAGCTTGGTATCTATTTTATTATTTTTTTTGTTGTTTGTGTAGTCATGGATATAACATCAACCCTTTTAGATTTATGTGGCTTGAACACCATGAAAATGAATTTCTTGGCACTAATCAGGGAGAGAAATGTAGAAGGTGGTACCTCTAGTACCCTATAATGCCATGTTCCAAGGGTGAGGGTGATCCTTCAAGTTCTTGATTCATAGATTCCATGTTGATCATATATGAATGGTTGAACAAGGAGTACATTGAGAACATCTATTTTGACCACCTCACATAAGACCTCATCTTAGAAAGGTTTTATTGCATATGAGAGAAGACATTGGTGGGTGACACAGAGGTTTCTCCCTAGACTCAACCATCCAATACTATATGGATTTGGGTGAGGCTTCATGGATAGACTTAGGATTTTCACAACATTAGCAAAGATTATATTATTTTGACTCCTACTATCAAGAATGAAATGTAGAGGCTTACCTTTCACCCATAACTTAGACTGAAACAACCTTTCCTTATCATCTTGTCTCTCCTTATGGGTCTATGATGAAGCAATAATGGCATTGGGATTAGCATTTAAAATATCTTTTTCATCCTCTTTGACTGCAGGGTATGTATGAGGTAGAGTAGTAGATGTTGAGGATTATGACTTAGAAAGTAGGGACTTGATGGCTCAACATTCTTATTTGGAGTGAGTTATATATTTATGGTAATCACACCATTTCATATTATTCCCTTCCTTTTGCTTCTAATTTTGGCCTTGTGTTTGACCTTCTTTGTCACTTTTCCATTTTGAAGGCTCACTCTTCATAATCATTCTCCCATGGTTCTACTCAATCTTCACCATGAACTTGTATGCCTTATCGAGGGTTTCCAAATTGAAGATATCCATTTACCCCCATATATTATACCATTTTAGTCCACCATGATATTTGATAACCTTATGTTTCTCACTTTCTTAGATGCCTAATCTCATAGATAGAGAATGAAAAATGTCAGTTTAATCTTGAACAGACTATTCTTTACCTTGGTGAAGTTTTTGCCACTCTATATACAGGTCATCATATGATCAAATGGTGTAGTATTCTTCCTTTATAGCTTCTATGAAATCTTAACATGTAGGTTCCACCTCAAGGCCAATATCATCCATGCTAAATCTCTTCTTTTACACTTCCCACCAATTTTTGATAGGAAATGATGCTTTCAAAAGGGAAAAAGTGATCTTCTCTTTATCCATGAAATTATTTATAGAAAAATAGGATGATAATTGATTAAACAGATTTTATACTACATCATCATTGATTTTTCCTTCAAATTTATGGATATAAAAATTCACCTAAACCTTGAAGGGTGTTGGGGCACCAAAAAGATGTGGGATTGCAGATAAGGAGCCAAAATTTCCCATCAGGATTTGTTGGAGAATTTGGGTGAATTATTGTAGCATATGTGCTTAATACTATTGGATGAATTCATTCACCATTTCTTTAAAATGATCAGTTGTCTCAATGTTGTCCACCATTTGAGGTCATTTAGAGTGAAAAGATAGATAGTTTGTTGGTTCTATTATTTTTGACCCAAGATTCTTATAATCTAGCCTCATGCTTAGGATCATACACTCTAAAGATAAACCACTCTAATACCACTGATCCAAAACATGAAATTTTTGGTTGAAGAATATTTCAAGAACACATAAATAATAATGTTATCTCTGGGAAGGGATGTTTTATTGCTCAAAATTATAGATACAACATATGACTATCTTTAGGAAGAGATGTCTGATTTCCATTTTGGGTTACATCTTCATTTATACACATTTTAAAGGTATGAAGAGGATGCATAAGGTCACAAATATCGAGGTAGATTAAGTGATTCAAATTTCATGATTTACAACAATATAGAATTCAAGGAATTACTATTTTTAGAAACTTACTATTTTTAGACTACATTACTAAAATTGAAAATTTGGGTACTTCCATTGGGTTTTCAGAGTGTAAAACCCACAAAATAGAGATTTGTATCATCTCACCAACTTTTCCTCATTATTTTATTTCCAATGGTTCAAATGAGGAGTCAAACAGAGCTACGGTGCAAAAGTTATGGCTCCTAGAAGTTCTACCACCCATTGGGGTAGAAATGTCTCCTAGATTATCACCTAAAATGTTACTCGGATCATGCCTATAACACTAGGTCCAAAATGATGGTTTTTGATGAAGCTAAAGGAGCCAATCAGGGACCTTGTATGACTCTTACATAAATCCTATGTTAATTAGGTCTAATACATTTCCTAAAGTGTAATAAAATTATAGGATTCCAAACTTTAGGCCAGCTGCTAAAGCTCTACCTCCAAAAGCTACATCACAAGGTGCTAATGTTCATAAAGAGAACCCCAAGGTGAGTAATCCTTCCATTATTTTTTTAGAATAGATGAATAATATTCATATGAACATTTAATTATGGGATTCTCTAACATTACTATGAAAAAATGATATATTTTAAAAGGAATTACATGGATTGGGTAAACAAGCGACAATGTTGTTTTGGTCAATGGAACTTAATATATAGATGGTCAAGTGAATAAATATTATAATACTACTCCTTTTTACATATATATAATCATTGGTGATTTCTTGGTTCATAATTATATCATAGATAGTAGAGCAAGCACATTAGTTATGCCCAAATACATAACAGATAAGCTAGGCCTCTAGTATGAATCAATAACTAAATGAGTTTTACAATTGGATTTATCACCGGACAAGACTTTGGGGATAGCTAAAGGTCTAAATTTTATCCTTCATGTTTTTCCTACCATTTTTATTCCTCATGATGTGGTGGTAGAAGATTTAACTCCCTATTTTGCTCTTTACTTGTCAAGAGACTTTATATCCAAGATAAGTGGATATTTTGTGGATAATTGGTCCTACATGGTGTTTAGAACAAAATATGGCACTAAAGTGAATATTGAGTCATAACCCATCCATAGAGATCACTCAGAACCATACTCACCTAAGGTATCAAATGTTAACTATTATATCATTGATGAAGAGGAGTTTTACATTGACCAATCCCCATCATCTTCCCTTAAAGGAGTTTCTAATTTGTTCCTAGATGAGTGGGGAGATAAAAACTATGATCATGAACCTTACAATTTTATTGAATAATATGGTCTTGAAGTCTATTATATTCATGAGAAAGACTATTTCATCCCTAATTTTATGAAGTCAAGTGAGGATGTGCATGTTTTGTGGTAGATTTTCTTTGATGGGTCTAGAAGCAAGATTGGGATTGGTGGTGGAGCAATGTTGGTTTCACCTTCAAAGGAAAGGTATTTTTCAACTTTCAGATTTTATTTTCTTTCACTTGTAATGTAGAAAAGTATGAATCCCTTATTCATGGTCTTGAATGAGTTAGAAAAATAGGTGTTAAAGAGGTATAGGTTTTTGGTGATAGCAAGCTTGTTGTCAATCAGGTTAGAGGGCAGAATTTAATAAAATATTCTTTGCTTAGGTCCTATAAGCATAGAGTATGGGATCTTTTGGAATATTTCATGGCCTTCAACATCACTTCTATCTCAATATAAGATAGCAATCATGCTAATAGGTTGGCAGCAATATGAGCTCAATTTGATGTTCCAAAAGGGATAAAAGAGGACAAAAACTAACCTCATATAGAAGTGATTGTAAGACCCTCCATATCAGATAATGTCACTAATTAGAAGGTGTTTTGTAGTGACTATAACATTATATGTTTCCTATATGAAGAAGCTAATTTTTCTTCTAATAATTAGTCTAAACTACAACAACAATATGGAGGGTAGATTGTGCATTTGAAGTTTAACAAACTCCCTAAAGGCCTAGTAACTCTCAAGAGAATTTTCAATGATGATGATTATTTGAAGAAAGAGAAGGTAAGCATATTAAAAAAACAAGATAACTACCAAAAATTAAAAATATTTAAGGATAAGATACTTTCACTTAGAAAGGTATGCACTAGTCAAGAGAAGCATGATTTCATTGAACTATGTAAGGAGTTTAGTGATATTTTTTTATGGAAGTATAGTGACTCAAAGGGTTTTGATTTGAGATTAGATCAAAAAACCATAGAGATATATGAAAATTCCAAACCCATCAAGAGAATACAAAGGTCAATCAATCCCAAGATTAAACCACTCATAAAGAAAGAAATCACTAAGTTGATTGAGTCTAGAATCATTTTTCCTATCAAGCATTCTTCTTGGTTGGCCAACAGAGTTCTTGTTAGAAAGAAGAATGGGGAGATCAGGTTTTGTGTGGATTTTAGGGACTTAAATAGTGTCTCTTTGAGAGATCATTACCCCTTCCCTTCAATGGAATAAATTTTTCAAGTGGTGGTAAGTAGTGCAAAGTTTTCTCTCCTAGATGGTTATTCTAGGTACAATTAGATTTTGGTGAAAAAAAGTGACCAATACAAGATACACTTCACACCAAATTGGGAAAATATGCCTATAGGAAGACTCCATTTTACTTTTCAAATGTTGGATCTACTTTTCAACATGCAATAGATATGGATTTCCAAGGACTAATCAATGACATTTTATTAGTTTATCTTGATGATTTAAAAAATTTCTCCAAGGATGCAAATGATAATTTAAAGTAGCTAAAGTATATTTTTGAGAGGTTTAGAGAGTATGGGATCTCTCTAAACCCAAAAAAGTATGTGTTTTCTATCCATGAAGGCAAACTACTAGGACATATTGTTTCTAAGAAAGTTTGTCAATTGGTTTGGAAAGGGTGAATGCCGTCTTAGAATTATCTTTGCCTAAAGATAAGAAAGATTTACAAAGTTTATTTGGTAAGATCAATTTAATTAGAAGGTTCATTCCTAACTTTCATAGTTTGGTCAAACCTCAAACATCTATGTGAAGGAAGGATGATATATTCACTTAGATAGGAAGGAGGAAATAAAGTTTTGAGGAAATAAAATAAGCCATTGCTTAAGATCCTACCCTTGCATGTCCAAAATTCTCCAAATATTTCAACCTATATAATTTTGGAAATGAATAGGTAATCTCTACCATGGTTACTCAAGATAATGATAAATTTTTTGAATAGCCTATTTCTTTCTTTAGTCAATGTTTGGAAGGCTATGAGATAAGGTACACACATGTTGAGAAATAAGTGCTTTCAGTTACAAGGAGTTTGAAGAAGTTTAGGAATGTGTTTTCTAACAATAAGATTCACATATTTTTGCCTCATCCTAGTGTTAAATATTTTATATTGATCAGATATTTCAATGAAAAAAGGGCAAGTTAGATCACCAAAGTGATGGAGTATGATGTGGAGATCAAAACAAGCAAGCTGGTGAAAGGAAAATGACTATGTGAGCATCTTGCCTCAGAATTGAAAGAGAAAAGGGAGTTTTTTTGACTCTCCATGATGACCTTATTATAGTTTTACCTTTATCCATGAGGATTTAGACACAAGACATGATTCATTTCCTTCAAACTAGTGAGTGTCCACAAGGTCTTGATAGGGCCAAGAGAAGGTATTTTAGGCTATAATCCATTCCTTATGTACTTATTAATGGATTTATGTTTAGGAAATAATTTTAGGCATGTTTTTGAGATGTATTGATTTGGATCAGATTGACAAGTTATTTCATGAGTTACATGATGGACCAATTAGTGGTCATTTTGCTCCAAGAATTACATATACTAAGATTATGAGGCCTGGTTACTTTTGGCCTAGTTTATTCAAGGACACCCATGCTTGGGTAAGAAAATGCCAAAAGTGTGCTCTTTTTGATGGTAAATAAAATCTAGCTTCTTTCCTCTCCATCTAATCTAGGTTGAGCAACCCTTCATGTAATGGGGTTTGGATTTCATAGGCCTAATCAATCCACCTTTTAGTGCTAGTCATAATGGGTGTTGATAGCCACTGATTATTTTATGAGATGGGTGGAGGTTGTAGCTCTTAAAGAGGAAAATGAAAACTTAGTCTTGGACTTATATAAAGGTATAGTAACAATATTTGGAGCCCTTTCAATAATAATCTCAGACAACGAACTAAATTTTCTAGGAACAAGGACAAGTGAATGGGCTTTAAAGCATGGCATCTTTCTCAGCACCTCCTCCAACTACTACTCCCAAGGGAATAGACTAGTTGAGTCCACAAACAAGAATCTGATAAGGATAATAAATATAATAATGGACGAAAATCAATTGACTTGGCATATCAAGTTGAAGATAACCCTTTGGGTTGATAGGATCACCCCAAAGAGAGTAATTGGAAACTCACCATATACACTTATGTATGGAAAGGAAGCTAGACTTCCTATCTCACTTGCGTTACTAGATTTAGACCTCACTTATCAGCTATAATTGATGGAGAATGATATATGGGAAGTGAGATTATGTGAGTTAATGGAGCTTGAGGAAGTAAGAAATCAAGCTATGCACACCATGAAAAATCACCAAGAGTAAACAAAGAGGCATTTTGATAAGAAATCTATGCCAAGGATTTTCAAAGGAGACATTGTCCTAAAATGGGATGAAGATAGGGCCAATCTTGGAAGACACATAAATTTTGATTCTTTTTGGAGTGGCCTATATGTGATCACATAGTGGAAATAACACAATACTTTCCAACTCTCAAAGTTGGATGGAGAGGAGATGCGTATCCAAATCAATGGGATATATCTAAAACATTGTTATTAAATTTTTCATTTTCCTTTTTAAACATTTCCCTATTTTATTTGTGTTCCTTAAGTGATTATGTACATGTGTGATTTGTCTTGTGTCTTACTTTACTTTATGTCTTGTTTTTATTGTTCTTATTGTTTGTTGTATCTTGTAGTGTGGGTTTTACTTTTGATCTGGTGTGTTGTTCAAGGTTTTGAGTCATAACCAATGTTTCCTTAGTTAAGTATCTATAGATGAATCCATGCCCAATGGTTTAATTTAGCTACTGGTCTGGTCAGTATAGTAGGCATACTACCCCTATGAGTCACCATTTTATTGACCAATTTTTGGTCCTTTAGGCCAAAATTGGGTACCCCTATTTGAAAACTTAGATGCTTATACAAAGCCCACTATGTAAGTTTATTTTGAGAGTTTTGTTTTTAGGTTTTTGTCTAAGTGCAAGGTTTTTACATTTTCATAAGAATTAAGTGAAAGGTTTTCAAATTTTCAAGTGTTATTCTTTCAAAAGTTTTGTTTTTAGGTTTTTGTCTAAGTGTCATATTTTTTTTGGGAAAATTGTCCGAAGCAATTTTCCTAAAGGGTAATTTTTTTAGGAAAATTTTTCAAAGCAATTTTCCTAAAAAGTCTATTTAAATTTTCCCAAAAGGTTCATTTGTAATTTTTATTGAAAGGTTCATTTGCAAATTTTTCAAAAAAGTAATTTCCAAAGTTTTGAAGGACACTTGTAAGAATTACGAAGGTAATTTTCAAACCAAAGGGGTCATTTACAAAATATCTAAAGGGACATTTCCAAATTTCAAAAGTCACTTAAATTTTTCTAAAGGGGAACTTGTATTTTCAAAGGATCATCTTCAACTTTTTGAAGGGTACTTTACAACTTTCCTAAAGGGTATTCATAGGAAGATTGAAAGGTAAGAGACAAAAAATCTAAAGGGTCACTTTTAAAAATTCCAAAGTTCCATTTCAGTAAAATACCAAAGAAAGATCATTTCAAAATGATAAAGGAATGTAGAGAGAAGAAAATAGCTATAGACAAATTTTCAAAAGGCAAATAAGAGACAAAAAGTCAAAATATAAATGACCATAGATAAATTCTTCACAAGAAATTATTGAAAGATGATGACCTATAGAAAGTCAATTTCAAGATTAAAAAATAGCTGTTAGAGTCAAAGAAGTTTGGTGAGAACCTAAAGATAAATGTGAAGATGACAAATAGTAGGATCCTAAGAATATAGTGCATAACAAGTATAAATAAACAAGTTGATGGTTTAAGTTTTTGCACTATTTCACAACTCAATGAGCCAGTAAAGAGAAACTAACATAAAAAAAATTCCAATAGCTAGACCCATTTATCACAAAAATTAATTCAAAATATCTTGATTCCACTGGTGTAACCACGGGGAAGTCATCTTATAGAATGTAACATAACTTTTTCTATTCTCAAAGTGACACATCTATGAGTGATATTTTAATTCTCTTTGCTTGACCTCCTTTCCAAAAGCTATATATATATATATATATATATATATATATATATATGTATGTATATATATATATATATGTATATATATGTATATGTGTGTGTGTATGTGTATATATGTGTGTGTGTGTGTGTGTGTGTGTGTATTTATTATTTTGACTCTTTTTAGGGCCTCTACTATTTATTGGGAAAACTTTGGCTAGATTTGTACTTGAAAACTCTTGAAGAATAATACAAGTTATTTTTTCCACTCACAAGTTGTATTACGAAGTATTAGTTTATATATTTTTGTTCTGTTAGTGAGAGATCATCTTTCCTAATGTGTTATCCTTGATTTCCTACCAAATGTGCAAAAAGTGTGTTGTTGCAAGTCTATGTTAGTGTTCTTTCTAAGTGTATAGACAATTTAGAAGTGATACATGACTATATTACTTTTTGGGATTATATGTTGATCTTCTGAATGTCTAATGTCTTCTTCAATCTAATAATGCAAAATACTGATGTGATAATACACAAGGAGTTGTGAGTTTTGTGTGAGAAAAGTTTGTTGGTTTTTAAGTAATGATTTTAGTCAATTGAGAGGACATTAAATATTGGTGCATCACTTCTTATTTTCTTAGTTGTTTTTCCTAAACTCTTTCCATACACAATTGTTCATTTAGAGAAATATCTTTAAAGGTGCATCAAGTGAGCTATCCCCTTATATAGAGATTCATCTCAAAAAAATTGTCATCCACAATAATTGAGATGTTTCCATTGTACCACTTGGATGAGGAAGACAAAGCATTTCCTCAAGGGTGCGAATCTAAGTGTCAATAAGGCCTATGTTCACCTTGTATTTAATGACCCTCTAAGGGTTATTTTGATGTGAATCCATAATATTTCTATTTAATTTTTAAATCATATTATTTTATTTAAAAACTCATATTATACTTATCAATGGACCTAACATGTAGGTATGATTGTTTACATGAGTGTATGCTTTCTTGGAGTATGGATTGGGAAAGAGAGGAAATACTACGTCCCTCATTATATCATCTCCATTTATTAGATATTTGTAATATCATCCTTTTTTTTTTACATGAACCATCAAATTTCCCAATGATTTCTTATTATTTCTTTGTGATATCCATGTTCTTGTACTTTTCTTTTGCAGTATTTTCATGTGTTCAAGTTGGGTGGAAGAAGGATACCCTAAATTTTAAAATATATTTATGCCAATGGAGATACCTAATAGTCCTTATTTATCTTTTCTTACCTAAAACACAACTTGTCCTATCCTTTTTTTGTTAATGTTTGAAGTTATAAGTCATTAGATTGGAGCATTTTTTAGGGTTGTCACCTAGTGAAAATAATATTGATGGGAGGAGATACATTTTTAGTTTGCCATTTTGGTTACATTCGGATCACTTGGATCTTGGATACCATATGTTTTATTTTATTTATATGATTTTTTTTTGTAACCTTAAAATTTAATTACTTTAGTTTAAAATTAATTTATAATGAGGAAGAAAATTTTAAATTATTGAGATGTCAAAATTTTGAAATAACCATTTTTGTGCCTTGTTAAACAAGGAAACTTTTAATACATGGACTTTTAAATTAAATAAAATATTTAAAATGGAATAAACATTCCTTATTTACCATATTGATAGTTTAACATATAAATATCCATTTTTATTCAAATGATTCGATATGATTTACAATCCCTTAGGATATAAAGTGATAGTATGTTTTCAATAATTTTTACTATGTTCAAACCTTTCCTAATTTAATTTAAATCAATTTTATTTATAAGTAGACTCTACAATTATTCTACATCATTTGTGAAATCAATTTATGAGTTGAAATTTTTTTTGGTGTATTTTTTAAGTTGGAGGTAATAAGTGGCCTCAAAACTCATTATAAAGTGTAATTTAAACTAATTAATTCACCTAAATATAAAGGTGTTAGTGTTAAAAATAATTTTAGATCAAGGAATATAATTTTTTAACTAATGTTTTTGGGAGCTTTTGGTTTTATTAGGTTCTTTTTATGATTTTTCAAAAATCACTTCTCTATAGGGTAAAAAATACCACATGCCCTCCAATTTTATGGAAATGACACTTTTTTACAATTAATACCAAATTTTAATCAAATATTCACCCATGTCACTACCCATATATGCTTTAGAAAAATGGATAGTGGAAATTATAACTTTTGGGGTGAAACTTTAGGCCATGACTACACCTTTAAGAATGGTATCTAGTCAATATCAATATGAGCCTTTTTCAGAGGTGTTTGTAATACTATAAGGGTGGATGATTGAGGGGATGTAGAATTGGGATAAACTAATGATTGTACTTAGAATATATACTATTATATATATTCAAAGGAAGGTGGTGGCATGAATTTGACCAATTCCCATACTTAGATATTCTACCATGTAGATAATGAATGCACATAATGGCACTTGAATCCAAGTAAAGGAAAGATATAATGCTACACAACATGGTATCAGAGGTACCCAAAAAATTCAAAACATAATCAAGGTAATGGCTAAAGGGTTTGGATAGAATTATGAGGTCCCAGTGTGAACTAAAATATAATAGTACATCTAAAATAATATGTCTTATCATTGGTAATGTAATAATATGTGGCATAATACCAAGGTTTTAGTTAACCATAGAAAATATTTATGAATTATATATCATATCAATCTTGTACACTAAGTAAATACAAGCCTTAGTTTTTCCTCTTAGTTTTATACCTTTCCCACTACCTAAATTCTTACATCTACTATCTCTTTGTGATTAGTTCTTATATATTAATGTAACCAATGTCATTATGATGAAACAATTATTCTATATTTCCCATAATGTGTAAAACATATGTATCTTGCATCTCTAAAATCTTTGGAGTTGTATCTACTTTTCATCTTCTTAAACACTTGTGTTTTATTCATGTGCCTACATTGACATAAGTGTCCTATTTTGATGAAAATGTATGGTTTCATAAAGTATTATATTTACCAATGTAATGTATTCCTATGTGTTGAGGTCAACATACCTTTGACAATTGGTACCCTTGAGATGTTTTGAAACTTAACCTTGAATGCATGGCCTATTTTTTATCCTAATTAGAATTTCAAGATCATCCACTTTTTATAAGATTAGCTCACTAAGTTATGCTTTGCTTTAATCTTCCCTAACATTGCTAATGATTAGTATTCATGTATTTAAGTAACTGATTTTATGGAGCCCTAGATGGCAGATTCATCTTCTAAAGCCCTGGCATAAACCCTTGGTCCGATTTTAAATTTGAATTTGGTGGGAGTAGATTGGCAAGAATATTTTAAACTTGTATTGGACTTAAGCCATATTTTTATGTAAATGCTTGGTCATATTTTAAAATACAAACCAAAACTTAACCTAAAAGTATGCCTTAGTCCCTTTTATTTTTCCCCCTTATAATTCCTATATTTCTAACCATTGTCTAATTTTATGCTGGAAAGGTACCTTTTATTTTCTAGCATGGTTCCCTTTACTATTTCCTACTTAGCCTAAAGCTTTAATATTAAATCCCCATTCATATTTTTAAATATGAACAAAACCTTAGTCTAAATTCCTTAGCCTAGGTTTTATTTCATCCTGGGTTTAACTTAAATACCTCACATCTTATAGGATCCAATGATCCATGCTTCATCATGGCCTTTCAAATAGATGACGTGAAGGAATCTCAACCAAACTAAGCACTTAATATGTGGACCAATCATAGTCAAGCACTCAAATCATGATCAATGGTTCTCACTTTGTCATAGACCAAAGATTATATGGAGTGAAGACATCATTGAAAATTCAAAATCTTCAGAGCTCCATGGATTTTCCATGTGGTACTCCTACATTTCAAGATTAAATGCAAAGGGCCTCACATGTCAGAAAGGACCAATCATGAGCAAGATCTTGAATCATGATCAAATGGACTTTACTTCATCATGATTTTTAAGCAAATGAAGTGAATTGAGTCTAAGATCCTGGGAAGATCCATAGAATCACCAAGTGGCACTCTCATATTAGGTCATAAGAATTTGATGAGATTAAAATTGACATTTACATGACCATCATTTGACATCCACAAGGATATATTTGACATCCATGTGACCATCAACTTTAAGCCCATAAAAACTAAGAATTTCCCAAGCCTAAATTTGGCATTCATATGACCATCATTTGATGTTTATAAGGACGTATTTGATGACTACAAGATCATCAAATTTAATGTAATGAATTATTTTGCCTAGGATCAAGATAGACTCAAAAATGTTGATAAAATCCCATAAATGGCATTAAAGACTTATGGATCCCTTATAAGATGTTCAAACACTTGAAATATTCAAATTAAAAATATTAAAATGGTCTCATAGGTTTAAATATTTTTATAAATGGATTTAGTCTAAGCCTATACCCTAAGGTCCCCTTGCATTTGTTTGAATTCCATAAACCTTAGGCTAGACTTATACTAAGTCTTATTTTAAAAGAATCTTTATGACATGAAACTTAGCCTAAATACTTTTAGCTGAAGTTTTTATTGTGTTTATTAATACAATAAATCTCTATGTCAAAATTTGGTACTTGATCATTATATCATTTTGACCCCTTTAGACATGTTCTAAGAGCTTAACATAAGTATTTTAGCCCAAAGTATATGTTGTGTTTATTAAACACAATGTAGACTTTGGAATAAAATATTTAGCGATAGACCCTTTGTATAAATCCAAAAAACTTAGGTTTAAACATTTTAGCCTAAATTTCATTTCATTCTTAATGAACACAAAATAAACCTTAGCCTAAAATGTTTAAACCTAGGTCCCAAAATAATCCCTTCGATTTAAAACCTAGCATAAAATGTTTTAACATAAGTCTATTTGTGTTCATTAATATGAAATGTACTTATTTAAAAGAATTTTAGCCTAAGTTCTTTTTATGATTATGCAATGAATTAAATCTCATTCATATTTGTAGATCATATGGCTCATGCTTCATCACTGAAGGATGATCCAATGATGTAAATATGTTGATGACTGTTTAATGAGGTTTCCATATCCCATGGGCTTAATCCATGGAAAAAACATGTTTGAAGTGTGATTGATAAGGATAATATATCTTAGAAGACCCATGGAGGTGCCAAGTGACACAACCATGGGGCTCAACACCAAAAGGATCAATGATAGGTTAGGGCCTATATCACAATCAATAGCCTATGTTAATCCTCTAATCTTGATCCACCAAAGAACAATAAAAGGGAATTTTTAAATGATAATGTCTAGGGCCTCAAATCCATTTATGAAAAATGTTGTAAAAGATTCTAGAATGATGCCACATAAGTGCCACATAAGCAAAATATGACAAAAAATGAGATCTTGTGTGCATAAGAATGCAAATGTATAAAATCAAATGTCTAAATCAAAT
The DNA here is from genome assembly GCA_037957365.1 of Torreya grandis. Classification (NCBI taxonomy): domain Eukaryota; kingdom Viridiplantae; phylum Streptophyta; class Pinopsida; order Cupressales; family Taxaceae; genus Torreya; species Torreya grandis. The sequence goes on from JARHVA010001120.1 coordinate 2,715,245, forward strand.
TTTAAGAACATATGAGTCAAAGTCCAAATGATCTACCACCATTAAAGCTACGAAGCCCTAAAATTTCATAAAAGACCCTAAGTAAACTCAAATTAATTATAATGAATTTAGAATAAGTTCAATTGTGTTTTGAGCATGAAGGAGATACATTAGAGACCATTTACAATCTAGTTGTGAAACATTTACAAGTGCAGAAGCCATGGTAGCTCAAAAGCAACAATTGAGAGATGAAATGGAGTTATACCTATCTACAGACAACAAAGGAAGGGTTTTCAAAGATACTGAGCTAGATGTCACATCCTTGAATAATGGCAACAAGAATTGGTTCGAGCTCTTCTGGATCATAGAGGAGATTAAACCCATCACCAAATAAGAACAAAGGATTTCCATAGTTAAGAGGAGATATTATGACCTAGTCACAGTTCAAAAGGTTGACTTCCACCATGTTATTACCAAACTAGAGGTACTTCATTGCATTGACATCCTTAATCCAATTTATATTTATTATAAAATTGATAATGATTATATTATCCATGAGGGAAGATCTAAGATAGTCATTTACATTACCCCAGTATCCTTTAAGAGGTATTATAAATTTCCAAAAACCCATGTGTATTTTCCCATAATGAAAGAATGGACTGGTAAGAATGACCTAGATACCATCTTTAGGTCATGGTTGCTCCAAGGGAACCATGTATTCTATGAATTTGAGGGAAGAATCCCAATTGTGTAGTTTAGGAAGGGAATTAGGGTAATAATGACCATATTAAATAGAATATCTAGATCCACTGTAACTACATATGTCAATAATATCTAGGTGTCTTATGTCTACTTTATGGTAGAGAAAGAAATCATTCTGCCAATAGTGGATATGATCAGTATCCACCTAGGGAAATCATTTATAACTATCAAAAATAAAAGAAAATAGTTATTTATGATGTCTTATTTTTTAGACAACCTAATAGCTTCCACCAAGGTCCCCAACATAAAAAACTAGTCTCTTGAGGATAGAACCACCATCTCCCACCACTACTCAAAGATCCATATGAAATTTATCTATTATGATGTCTATCCTTCTTTGGCAGAAGCCATTACAGGGTATCTTATGCATAGGGTTAGCCATTTGATCAATAAATATGTGGAGCTAATGGGATATATCTTGTTTTACCCAAATTACACTATAATTAGAATTGAGGGAATTTTAATCTAGCCATACATATTGCTCATTTATGTTCCCAACAAGCTAGTAGAATAAGAAAGTGCATTCTAATTAATTAATGGTGTTGATGGAATTTTTAAGGAGAAAAGGAAGGGCCTCCTCCATCCCTTTCCTTTGATAATTAAAATAATAGTTTTGTAGGATTAGAAGTAGATGGACACTATAGCTAGGCAGAAGGAGCCCTTTATGTTTTTATTAGATGACCTCAAACATTAGGATCCAAAGAATGTGTTAGACACACATTTAAATAATAAATAGCTACCCAAGCTAGTCTATGAGCATCAACTAGGTCCTTATGATACCCTCCACATCAAATCCTATAATTTTGAGAAAGTATTGGCTAGATTTTAGAAAACCAATGCCAAGCTAGTTCATAGATTGACTAGTGATGAAAAACCACTAGGGGAGATATGGAAAATGCATTCTCTATAGTATCATTTACTACCTAACCTTCTAGGCCACCTCAAGAATAGCCCTAGATGTAAATACCATATCCCTAGAAAAAATTGTAAAAGGTAATGGCAAGGAAAACTTGGAGGAGAGATTTGGTGAGGGAATTTCATTTTCAGCTCTCCCTCAAAGACCACCATCCATAGTTGAGAACTTGGATATGATTTCCCTTAAGCCTAATGAAATAGTAGAGGACTCCCTCAAGGTCCTTGCTAAAGCATATGTCTCTGAGGAAGAAGAATAACATGTTGAAGAGGTTTAGGTTCAAACAGAGGAAGCTGAGTAAGAAGATAAGGGAAAGGATGTTGCTTTGGATCTGATCCTAGTGGCCTAGTGTAGGAAGAGGAAATCAAAATTAGTAATTGTCCCTATTGGATAGAAAAGGCCAAAGTTGAATCTCACTCATCTCACAAGTGAGATCAATTTGTTTAGTGATGTGTACCCCATTCATGGACCAATCATCCCTAATTGATTTGTCTATGGTAAGTTGTAAAAGATCCCTTCCTTATTCCATTCATGGGCTCTAACCCAATCCATCAATGTTGATGTGCAGGAATAAATCAAGCCATGGATAAGGTCTTTGATGAAAGAACAAGAGGAAATAAGGATAGTGACTACTGTAGGTCCAAATGACAAGAATATGGATGCTTCAAGAGTATCAAAAAGTGCCTAGATAGAGGTCATAGAACCTCCAAAATATACTGAGTCATCTACTATAGTGTAGCTCAATCTAGAGATAATTGGATTGGAAAGGGTCATAATAAGGAAAGCCATGGTGGGGACTGAGGACTTAACCTTCCAAAAAGTTGAACCCTTTATAGGTTTAACTCTAGTTGGAAGGTAGTAGCCTGGTGAACTACCCATGCATAAGGAAGATATTTAGAGCCTAACTAAGGCTCATTCAACCCAAGTCATGGCAAGCATAAGGGGAATGAAATAAAGAATTCATAGTTTGGAGAAAGAAAAGGAGAACTTAGAGACCTAGGCCATTTTATTAGTGCCCGAGGCCATAATAAACATGTTTGAAGCATCCTTTTTTGATATGTTTGATTCATTAAAATCAATAAAGTTAAGGAAAGATGCATTAAACCAATAAAGTGAGGTGGGTAAAGGGTTGGTAATAGAGTCGTAAGATGTGGAGGCTAAAATAAGATATCATCATATTGAATATGAATAGGATTCCTAAGTTCAAAACCATTATCCTAATACACCTAAATGATATACTAGGAATCATGGTAGATAAGATCTAAAGCATAAGCATTTGGTCAATAGGCTTAGATAGGCTTCTAAGGGATGATAAAGAGATGATTGCCAAAATTAAGTAGCTCCTTGGCACCGTGTTTGCAAATCCTAGCAAGACTGTAGCCATGGGGATTATTGATGATATGGAGTATAAACATAGAGCCACTTTACCAATAAAGGAAGTAAAGGTCAAAAGACAATGCAAATTAAGTAATGACAATAGTAGGATTTTGGGCATGATCTTCACTATTGAAGAAAATATTGTAGAAGTTATAAGTATCAAAGAAGTAATGGAAAGGGATGATAGCAACTTTGAAAACTTATCAAACCAAGAAGATGTCTCCCTCCTAAAGCTATCTATGGACTTGGATCTTGTCAAAGAATAACATCAAAAAGCTATGGAGTTTTTATGGGATCAACAAGGGGAACCTTCAGCAATGGGCCCACCTAGTTAATATTCCTTTTTTTGTAAAAACATTGCAATATTTAAAATAGGAAAATTATTTAATAAAAGGCATATGCTAGTTTTTTAGCATAGTTTCCTTTAGGTTAGTCTAATGTAGAAAATCAAATGTATTTTAGAACTTTATGAAGAAGGACAATTGTCCTTATATTTTCTACATTTTGAATCTTGTAACTGATTGGTATACTACCTAATATTTCTATAAAAGGCATGTATTACCATCTTGTAAAGAGATAAATTTATGATCAAAATTTGTATAATTATAGAAATTAATACAGTCAAGGAATTCTATTAATATTATAAAAATTTGATTTGTCAATTGTTAATATAACCTCTCTCAATTGTTGGTTCTAAAACTTGAATTTGAATAGTTTGTTTGAATTCTAGATTTGTAATTTTGATATAAGGTTGCTTATTTTTGCTTATGCTAAATTGGTTGAAGGATCTTGAATTTGTTGCATTTCATTTATTTACTATTCAAATGTGCTTATGCTATTTGATTTTGGTAACAATTCTTGAAAGCAAAATTTGGGTCTTACTTGTATAATTACATATTATCCTTAGAAATTTGCCTAGTGTGTGGTGAAATTTGAGCTTTTGATATTTTACATCATATACTGGTAAATGCATGTTTAGTTATAATTTAAGCTTTGTCATGATATTTGAGTCAAGGATCAACAATCACTTGTTTTATTTTTGACTTGCCCTTCCCTTTTGTTTCTTTCTTAACCAAATCACTGTAGCTTAAAAATTATTATAAATATTCATTTAGATTAATCTGTGGTTCAAGTTTTGATCACAATTTGCTAGTATTAGTAAAGATACTTATAATTTACAATGAATTAGACCATGATGGCTCTTAACCATCAATTATTATAAATTTTATGGAACATTCATACATTACTCTATCATTATTTCACCATAGGTGACATCAAGTTGAAATAACCTACTACTCATGCTTTGAATTCCTATATTTCTAAAATGAGAAGTGTTATTAAAGACTAAGAACCCTTGTGATATATTTAGAGGAATCAACAAAAGAACATTTTGCTAGTGCTAGAAGGAAGGCCATTCTATGTGAATTAGTTAGATCTTTGATAGTCTTAGTATATTTTGATTTAAGATTGATGTTATCTTTGTGTTTTTGAGAAATTATTTCTGTATAAGTGTAAATATCATTGATCTTTATGGTCTTTGACCTATCTTTATGTTTCCTTATACAAAGATCATATTTCTTTGAGGTTTGATGCTTATTTTTGGCAAAGATAGCTTAAGACTTTAGAATCCATAGTATTTGAGGTAAGGATGGCTTGTTTTGATCAAATTTTGGCATATATTTCATAGAGATAAGTTTATTTAAGATTATACTTATAAATATAGACCATATTTACATAATTGGACACATCTTTGAGCTAGTTTAGTCAAAGATTTATGTCCTTTACTATTTTTAACACAATATTTTTCAAATGAGCTTAATGTGAAGGTTTAATCCTTATTATTTATAAATATTAACTTGATACATCATATTTAAAATATGATCTTCAATATTCAAGATGGAATTTCCAAGGATTTGAACTAGATCACACATAGAGACAACATAACCTTTGATTAAACTTGAAGTCCATAGAAGAGCTAGGTATGATAAAGTTAGATGTAGGAGATCCAAATCTTTGAAAAATTCACATATTTAAGGTACCTTTGCCTTCAACCTTCATCCAGGTATGGATTAATTGGGAGACTCTTTAATCAATGTACCAAGTATGGAACATGATCTCCCATGTAACCTTGAAAGTATTTGCCTACATTTAGTCCAATTGGTATTGTGACTACTGAAGATCGCATTAAATTTTTTAAAGTTGACTTAAGTTTACTAAATGTTATGCACAAATATGTATCATATAGGTTTTTACATTTTACTTTTAATGATGCTACTTATGAATAGTTTTTGAATTTTCCTGATAATTATATTATTAGTTGGGATGGTTTTACTAATGTTTTCATAGATCAGTTTGGTAAAATTGTCAGTCCATGTGTCATTTACCAAACATCAACCACCATTAAATGGAATTAAAGTGAGCCCATAAGGTCATATAATTCCATATTTTAGAACATGTATAGTAGGACCATAGAACCTTATAAACCTGATGATGTTTTAGCTCTATAAATATACAAAGATGTAGTGGATCCCATAACTTTTGTATTCATGAAAAGATCTATTCTAGATATAACTTCATTATCCAAGTCTTATTCTAAATTAGTGATCATCAATGACCAAATGCATCTCCAAGGAAAAATGGCCTACTAAGTCCCAAAAATCAACCCACATATGCCCATTCTAAACATCTTCCCCAATAACAACCCAAATATTTTGGCCTTGAACCAACTCCCAAATCTAAATCAATTTCCCTTGAGCCATGTTTCTCTTAATCAAAACCTAAGATTATTTATCCTACTAATGGATTCAATGCAAATGATCAAATATATCTAGTACCAACTATGGGCACTAACAATAACTAGGTGCATAATTATAAAACTCTCAAGAATGAGAATGAGTTTATCTTGAAAATGGTCCAAAAATTAAGCATTGATTTCCTTCAATTGCAAAAATAATTAGGCAATACTAGATAAAACTCTGGTAATAACTTCTCATTTCAAACATTTAATAGGCCAAACAATAGGTTTTAGAACTATAGTTTCCATAATAATAAGAATAATGAACCATCTTCTAGTAATAAGACTATGGACATTAATCTTACTGATATTGCATTACCTAATTATTATAGAGTGAATTGTACAACCAAGCATGGTGAAATTGACTGCATTAAATTTTTTAAGGCTTTTGAGGCCTTTCAAGAATAATTAAGCACATTTAAAGTAGTCCTTAATAAGGATAGTGATGTAGGTACCTCTGGATCCAAATCATTTGATCGAGCCTTTATGGTGGAGACCTTTGATTTCCCTTTTCAAGAGGGGAATGAACCTAATGAGATCCCTAAGGAGATCTAGGTCTTTCAACAATTCTGGAATAATACTTATACCTTGAGGAATAGAGAGTAGAGGAATCCCTTGACTACCTCAATGCCTCCAAATAACTTTGGAACTTTTCCTGACACTTCTTCAAGCAATAATCTAGAGTCACCTAAAGGGAGTACCTCTAAGCTCAACATTGATATTCCTAGTTCTTCTAATAAAATTAGATACAACATTATTGAAGACATGAAGAAGGTAAAGGCTAATATCACTTTACATTAACTGACGTAGACTATATAATAAAGATACCTCTTGCTAGAATCATTATCAAATAAGTCCAACAAACCACCCAAGGTTGACCATGCTAATGTGACTATGCATAAAGCTAAGGTAGATTCTCTTCCTTTCTTGCTCACTGTTAGGATGTTTGGTAAGAATTTTCATAATTTATTATTAGATTCTAGAGCATCTACCAATATCATGCCATTAGGTATTTGAAAAAAACTTGTCTTGACTCCTATTAAGTGTGATAGAGTTGTAACTTAGTTAGATAAATCTAAAGTTAAGGTAATTTGGGAAATTTTAAACACTCATATGTAATTGGCTTCTAAGCTTAGAGTGCATTAGTTTATTTATATTAAATTTTTTGATATTATTGATGTTTATGGGACCTTGTTAAGAAAGTAATATACCAAGGCTTTGAATGGTTACATGTCCATAGATTACTCACATTTGCAGCTACCTTGGAAGAGAGTGCCAAATCAAATCAGGGTTGAGAGAGAACCAAGAATGAAACACATGATCATTGAGTATAATTCCATCAATGAAAGGGTTAACATAATTGACTTAGACATATGGTTTTTCACCCTAGAGGATGCCAAGGTATGTAATCATAAAAGTACACATGTTGTTCCTAGATTATGGAAGTTACACTTTGATGGTTCTAGGTATAAGGTTGGATCTAGAGTTGGCATTGTCCTAACTGATCCTAGTGGTAAGGAATATCATTTATCTTATATAATCTAATTCCCTTGCACTAAAAATATTGTTAAATATGATGCCCTTATCCTAGGCTTGTAATTTGATATAGAGAATAAGGTCAAAGAATTACTAGTCTATGGGGACTCAGAACTAGTAGTCAACCAAGTAAGAAGCAAATATCAATGTAAGATCTCATACCTTAAGAGGTATAAGTTCATGTTCTAGGATCTAATTGAATATTTTGATGCTTTTATCATTGTATCCATCATAAGAAAAGAGAACCAAGATAATGATCAGTTGGCATTTACTACATCCAACCTCATGCCCAACTAAGACTCCCATAACTTCAGCATCAAGTTGATACCCTATCTTTTAATGCATAATAATGTTAATAATTTTTAAGTCTTTAATTTTTAGAGCATTTTAGGCTCATAACATTGATGAGATTGATGAAAATGTACTTAGGGAAGAAAAATTTGATGTTAAAGTCATTCAGCTTAATGAAAACCAAATTCCTAAAGGCATGACTACCTTAGAAAGCCTATTTGACCAAGATAAACTAGTTGAGGTTTCTAATATTCCAAAGGTAAGTGGGAAGGACTACAATTTAGTAGAACTTGGCCCCCAACATCAACCTTAGTTGGTCAACATAGGAAAAGCCTACACCAATATTGAGAACAAGAAGGCCAAAGTGTTGCTAACTGGGTATAAGGATACCATAGCATGGTCTTATGATGAATTAAATATCTTTGATCCAAGGGTCATCACCCATACTATACCACTTAAATAAATTTATAAGCCCTTTAGGTAAAATAAAAGACATGTGAACCCTATCCTACAACCAATGATCTTTAAAGAGGTCAAGAGATTACTTGATGCTAGAATTGTGTTTCCCATTAGACACTCTATTTAGGTGGCTAATTTGGTGTTGGTCAGGAATAAAAATGGTGAGATTAGGCTATGCATTTATTTTAATAATTTAAAAAAATCATCTAAATAGGATAACTATCCTCTTCCTTCTCTTTATCACATGATTCAAGTTGTTTTAGGTTCAATTATTAATCCTTTCCTTGATGTATTTTTAGGTTACAACCAAGTGTTAGGTGATAGGGAAAATATGATGAAAACAACCTTCATAACAAAGTGGGGAACCTTCAATTACAAGAGAATTCCCTTTGGGTTAATAAATACATGAGCTAATTTTCAAAGGTCCATGAACCATGCCTTCCAAGGTCTGATATGTAAGTGCATCATTATAAATATGGATGATCTAATAGTTTTTATAAAAATAGGGAAGATCACTTTATGCACTTACAACAAGTTTTTGAGAGATGAAGAAGGTATGGAATCTTCGTAAACCCCAAGAAAAGTATATTTTGTGTTATTAGAGGAATGTTTTTGGGTCATGTCATAACTAAAGATGGGATCTCTATTGATCTTGATAGAGTAGAAGCCATGTCTAAAATATAGCCTCCAAATAGTATAAAAGAGCTAAAGTCATTAATTGGTAAGAGAAATTTGGTAAGGAATTTCATTTTTGGTTTTGCAGAGATTGTCAAGCCATTAAATGATAAAGAAAGATGCCAAGGTCTCATGGAATGAATAATATAAGAAAACATTTAATGATATCAAGAAAGCCATTAGCTAAGATCCAATCCGGATAAGCCCTAAATTTTCAAAGGACTTTTATCTCTATTTTTTTCATCTTAACATACTATGGATATATGTTTAACTCAAAAATTTGATGGATGTGATCACCTAATAGATTTTATGGGTACTAAATTTAAAAATGCTGAATTGAACTATTCATTATTTGATAAACAAGCATTGAATTAGTTAAGGTAGTAAATAAATTTAGGCATCACATCCTTAGAAATAAGGTGCATGATATTATACCTGATCTTGCCACCAATCTTATGCTAAGCCAAAATGAGTTGGGAGAACATAGAGGTAAATAGATGTCAGTTTTGTAGGAGTATGATAGAGAAATGAAAATGGTAAAATTGGTAAGATGCTAAGGCTTGATCCAAATGATTGTTAATACCATCCCTAGGTTAAGTATTATGCAAGTAGATCAACAAATATTTTAATCTTGTGAGTGGTATGATTCCATTTTCCATTTATTAATTAATGGTACCTATCTTGTAGGACTGACAAGGGGAAAAAAGAGATATATGAGACTCAAGGCAGCCCATTATTTAATCAAAGATGGTGTCTTATGTGGGAATAACTTTGAGGAGGTCTACTGAAGGTGTGCCTCAAAAGAGGAATCTATCCAAATCATGATCATCTTCCATGAGAATTTTGGAAATGGACACCCTTATAGGAAAACTACTACACCCAAGATTCTCAAAGATGGCTACTATTGGCCAACTATTTTCAAGGATGCTCATAAGCACGTGAGGGGATGTCCTTATTGCCAAATCTTTAGCACCAAAGAGCCTAAGGCAATAATTCCTTTGAAACTAGTGATGATTGATAAACTATTTCTATAATGGGGGTTGAAATTTATGGGGGTGATTAACCCTAATTCATTTGAGGGTCACAAATTAATATTAACTAACACATATTATTATATAAGGTGTGATGAAGCTGTAGCCAAAAAATAATGCAAGACATAAGAAGTGATCATTTTCTTGAAGACCATTTGTGCTATAATTGAAACTCTAGTTTCTCTAGTGTATGATAATGGTTTTGTATTTACATCCATAGATATGATTGAATGCGCATATGATAATAGAATTTGTATTAAATTTTTATCCAACCATTATCACCAAGGAAATGGAGTATATAAATATACCAATAAGAACCTAATGAAAGAAATCAAAAAGTCTACTGTAAACAAGCCTAAGACCTAACACAAGATTCTTAAATATGCACTATGGGATGATAGGATAAGAATCAAGAAATCCTTAAAGGCATCACCATTTTTTTTGGTTTATGGACAAGACCCAATATTTCCTATCAATCTCAAGTTTCCCACAAAAAAATTCATGAAAGAAAATATGGAGGAAAGCTAGGATCTTCCAAAGTCAATATTTTTAGACATCATTCAGATGGAGGATGCAAGGGAACAAGCCTTTGTTGATTTTAGCAGGCATTAAACCATAGTGAAAAAGTGGTTTGATATAATGTCAAAGATCAATGTGTTTAGATAAAGAGATCTAGTACTCCTTTGGGATAAAGCATATGATCATAAGGAAAATCATGGAAAATTCACACTTTTATGGATGGGTCCATATCAAATTATAGACACATTGGGAAATAACACCCTCAAGCTCAAAGATCTATAAGGAGAAGAGTTCATATTTATTACTAAGGGTAGTACCTTAATCATTACTTATATATTGCTCCTCTTGAGGTCTTTATGGAGTAAACTATAAGATAGTTATATTTAGTATAGGTAGGCTAGTTAGTTTATTTCAAAATTTTCCTTCATATCTCTTGTTTGTATATAATCATGTATATGTTTGTTTACTTTTCTTTTGTTTCTTTCTTTTCTATTGTGTGTTTTCTTTTGTTTCATTATTCCTTTTTTCCAATAAGTCCTTTTGGACAACCTTGAGCTGAAAACCCCTAAAAATAGGAGTGTGGGTATGAACCTAATACATCTCTAACTATGGTTCTAAACTATGAGCCTAATGTTGTGATTTAAATAAATTGATAAAGGTTGATGGATAAGTTAAATATTTAATGAAAACTTAGACATTGTCTTGACCTAAATTTGGTTTTAATAATATTTGTACTTGTAGGATGAAATCTTAATCTATTGATACACGGTCATGCTTGTACTTAACAAACATCCTTTCTTGGGACAATGGTTGTAGCCATATATTAATTTATAAGGATCAAACACTTGACAAAATCCTTAAACCTAGATATGCTAGTTCCCAACCTTACTAAAATCATAAAAGATCTAAAAAATACAAAAAATAAGAATTTATTACAAAATCAAAATCTTTAAAGCATAGGTGATTTTGGTAATCTCCATCAGGGCTATGGATGCTTGGTTGGTAGTGGAGTAAGGCCATGAGTGGAGCCAAAGGCATCTCTATCAAGGCTATGGATGCCTAGCTAGTATCAAATAAATGCCCAATATTTCTCTAAAGTAGAATTATGCTTCTTAATATATATCTAAGCATACTCTAAGTTAATGTTAATGATTAAATATATGAAACCTAGAAGTTGTCCCTTGAATGCCATGGTAAATAGTAATTGGAATCAAAGTACACATAGCTTGGATATATCTTAATATTTGATCCCAATTCTACAAGTGCAAGGCTGTTTTAGACATAAACATATTTAGAGAGTGGAACTAATCAAATGGAGTGGATGACTTAGTTGTTTGTCTAAATTAGTCTCTAGGTTCTAACATATTACTATGTTTCCCCTAGAAGTCACCATTTGTTGAGGTCAAAATACCATGATTTTGAAAATTGAGACCCTTAAAATGTTTTGAAACTTAACCCTAAAATCATGGACTATTTTTTATCATTATTATAATTTGAATATCATCCACTTTCGATAAGATTAGCTTACTGAGTTATGTTTTCATTTAAGCTTGCTTAACATTGCTAGTGAATGGACTTCATGTCTTTAAGTTACAGGTTTCATGGATCCCTTACTAGTAGAATCATGTTCTAAAACCTATAAACACTTAGTTCAATTTCAAATTTTAATTTTGTGGGAGTAGATTGGTGGGAATAGTTTTAACTTGTTTTTGACTTAGGCCATATTTTTATGTTAAGGCTTGGTCATATTTTTTAATAATAACCAAACCTTAACCTAAAAATATGCCTTAGTCCCTTTTATTTTTTCCCCTTTATGATTATTATATTTATAATAATGGTCTAATTTTATGCTAGCAAGGTCCCTTTTATTTTTTAGTATGGTTCCCTTTACTATTTCCTACTTAGCCTATAGCTTTAATATTAAGGCCCTATTCATATTTTTTAATACGAATGAAACCTTAGTCTACATTCCTTAGCTTAAGTTTTATTTCATCTAGGGTCAAACTTAAATACCTTGCATTGTATAGGATCTAATGATCTATGCTTCCTCATGGCCTTTCAATCAGATGATGTGAAGGAATCTTGACCAAACTGAGCACTTAATCCTTTATACCAATCAAATTCAAGAACTTGAATCATGATCAACAGTTCTCATTTATTGTAGACCAAAGATCAAATGGAGTGAAGACATCATTGAAAATTCAAAATCCTAAGAGTCCCATGGAGTTTCCACATGGCACTCTCACATTCAAAGATTAAAATTAAAGGGCCTCACACACCAGAAAGGACTAATCATGAGCAAGCTCCAGAATCATGATTAGATAGCCTTCACTTCATCATGATTTTCAATCAGTCAAAAAAAATTGAGTCTAAGATCCTAGGAAGCTCCATAGAACTACCAATTGGTACTCTCACATTGGGTCATATGAGTTTGATGAGATTAAAATTGATGTTCGCATGACCATCATTTTACATCCATGAGGACATATTTGAAATCCACGTAATCATAAACCTTAATCCCATCAAAACTGAGAACTTCTTGAGCATAAATTTGACATTCATGTGACCATTATTTAATGTCTATGAGGATGTATTTGATTATTTTGATACCATCAAATTTCAGCTAATGAATTATTTTGCCCAGGATCAAGATAGACTCTAAAATGTTGCTAAAAACCCATGAATGGAATTATAGACTAATGGAATCCCTTAGAGAATGTTCAAACATTTGAAATATTTTAACTACAAATATTGAAATGGTCTCATAGGTCTAAATATTTGTGGAGATGGATTTAGTCTAAGAGGTCTCCATTGCATTTGTTTGAATGTTGTGAACCTTAGGCTAGCAACTATCTAAGTCTTATTTTAAAATAATCTTTGTGACATGAAACTTATCCCAAATTCTTTTAACTAAATGTTTTATTGCATTTAATAATATAATAAATCTCTATATCAAAATTTGTCACTTGATAATTATATCATTTCGACCCCTTTAGACATGTTCTAAGAGCTTAACATAAGTATTTTAGTCCAAAGTATAAATTGTGTTTATTAAACACAATGTAGACTTTGGCTTAAAATATTTAGCCATGGACCTTTTATATAAATCTAGAAAACTTAGGTTTAAACACTTTATCCTAAATTTCATTTCATGCATAATAAACATAAAAAAAACCTTAGCCTAAAATGTTTTTATATAAGTCCCCACCTAAGCCTTTTGATTTAAAACTTAGTATAAAATGTTTTAACCTAAGTTTGTTTATGTTCATTAATATGAAATAGACTCAGGTAAAAGCATTTTAGCCTAAGTTAATTTTATGATTATTCACTAACTTAAAGTCCATGCATATTTCTAGATCCTACAACTTTCACTTAATCATAAAAATAATGAACCAATAGTGAAAAGATGTTGATGAATATTTAATGAGTCTTCGAGAGCTTACAGGCTTGACATGTTGTGAACACATGTTTGAAGTGAGACTAACAAGGATACAAGAGATTAAAATACCCATGGAGTCTCCAAGTGGCATGACCATAGGGCTTAGTACCAAAAGGATTAATGATAAGAAATGACCTAGATCATAATAAATAGCCTGCATTGATCCTCTGATCTTGATCTAATGGAGCAAAACAAAAGGGCATTTTTAAATGCCAATGACTAGTGATTCAAATCCATTTATGATTTTTTTTGAGCAAGATTCTATAATGATGCCACATAAGTGCCACATAATCAAAGGATTATAGAAGAAGAGATATTGTGTGCCTAAGAATGGAAACATATAAAATCAAAGGTCCAAATCAAATCTGAATCATGTATGAGACAAACTCCAAATGAGCTACCACCATTAAAGATATGAATCCCTAAACTTGCATAAAAGACCCTATGTAAACTTGGATTGATTATAGTGAATTTAGAAGAGGTTTAATTATTTTTTGAGCATGAAATAAATACAATAGAGACAATTTACAATCCAGTTGTGAATAATTTGCAAGTGTAAAAACCATGGTAGCTAGAGGCAACAATTGAGAGATGGGATTGAGTTATACTTATCTATGGACAATAAAGTAAGATTTTTCAAATATATTAAGCTATATGTCATAGCCCTAAATAATGGAAATAATAATTGGTCCAATATCTTGTAGACTATAGAGGAGGTGAAACCTATTACCAAAGAAGAACAAAGGATTGCCACAGTTAATAGGAGATACTATGACCTAGTTGCAATTCAAATGGTCAACCTATATAATGATGCTACCAAACTACAAATACGTTATTGTATTAATATCCTTATTCTAATTTTTATTGATTATATAATTGATAATGATTAGATTATCCATGAGGGAAGATCTAGGAGAGTTTCTTATATTTCCCCATTAGCCTTTGAGAGGTATTATAGATTGCCAAAACCCCATGTGGATTTACCCATAATCAAGGAATGGACTAGTAAGAATGACCTAGATACCATCCTTAGGCCATGATTACTATAAGGGAACCATGTATTCTAGGAATTTGAGGGAAGATTCAAAATCATCTAGTTTAGGAAGGGAATTAGGGTAATCATGACCTTATTAAATATAATATTTAGAGCCCTTATAACTATATATGTCAATAAGAGCTGGGTGTCTCATGTCTAATTTATGGTAGAAAAAGATCTCATTCCTCCAATAGGATATATGATTAGTATCCGCCTAGGGAAATAATTTACAACTATCAAAAGGAAGACAAGCAAACAATTTTCTATGATGTCTTACTAAACACCTTGCTAGCTTCCACCAAGGTCCCCAACATAAAAAATTGGTCTACTAAGGGTAGAATGACCATCTCTAATCACTACTTAAAGCTACACATCTTCAAGTATATACACCACATGAAATTAATCTATGATCATGTCTATCCTACTTTGGTAGAAGCCATTATAGGGTCTCCTATGCCTAGGGTTAGCCCTTTGATCAAGAAATATGTGGAGCTAATGGGATATATCTAGTTTTACCTAGATTGTACTATAGTCAGAATTAAGGGAATTCTAACCTAGCCTTATAGATTTCCCATTTATGTTTCTAACAAGATGGTAGAATAGGAAAGTGCATCCTAACTCCTTAATGGTGTTGATATATTCTACAAGGAGAAAAGGAATGGACTCTTCCATTCCTTTCCTTTGATAATCAAAAGAATAATTTTTCAAGATTGGAAGCAAGTGGACGCTATGGCTAGGCATAGTGAGTCCTTTGTGTTTTAATTAGATGACCTCAAATATTGGGATCCTAAGAATGTGGTGGGCCCACATCTAAAGAATAAAAAAATTTCAATATAGTCTATGAGCATCAATTGGGTTCTTATAATACCCTTCACATCAAGGCTGATAATTTTGTGAAAGTATTGGCCAGATTCCAAAAAACTAGCCTCAAGTAAGTGTATATATTTACTAGTGATGGCAAACCACTAGGGGAGATATGGAAAATACATCATATATAGTATCATTTACTTCTTAGACCTTCCAAGCCACCTTATGAATAACCCTAGATGGAAATACCATAACCCCTAACACAAATTATACAAGGTACTGATAAATAAAAATTGGAGGAGAGACTTGGTGATGGACCTTCATCCCTAGCTCTCCCTCAAAGAATATCATCCCTAGTTAAACACTTGGATATGATTACCCTTGAACTTTATGAAACCATAGAGGATGCCCTCAATGTCCTTACTAAAGCATATGTCTCTAAGGAAGAAGAAGCATAGGATGAAGAAGCATAGGGTGAAGAAGCTTAAGTTCACATAGAAGGAGATGAGCAAGAAGATAAGGGAAAGGAAGTTGTCTTAGATTTGGTCCCAATGGCCCAACCTAAGAAGAGGAAATCATAATTGGTAATTATCCTTGTTGAATAGAAAAGGCCAGATTTAACTCTCAATCATACCATAAATGATTTCAATTTGTTTATTGAGGAGTACCCCATTCATAGACCAGTCATACGTGATTGGTTTGTCTATGAGAAGTTTTAAAATATCCCTTATTTGTCCCATTCATGGGCTTTGACCCAATCAATAAATGTTGATGTGCATGAATAAATCAAGCCATGGATAAGGGATTTGATAAAAGAACAAGAGGAAATAAGGATAGTAAATATTATAGGGCTAGATTATAAGAAGATGGATGCTCTAGGAGAATCAAGCAGTGCCTAGATGGAGGTCTTAGAACCTCCAAAATATATTGAGTCATCTACTACAATGTAGTTTAATCTAGATGGCTAGATTGGAGAGGGTCATAATAAGGAAATCCATGGTGGGGATCAAGGATTTCACCTTCTAAAAAGTTGAACCCTTTACAGGTAAAATTTTTGTTGGAGGGTAGTATTTTGGTGAACTACCCATGCATGAGAAATATATTGAGAGCCTAACTGAGACTCATTTATCCCAACTTAGGGCAAAAATAAGGGGAATGAAATAATTAATTCATAATTTATAGAAATAAAAGGAGAACTTAGAAACCCAAGCCATTTTATCAATGCTTGAGGCCATAATAAACATGTTTTGAGAATCCTTTTTGATATGTTTGATTCATTAAAATCAATAAAGCTGAAGTAAGATCCATTAAGCCAATAAAGTGAGGTGGCTAAAGGACTAGTAATAGAGTGGAAAGATGTGGAGGCCAAAATAAGGGATATTATTAGCATATTGATTAGGAATAATATTCCTAAGTTTAAAAATATTAGCCTAGCACACATAAATTCTATACTAGGAAACATGGTAGATAAGATCCAAAGCTTAAGTACTTGGTCATCAAGCTTAGATAGGCTTCTAAGGGATGATGAAGAGCTAATTTATAGAATTAAGTATCTCCTTGGCACCATGTTGGCAAATCCTTCCTAGAATTAAGTAGTGTGTGGTGAGATCTAATATTTTTCCATTCTGCATCATATATTGGTAAATGCAATTTTAGTTGTAATTGAAACTTTGTCATGATATTTGAGTCAAGGATCAAAAATCACTTGTTTTCTTTCTTCCTTACCATTCCCCTTTGCTTTTTATTTAACCAAATCACTATAGTTTAAAAATAATTATAAATATTCATTTAAATTAATCTGTAGTTCAATTTTTGATCATAATTCTCTATAATTATCAAAGATACTTACAATTTACAAATAATTGGATCATTATGGCTCCCAACCATCAATTATTATAAATTTTGTGGAACATTCATACATTACTCTATTGCTATTTCACCAAAGATGACATAAAGCTTCCATAACCTAATACTCATGCTTTGAATTATTAAAATTCTAAAATGATAAGTGTTATTAAAGACTAATAAACCTTGAGATAGATTTAGAGTAATCAACATTATGGTTATCCTAAGTTTTTTAATGTGATATTTTTATAAATGGGTTGGTAAAATACAAGAAAAAGCCTCATTCATTCCTCACCTATAAAATACATATAAACTTCTTACTTAATCATAAGGAAACTTAAAAAATATATTAAATAAAGCATTAAATGATAAAAATCTTACCTATTATCTCTTATTTCCATATTATTCATAGGGATAACACATCTATAGGTTCTAATTACTGAAGGAACATTCCATGAGCCATATTTTCCAAGTTACAAGCTAGGTCACTATTGTAATTTCTTATCACATATTACATGATACACACACAAGCCAACACATAGGGGAGAACTACATATGTTTGAGGCCTTCTTCATGAAATTTTATATGTATTAATCACTCATTAAAAGATGAGTAATTCGTTCATCTCAACACCATGTTCCCACTAACTCATTTTTCCTTAGCCATGATAAATATGAAGAACTAGGGTTTTGATCAATAAATTAAGATTAGAAGCATGTGAACATGATATAAATACATCATTGGAAAGGTGACAAAACCCAAAAAAACCCAAAAAAAACCCAACTAATGGATCTTTAAAAAAGATCTATATTTTTGTCTATGCACTTCTAATAAGATTAGGATGCCTACATGGATGCGAATGTCCATGGTGGATGCAAGTGTCTAAGGGTTAAAGGTTGTCAAAATGTAGAGTGAGTAGAAAATAGAATTATAGTATTATCTTATGATGATTATTGATCACTATCATATTTCATGACATATCAATAAACAATATATTCCCTTTTTCATCCTTTAGTCATGTAGTTATACCATTGTTTCTATATTTGTTACAAATGCTTAAATGAATTATAGTTTCAAAATACTATATTACATTACCTAGATATGAATATTATAATAGTTCATTAAAATAGTTTATTTGTTTAATATTTTTTTATGTATAAACTGAAATAGCATAAAACATTCTAAATAACCCATCCTCTATTTTTTGAACAAAGCCCTAGTTTCCATGTTAGGGTTCTCTCCTTCAAAATGTTTATTTCATATTTTTTAATTAATTTTTTAGATCTAATTTTTTGTATGGGAATAGTTAAATACATGTTTATTTATCTTCTTAATCTATGCATTCTATTTTATATCATTTAAATTTGGTTAAAAGTTAAAGTACTTATGGAGACTTTTATTATAAGTCATGTTAGGTCTCATCCTTTTGATATGTTTTCAATTCTCTAGATGATCAATGTATTACATATGAATATATTATGGCATATAAAAAATAGGATGAAATACATTATTTTTATTATACATATGATAATGAAATAAATAATTATGAAAACACAAGTATATATTAACATGTTAATGATCATATAATTATTTCATATGGTTATGAGTGTGACACTATTCCTCTTAGGAATGAAGAGCCTAGTTCTAATATTTATCCTATTTCCAATAATGAAAGGCCTAAAATGTTACAAATGATTGATTTTTTTATTCAATAACATAAATATGATCCAATAAACATGCAATAAATTATCACTTATGATGTTGTAAGTAATAATGTTTCATGCAAAAATTCTCAAGATAAACCATAAACATCTTTTTTTTTCTTCCCTTTCAAATGATGAAAATAGTGAAGAAATTTATTATGTTCCTTCTTCTCAAGGTAATAATAATGTTACAAATATTATTATATATTTATAACATTCAATAGAAAATAGTGAAAATTTATTTTCTAGGCTCCATGATTCAAATGCATGTACTACTTATCTCCCTATCTTTATAGGTTGAAAAGATGAAAATGATAATGAAGTTGAAAATAGTGTAGATGTATGTTATTATAATTTTATTACAATCCAAAATAACTAACAAAAAATATTTGTTAAATTTTTCCTAATGAAATAATTTCCTAATAAAATTAGCTATGATGCAACTGGTAGTTTTGGAAATGTTATTTTCCCATATAAAAATGATGTATGTAAATTAGAAATTGATATTTAATATTATATCCCTCTTTCATGTAATAAAAATAAAATTACTTATGATATTTCAAATAATTATTATATTAACCTTCATGATATCCAACATGATATACTGATCTCTTTTTAATCAACATGCAAATTGGATATCCCTTTACCTAATATTTAAAAACTACATGATGAGTTTATCCTACAATACACTGAGGGTGGTAAGGAGAATATTATTTGTATGTTCCATGTGAATGAAAAATTACAAGATATGCGTAGGTCCTAAACCTCTTTATGAACACATCTTATTGTTATGCAATCTCTAATGACTACCATGGGATATATTCAAAAACAAATGACTATTCATAAGTAGCAAATCTCCTCCTATGAGGTTACTTTTAATGATAATATATTAAAATACCAACCGATTAATATAGATGTTTTTAAATATCAATATCTTTCCACATTTATCATGTATACATTCTCTTCCTTTAAAAATAAAGGATATCCTAGAAATCATTTGAAATAATTTTTACACTCTTTTGAACATAGGGATAAAGATGGGTGCTTGTTATTAAAAATCATTCCATAGAATTTTAGTTGAATAGGCTCTTGATTGGTTTTATACACTCCCAAATGGTTCCTTATTAACTTTTATAAGACTTGAGAATTTATTCTTATATAGTTTCAAAAATCACGTAGTACTAAAGCTACCATTGGAACATTTTTGGGCCTTAACTCAAAATGAGGAGGAATCCCTTATAGGCTATGTAATTAGATTTAAGGATATCTTGTATTTATTAAATTACACCCCCTTATATTTTGATTTATATTTTATATTTAGTAGGGGTCTTATTTATTATATTAGAAAAAGAGTGATGTATAATCCCTTTGATTCATTCAACATTGTGTATTGGGATGTGTATAAATATTCATGTGATTTAATGAATGTAAAAACCATGTTACCTACTTATCCACCTAAAGGAAAACATGGTACAAATAATATTTTATAAGTAGAAAATAAAACTAATAAGGGTCATGAATAACTTTAAGAAATAGTAGTGCATATAAATGAATAAGAAACAAAGGTATTAAACAAAGGATAATAATATACTTATAGAGTATATCCTACATTTAAACCATATGCCTCTACAAAAAGATAACCACTTATGTTTAATGAGTATCGAGATAGATCACATGATATATTTCACACACTATTGAATAAATAAATGGTAAAACTTCCTCCAAATTTTAATTATCCACCACACAAATTTGAAAAGGTAAAAGGAAAACACTTTTAAACTTACCATGGTATAAAAAATCACTACGATAATGATTGTTTTAATCTTTAGCAAAATCTTATGTAGTTGGAAGATAGTGAAATTATTGAATTTTAGAAAGAAACATTTAGATCTCTTTCCCTTACTTCTAGAGGTTATTTTTATAGTTCCTATAAATCTTATACTACTCTGTCTAAGTAACACGTTGTCCATATATATTTTCAAAATACAATCACTAGTATAAGTCCTTCTCCTAGTGTGACCTCTACTAGGACTAATGTTTCCCACATTGATCCTACCAAGAACCCAATGGTTGATTAGAATATATATAGGGGAAAACATGGAGGGGGCATGCATACATAGAAAATTTGGATACCTAAACCAAAACATAAATATTCACAAGATATTTTTACAAACACCTCAACTACAATGACAAAATAAAAACTAGAATTTCCATTTCCACTTGATCATTGTAATTGATATTTTTTATTTCTAACTAGATTTCATTGCATATGGTAATTAATTAATTATTACTAAATTATAAGTTTCATTAAATTGAAATAATTTATACCACCACAAATTTTATCATATCCAAATATTAATTACATAAAACAAGTGAAAGTAATGTATTCACAATGAATAAATAGCTAAAAGTACACATTCATGTGAAGCAAAAATACCAAATAAAAACTTACCAAAAGACCATGATGCCCTTCCTAATTATACTACACACCATATTTAAATATCTATAAAACATACAAATGTTCATATTAATAATATTATAATGGAGTAAAAATCCATTCAATGATGGGTTATATGAACCCCTAATCATGTTATTTCTTAATGACCACATAGTCCTCTTATGCATACATAGATAATCATAGATTCTATAGTGCCATATATTTTCCCTAACAGTATCACTAGTTTATTTCACTAGTATTATAGTGGGGAGATACATATGAGGATCCTTTGGATGAGATCATAGGATATTATTTTCCTTTCAAATATTCTAAAAATACCAAAAACATGTTTTTCAAAAATCTAAAAATATTTTTAGTTTTCTTTATGTTTTATTTTCTCCTTAGAATTCATGTTGGTAGTTCCATTTTATAGGATAACATATCATTTATTTTTATATTCACATGTTTCACGCATATTTTTAGTGTGATATAGGCATACATAGACACATGATCTATGCACTTTTAGATGTTGGTCCTTCCCTCTACTCATGTCATATGGACATTAGGGGTATCCATTTCTTTGATCATGATACACCTAGATTTTATTATTATATGGTCATTGTACATTATCATTTTTGAGATTATATACTTACACATTCCATTGTCCATGTTTATATATTTTTTAGTGTACTTGATATGTTATTTTCTAAACATTATTTACCAACAAATATATCTAGGGACTAGTATGATGTGTTTATGATAGTTCCTTATACTTTTTATTTATACACTTCGTTTATTTTCTTGATTTTATTTTTTTAAAATTAGAATATGCTCCATTATTTATATCCCCCATGCCTTTGTTTTACTCTTTTACATTTGAATATTTCATTCTTGATTTTGTGTACATATAACTAAGTCATGTCCCTTCAATTGTGTAGAACTTTAACTCACCCCTTATTTGAGGTCTCCTTGGACCATTGTGTTTTTTTTTAATTTTGAGTGCTCATTTGTGTGTGATTTATTGATTTTTTTTCTTATAATGTTACTATCGATCAGTTTTTATGATCTATATCATGCATTTTAGGACTTGATTTAATCACATTCTTCATGCTTCAAATATATATCTACCTATACATGTTCCTTAAATATGCTACTTGGTTCCTCCATAGATTATATAATTATCTTATCCTTTTGAAGTAAGGTGACTACCAATTTCTACTTCCCCTCACATCAAAAGTGGGGTAATATTAGTGGGTTCATGCCATAGAGCCATCGATTCCAAATTTTTCACAATTCACCAAATTTAGATTATAGTGGGGGCATGTTTTAGAAACATGTTGTCCACACTTATACCAATTTTCAAACTCAAATAGACACTAGGTGCATGTTTTGGAAACATGTTATCCACACATACACATAGTTAAATAGATTTAGATATACAATGGGGGCATTTTTAAAAATGTGTTCTTCACACATACACTTATTTTTAATTTTATATTATATTTGGGGTATATTTTAGAAACATGTCATCCACACTTACATAGTTTCAAATTGGCTAAATTACATAGTTATATGATTAGGATATACATTTGTGGTAGAATTATATACATTCTTACCATTTTTATACATATTTTTATCATGAGACATATCTAAGATGCATATTGTATGTCAAGATCACTTAAAATTTTCAAAATAATATTATTTTCATATTTAAAACACTTATATGGACTAACATCCCCCACTAGGTTGGAATTTTATGGATTGTATTAAGCCAATCTACAATAGCAATTGGTTCTCTTTTGGTATTGTTAAGGTGATTAAATCACTCAATATTTACAATTTTATAGGTTGTACTTTATTACATCTTTAAACCTCTCTCATTTTTTAGTGTGATTTGACTTGGTTCACTTATGCTCACCAAGTTATAAGTATGATTGGGTTGCAGGGTTGAGTAATCTCAACTATCAAGTGCCAACTAATATTTTCTACAAATTTGGGGGAATGTGTCCTATAATATATCTTTATCTCTTTATATATGTAATTTATAAAATTTTTATATTTTTCATAATCATAGCTTTAATGATTAATTGTGATACATATTTTCAAATTAAATTTACATAAGTTGAGGTAGTTGCATCGATACACAAGTGTAATCATAAAACTTTCTCTTTAAATTTTAATAATTTAAAATGATTTAAATTTCAGTTTATATGCACTTATATATTGTAACATGCTCTTAGTTACAAATTAGTCACCAAAAAAGCAATCAAGTTGGAATCAAGTAAAGGCAAGGTGTATGAATTCCTTTTTATTTAAACTAGAAATTTCATTACTAGATTTAAGGAGGGGTATTTATACACTATTTATAAATTATATATCACCTCAGTCTTGTATACTTAGAAAATACATATCGTGGATATTCCTCTTAGTTCTAGACCTTTACCACTACTAAAAGGATTACATCTTATATCCCTTTATGATTAGTGTTTATTTATTAGTTTGACCAATGTCATTTTTATTACCCATGCCTTTTATCTTGCCGAAAAGGTTGTAAACCTAATCATCTTCTATATGCACATGTTTTGCATCTATAACTTCTTTTCTAATTCTCAGACACTTACATTCTAGTCAGATAGTTACATCAACACAAGTGTCCTATTCTAATGAAAGTTTCCAATTCCCTTGAGTCTTTTAATTTACAAATAAGACATATTCCTATGGTTATCCTACATGATTTAATGTGAGATATTATCCAAATGGATTGGTATAAATATAAGATCAATCCTCATTTATTCCTCACCTAACAAATACGTAAAACCATCTCACCTACTCATAAGGCAAATCATAAAATGCATTCAATCAAGCATTAAAGTGAGTAAAAGCTTCCTTATTTTCTCCCATTTACATATCATTTATAGGTAAAACATATCTACAATGTCTACAGGGTTTGAAGTAATGAAGGAGAATTCCATGAGACATATTTTCCAAGTTACAAGCTAGGTCAACATTGTACTTACTTATCACATATTATGTGATTCAAAAAAGACACCATATAGGGGATAACTACATAATTTTAAGGCCCTCTTTCGAGTATTGTATATGTAAACATCACTCATTGATATATGGGTATTTGGGGAAGATCAACATTATTTT